>NNCF01128919.1:60470-116136 GCA_002313205.1 Laupala kohalensis | reverse complement strand
TATATATATATATATATATATATTATATATATACATTTTGAATAACCAAATCTAATGTGGACAACTGAACATTTTACATCGTCTTAAGATATAGCAATAATTTATGTAATGTTTTTAGCTCTTCAAGATATTTTTGTAGATAAGAGGTAAGATACGCATTGTAACAGCATATTGCTAAGAAAGAATCTATACTGAACACAAAAGAAATTGTCGGAAACCCTAACAAATTATTTTTCATAAATGTATCATATATTTTTTATGCATTCGATGTTTTTTCTTAACAATGCAAATAACTGGCACCAAATTTATTTCTCAGATAGCTTAAAATGACGTCATCACGGTTGAGAGGTGAAATGTTCCGGGTCCGTTGAATGGTCACGGCCCCATCTGAGCACACTTGCAAGAAAATTGATGTTATCTGAGGTTGGTCGTACTAAAACGTCCGAATATACTGCCAACCTAAATGCGTGGAACATTTAATAATTATATAATTTACCTTATGGATCAATGAAGAATGATTACGTTGGCTGTACTATGTACCAACTTCAAAACAGTTAGACTAGAAGTAAGTAAATAAGTATATAAATAAAGAATTTGTCATTATATAAGTGGTAATCAACCAAGCTTGAACACAACTTTGTATGTGAAGGACAATAAAAATCATTTTCAGCTGGTACTTTGCAGTAAACAAATTAACTTCGTGCTTCGTTCATAATTATTTTTCTTATGACGCATTTATCTGCTGGAAGATTTTGAGGGGAGGTCTATAACAGTGCTATGTAATGCCACTGAAACTATTGAGAAAACGTCGGTTGTACTTTGTTGAAGTCGAATGCCATCCAAATCTCGAGTTTTCTCAATCCGCGCTCTGGAATATAGAAGTCACATCACTCGTACACAGCTAATGTTTATAACAACTCCCGCCAGATTACGTTATATACCCAAACGAATAATTTTATTCGTACATACAAAGATTACAAAAGGAGATTTGAAGTTGGAGAAATATCATAAAAAATATTATTTTAAAAAGAATCGCGTTAAAATTTTCTTACACACATCAAAATACGCCAAGTACAAGAAAAAAAGAAACTTCGAATAACAAGGTGTTGAAGAATTGTTTTTCATTCTATCTTTCATTAATGCCAAAGGAGGTAAAATTGTAACAGGGAAAAATCGATTCCGTTGTTGACAAAAATATACATGTTAAAAATTGATTGTCAATTGCAAATTTGCAAATCAAGTGAAAAATATTTTTTAGCAAAGTTGACTTCAATGTAGAAAACAGCGCTCTCGTACATGACATTTTCCCCCAATCACTAGTCTGGTACAGCCTATTTTTTCTCAGGTCTACCAACGAATGAAATTAAAATTATTGAAGAAAGAAGCATGCGTGTTTGCCGTGCAGTTTTCAAAAAGAATTGTTTTTAAATTAAACATATGGCTAGTATATTTTATTCATGTATACTTTAAGGTGTACTACTCAAAATCCCATTCTATCAGTGTCTTGTAGTCGTTTCATCGCGTAGTAACATTCTCGCAAACGATCAGCACGGTTCTTCGAAATCCCAAATCAACCAACCAACAGTACCATATTTTCATTTTTTAATGATGTGATCATTTATCTTGACCGTGGAGATAATACTCAAGGAAGTTTCGTGATTTATCTAAAGCATTGGATGCAATCAATCATGGAATTCTTCTCTCAAAGCTGCATTCTTACAGTATTACTGCATTTGCGACCACATTAATGGCTAACTGTATATTTTTAAAAAAAGTTAAAGCAAGCCGACATTACGAAATGTGAAAAATCTATTCACCGTTATTATTCAAAAACCTTGGCGTTTATTTGAGGAGTTCCTCGAGGTTGAATTGCAGGCTCTATTCTCTTTTTACTGTATGTAAACAACGAACCACCTGATGGCAAAATGGTGTTTAATGCAGATGACTCTAATTTTCTGTGTAAACATGTAAATTTCTATCTAACCTCCCGTCTGCGTTTCATTCAAATCCTCTGATTGTAAAAACTGATAAAACTATCTGTAATTTTGTAATAGTGCAGCAAAATGTTTCCCTCGTGTATTACTTTAAATAACGGCACCCATATAAGAACTGTTAACCAAATGTTTACGTCTTCATTGAGGACAATCTCAAATGGAATTGTCACATTGATAATCTCAATTCAAAACTAAGAAAATGGAGCTATACTTTCAAAATTATAGTCTGTGTTGTAAGTCAACACGTTTCGCGCTGCGTCTTTTTTTGAAACGTTTATTCCCATTAACGATACAGTATTATCTTTCGGGGACACTCCGCTCAGAGCGTCCAAATCTTCAGATCCAAAATAGGATAGATCGGATATTATTTAAATCTCACCCGTGAAACTAATGTAAACTGTTGTTTAGGGAATTTAATATTCTATCTCTCTCTCTCTTTCATTTAACTTTATGAAGCGGTCGTGTTTGTTAAGAGAAAATTATTAAAACCCATTCCTTTGGCAAAATGGTCTGCATCATTCAGGAATAATTTTGTATAATTCCCTTACCAAAAATGTAATGAAATCTTTTCAAATCCACGGTTGGAAGCTTTCCAATTGCTTTTATAATTTTCAAGAACTGACTTATTTTAATTTTAAAAATTAACGTAAATTTGAATTTCCCATTAATATTGTTTTTATATGACTCCAGATTTTGTAAAGTGATGTTAATTCCTCTTATACTTTATAATGCTATTGTTATAGGTCTCATAGTATTGATTAAATTACAATTATTTTTATGCGTGGTGTTTTTTGCTTTTATTCAAAGTAGCCTACTTCTAACTTAACGCAACCTTGGCACGGTTCAGTGCATTAACTCGCAAGTCCCATCCCGGCCCGAGTTCTCCGGTTTTCCTTCAGGTAGAGGTTTAGGTTCATAGGATTCTTCATTATTTTGTTTCTATTAATCTATAAATTATTCCTACAAATAGGACATGATGAGGTAATACAGTGGAATGACGGGTGCCCAAGGGCATACAGTGGAATGGCGGTAATCTTCATTGGAATATTGCGATAATGGGTTAAGTGACAAAGTGCAAAGTAAGAGATTGAAGATTATCGTGTATGCCGATGACATAGTGGAGATATTGGGTTGTAGAATTACAACGAAATATTGAGACGCGAGGAAAATAAAATATTACAAAACTGTGCAGGATGGTGTTGGGAAAAGAAATTGGAAATTGTGGTGGAAAAGACATTTGGAATGGCCTTTGGATCTATGCAGGTACGAAAGAGAGAAACAGTAATAAAGGGTCAACAAATTAAAATAGTGTATCATCATGTGTATTTGGCAGTTATATTAGATGACGGACTGCGTTTCGGGAAACATTTGGAATATTTGGAGAGAAAGATGAAACGCGCTTCAACTACTCACGCACACTACCAGCTACAACGAATTGGATTAACAGAATTTAATGTAGAAAAAAACAACTTATACAACTATAAGGAGTGATTATACCTATGATGAAGTACGGTTGGGAGTCTTGGTAGGGACTGCTGAGAACTATCCAGGCACAAGATCGCTTAGAAAGATTACTGAGTTTGTGTTTAGTACGATTGGCCGGAACACACAGAACAATATCTACAGATGCACTCAATGTATTACTGAGGAAGTTACCAATTTATTTTTGTATTCAGACGCGGGCCTTACGGACAACCATGAGGTGAGAAGGAGTAGTGATATTAGATGGGAAAAGGGTTTAAAAATAGAGAAAGAATGGAAAAAAGGACTGACGGGATTGCTCCTGAAAGTATGGCAAGTTCGCTGGTCAAATCACTGGAAGGAAGAGACTCGTATAAATTTCTATTCGATGTAAGATTTGTGGAAAGAAACAGAAAATGGTTTCCGCCAACAAGCCGGATGACGCAGGACATATCAGAACATGGAGACACAAATAGTTATTTGAATAGATTCCAAATTATTGAAGATGGGACATGTTTATATAATAAAATTGAGAAGACAATAGACCATCTATTATGTGATCCGTGTATCTTTATGTAAAAATAATGAAAAGACAGGACTAAATATAAATAAACCATACATAAATAGAAACAAAAGGGAAATACGCCGTATTTGCTAAATACTTAGAAAGGATATGGGAGATAAAAAAAAGGACTGAAGACTGTATGAAGGGTGGAGAGACGGGGGTTACAGACCAACGGAGGAAGAGTGAAAAACAACAGCAAAGAATTAAGCAGAAACAAACAGTTTTACGAATTACTAAGACAAATGTAATGTTTTACACATGACATTAAACAATAAACTTAAAAAAGAACTGAATTTAATATCTACGATTTTTTGGAAATAGTAAATATATAACAGCACGTATCTGTTAAATATTTTTTGCAAATATTAAATCTGCCACCACTCTCTGTCCCTTGATTGGAATTGATGGGATGGTCCTTTGCTTGCTTCCGGAGAGTCAATTAGTTTATTGCCCTCCTCGTGGTGACACGCAATTTATTTATATTTGCATACATCTATCGAGCAAGAAAAATGATTTTCAACTTTAACGCAAACATTGATTTTTTTCACATCCGGTGGCATATTTTGTGATTGTTTTCTCCATAAAACGTGAGATCACTTTTTAAGCTAATTAAAATACATCCATGAATTGGACGAACGAAAAATAGTGAGAAATGTAGCTACCTTGAAAAATATTTTCCCGAAAGGTTTTTGCTAAATTGGTGCACAAGTTAATGGACACAATTTGATAAACTTTTAAAGGTACTGATAATGAAAATAAATTCAAGTTTAGAGATTCCATGTTATTCAATTCCATTGAAATTTATTAAAAGAAAATTTGAAAGTTATATTTTGTATTAAAGTGGAAATACTGAATATTTGAATAAATTTGAATGCTAGTTTTAGTGATTAAGTTAAAGCTTCTATAGTTCCTAGATGACCCTAATTTCTCTTGAGACTTGTCAGAGCTCCTGTCAAGTTTCTTTTAAGCAATTCTGAGAAGCTTCTGCTTTAAGGTCACAATGTTCCACGAAAGCAACGTGATATATCTCTCTTATTATTTTAGGAGACATTGTTTGCGGTGTTTCCTTTTATGTTTTTCTTTCGCCTCAGGTGTTTGAGATTGCAATCTCATCCTCCCACTCGAGAAAAAGATTGGCCCCACAATGTTTCCTAAAATTAATATCTATCAGTGGTTCCAAAATATTGTAAGAGAGATAGAATATTACTATTTTTATCAATTTACAAATCTTTCTTGTTTTGAAAATGTCATTGATAAAAGCCTAATAAACTTAAATTATGTACGAGTTGTTTAATTTTATTATAGTCAAATTATTTTCGAGGATAATAAGACACCTACGTTATATTTACGAAATATTTGTTGCCTGTAAATTACATAACTACATGCACGTTTTACTTTGTTTGTAAACCTGTGAATTGCAAGATATTTTACGTGATAATAAATAATACTGAAATACTTTGGAGATAAAATTTGAATATCACACCAAAGAATTCTTTGATGAAAGAGTTAACGAAAATAAAAACCTCGCACAAAATGTAATGATGTCACATTACCAATCGATTTTCAATATCCACTTCGCGTTCTGATCTCAGAAAATGAACTAGTTGAGGAACTAATGTATTTGAATGAATACATGTAGTTGAATTTAAATGAATCTATGGAGCCTCCTATTTCATATCAACGAACTGCGAGAAATTGTGCTTTCGTCTCTATACCGAAGGAGAGGATGTCTTGAGTTTGGTACTGTAAGTGGAAAAAAAATATTTGTTCACAGCAGAAAAATTCGTTAAAACACTTAAAGATTCATTCTAATCACTAGGAAATTTATTATTTCGAAATTTTCGTAATTTATTATTACATTCGCCTACTCGTCGCGGGGACAGGTAACGTGTATTTGACGACCAAGTGAGATAAAAGGAAGAAAGTTAAACCCCGGAATGACTTAGTTGAGGAAGCGGGATGGTCACAGTTATTATGGATGAAAGACGAAAGGAATAAAACTGGTTTACTTGTTTTCTTTTAGAATTGTTGTAATTTTAAACCTGTGACATAAAATGAAAAAAATACAGTATGTACACCATTGATCGGCTTATTAGACATGCATTTCTATGATTGACCACATTGTATATTTGACCAATTTCTAGTGGTCATTTTTAACAGGCAAGCTATATTTATGAAGAATTGTTTTTCATTTTAACTTGTCCAAATGGTTATTTAAGAAAATTTTCGGTATTACTTTCATAAGGAAATACAACATTAGATATTTGCTATGTTTCTAATTATTACATTTTCTCTTCTTCAAAATATGTTTACAAAATTTTCGCTACTACATGAATATTAAAATCGAGTAAGAATATTTTGTTACAAATTCGTTGTGATAATATTCACACATACTTTCTACCATAACTAACTATGATATTAATAACTAAGTAAATAAGTTCTTCAAAGTAAATAGCAGATATATGTTGACTGATAGAGTAGCCAGTAGTGTTGGTCAATAGAGTGAGAATCCGCAAACAAATAAAACTCGTGTTATTTCTCCTGGAGGATGATAATACTACGTAAGTTGGAGTCGGTCCAAGTGCTTTCTGAAGACGCAGGGACCATTAAGTGACTCCGAAGACATGTTTACTTAAGGAGATTAAGCTCCCTCCCTAGGTTTGGAGGCAGCACGCATAGGCAAACGCGGCGGCCAATGCCTCTTTGCGGAGATCCCTCGGGAACGAAAGAAGTTCTCCTCCACCGCCAGAGAAACCGTTCCCTCGGGACCTCGTCAAAATGCCCCTGCGAGGGAAGATCTCTGGCGATTCAACTGCCAGAGAAAGGAAATTCAGAGCGACTCTCTTTTTCCTATAAGTGAAATAATAGTACAAGATCCCGAATAAGGTTGACCTTCACCCATCTGTTTTCCTTAAAAAAATTAATTTTTTATTAAATATTACATGTAAACAAAGAAATAGCGTATGTTTTAACTCACAACTTCCGAGCACCTATTCGTGGAGACGTGTTTGCATCAACAGCCCAGGTGAAAATCGTGACGGGACGTCCTTTTAAGACCGTGTTTGTATGGGCACGGGTAGTCGAGGCGGTTATATGGTGCAATGGACAGCACATATGCGGCTATAGCAGGAAAACCATGTTCGAGTCCTAGTCCGTCGTACTTGTTGCCTACCGTTGATGATGCAAATCAAATCGCTTATGGTTAATTAAAACAATGTAATTCAATTTTTATTTCTACACTCACTGTTTTTTCCTTGAAATATACATTAAAATAAAGATTATTTTATTGCGAACACAGTGATATTAGGTTGGTTAAGCAAAATCAGTCAAGCATCACGGTTGTCGTGAAAAGTAATATCCTTTGAAAAGTGATAACCTTTTCCGCCAACTCGTGTATTTAAGTATATTAACGTTTTCCGTTGAAGCAGCCATTTGCTTTGTAAGGGCTGAACGTTTTCTTCCAACAACAAACAGAAAATCGTTTGTACTTGAATCCTAAAAACTATCAATTTCTTTCCTGAAATAACATATACAAGAGAAGGAAAGCAAGCAATCAGATTTTGTTACCTAAGAGTTGCTTTTTGGATACTGAATATTGGGGTTGAGAGAAAACCGTTCATTGCAATTTCTTACTCTTCGATGTCATTTGCAATTTTAAAATATTTCATTCGTTTCTCATCGATTAGTGAATTTGATTCCACAGCAAATATTGAATGACGAGTTTTTCTCTTAGCTAGAAATAAAATTTAATTTAACGTTGTTTCATCATTAATTATTGTTTTGTCTTCCATGTTACGATAAAGAACGGCATGCACCAAAATAAAAACAACAGAACACCCATTACATATTTCCCTTGATTGGCAATACTGCCACAAACAGACGGTGAAATCAGTGATGACAAATTTATTCACTGGGTTTCGTTTTTAATTATTTCGCTAGAGAATTTTTTCATTGATGTACCAAATTAAGCGAGTTGCGTGTGTTCTGTACGATTATTTTGCCAATTGTCACGCCTCTCTGACAATCGTAATTGGACAATGGCGAGGAAATATTTTGTTTTAATCCAATTTTGTTTAAATGATAATTTCATTAAATTAATAAACATGTATCTTGAATTTTATGCATAGGTATTGATATTTTTAACGTATTTTGCGATAAATTCTTTCACTCTTTTACGACTAATGACATATTTCTTCAATTTATTGTGTATGATATTATCTCTTATTTTACAACATGATGTTATAGCAATAATAACTTTAGGTAATTTAGGATTGACTACAGGACGTAAGTACAGTGGATGACTGAATGATCTCACCCAACTTAAAGCTCTTGAAAAACCTCCTTTAAAATTACCTACCACACGGTAAACGTATCCATTAAAGATAAGAACTGACGTATGTATTAATTTGTGTAACTAGCATAACCTGATTATAGTTTAGTTATTCATGTAACAATATGCTTTCAAAATACAACCTCACTGAAATAACTTCTTGAAATGGCCAGCTAAAGTATGACACCTGTTAGTCAAATAGCAATAATTTTTAAAATTTTATTATTAATACTTCTATCATATGAAGGGTGTTTACTTGGACTTTATAAACCAAATATATTAAAAAAAACATGTTGTACGGTAAAATTACCCAAACTTCGATTCACTCGAAAAAAAACTCGAATGATTTGCCTTAGATTTGGTGATGAACGAGGTATACTTAAAACACAATGATCTCAATGGTACCTGAAATTTCAATACTTTATGAAACACCTTCATACGTGCTATATTAACCCTCACGCCTGTGAAGTGCTCCACAATATTAGGCAAATTTCGATAGTCGAGTTTGGTAACACTGATTGATTTGGGAACCCGTGTGCTTCAGTAACTAGTACTCGTACATACAAATTTAACGAAAACAGGGGGGAGTTTGGCAATTAGGTTTAGAATGTAGTATTGTGTACGATTATTAACACACCCATAAATATTTCGGAAACACACACATCTAAAACTCCCGTAAGGTTCAAATTCGTGGGTTTTGTCGTTTTGTCGTAAAATGGTCAGGTTTTAAAGATATATTTATACGAAAAAAATATTTTTATTTAATTTTTAAAACTTTCCTATATGTGCATACCATTTTTGAGATAGGTTCATCGGTTCTCGTGCTATCAGCTCTCCAATCAAGAAATATTTTTCAAAATCACAATTATTCATTATTATTCGATAAAGAACCATACTTTTCGTATTAAGGCTTAGAAGGATCTATGTATCCGAATATAGTGACATAAATATTGAAACAGCTGTCTCAATACGTATTTTGATCCAATAACTCGAGTTTCAGGTCTATCAGAAGTCATTCGATTATCTCGTTCATATTTCGTTTACTAATACCAGAGCACACATTGTTAACGTTTCATCTGTTATAGGATGTTCTTATTGTATCCTGCAGCTTCTAAATATAACCATTTTTAAACTGTAAACTGAAAATTCTATTAAAACACTTTGAAAGACTTTTTAATCCATTTTCGAACCATGTCGGAAAAACGGAGTATCAACACTTTTACTGATTTTTTCCACGCGTTTATACGCTTATAGATACATAGATACATATCCGAGAATTTCTGAACTCTTCCTTATTTTAATAATTATGTAGCTATTAAAAATCTTATGTTACATTGGTTGAAAAAAGATGAAAAGAATCATGAACACTCGCTTTAATTGTGACTTTTTTGAAGCGATATGCTAAATTGCTGTTATAACTTAAAAATATTTTGTAGCTTTTTTTTATTGGGAGTAAAACCTGATTTACACGCTGCTAGTCGTCACGGCAGTCGAAGACTGACTGATGTATTTTATTCTCAACTTACTCGGCCTGCTGTCCACTACCTGGGTTTAGTACACTCACTCTGTTGCTCCTCTCTTTATATCTAGTTATATTTGTTTTTTAAAAAATTCTTTGCTTCCTCACATTGTGGTCTCTTCCACATTCTTTAGCATACCTTCATTTGCGTTTTTGTTCTAATGTCATGGTTCCTTTAATGCAGGATTAATGATTCATCTTCGTGATTGTAGATAGCTAATTCCAGTGCATTATGAGGCTGTTCCTGCTAATCCAACAGCGAAACTCACGCACTGCTTGTCCCGTCCCTACCACGGGAAGGTGAGTTACATTCACATATCGACCTTCGTGAAGTATATGGTTTTCGCCCTTTCGTGAAGCATTATCAACATATACAATCCTGAAATGTATAATAATGTTCTTTCTTCGCTATGTACGAGTATTGTGTAAAATCATTATCACTGTACAACCTGAACTGTGCAAACTTCCGGAACAAGACCGCCTGTTCCGCACCAATAACAAAAGGCAATTACGTAGCACGTGGTCAGTAAAAGACTTGTGCCGGTTAAAGCACAGATAAGAAATAAGATAAGATAAATGGGGGGGGGTGCAATCAGCCATGTTCGGATGTGTCGGGTTAAGCCCATTTTCACCCATACGAATAACACATGTGCCGGTTTAACCTCAACTCAAGTGGTTTGAATTGCCTATTGTGATATCACATGACGGTTGAAGCACTCTCAAGGACTCATATGCGGGTTTGAACACAGAGAAGAGGGTTGGGGGTGCGATAGAAACACAGGTGTCGGTTTAAATAGAGAAAAGTGTGACGGTGCGATAAGAAGAATAACTTGCCAGTTTAAGCGCAACACACGTGCTGGTTCGAGCACAGGTCAAGGTCCGACTTCGCTAATCCTCTGTGCCGGTTTAGGCAGACCTCAATTGGTCAATCCTCAGTATTGCGCAATATTGAATCACAGGAAGCAATCTTACGTAATAGGATGCAATCCCCTAGCATAGGATGTAATTCCCGAGCACTGGAGGCAATCAACCTGCTATGACAGTGAAAGACATACTGCGCATTTTTCTCAAGAGCGATTTTCTGCGTGATGGGTTGGTTACGCGAGAGGAGAAGTCGAGACAACAATCCTAAGTTGTGTATTCTCCCAAGGGGGGTGGTAAGTAAGCGTCATGGTGGGAGGAGGTAAAGGAGCTTGTCAACCGACACAAAAAAAGAGTTGTTTTAAAAAAATTATCAGTTTTTTATTATCCCACAACAATGCAGACTCACAAAAGAGAAACATGTTATATCACTCAAGCTAAACGTGAAAGCGTTTCCCTAGCGCTCTCTACGGTTTCCGTACATAAATCACGATGTTTTTGATTGATATGCATGCGTGATAGGATATGAGTGCTTGTGATAACCTGTTTTAGAAGAGAAAATCGTTTTTGAAGGTAGTCGTCTGAGAGATCTATTATCCTTAAAATCCTTTGGAATAGGAAGAACACTTCATCTGCAGAGAACTGGAGAATTTTATTCATCACTTCTGTATCGCGGAGAAAACGTACAAGACATCGCAATAATCGTATTTGATAGATGTGGAATGCACAATTAAGTGCGAGCATTTTTTCTGACAAATGTCTCTTCCGTCCACTCCTCATCAGAATCACTCAACGTCGTGTAAGAAGGAAGATGAAAGTCTTCAAACTCAGAAGTCTCATCAGAATCATGACTCACAATATCATCAGCATTAAGATTAATGCGATTAATGTCTTCTAAGAAAGCCTCAACAGAAGCATTCCGTACGGATTCGCAGAATGCATCCAATGTTCGACGGCATATCCGAGAGGATCGGTGATGCTATATCCATTGTTCGATACATGGTTTACAAGAACTATGAATGCAAGACGTGGTGTGTGTATGAGCGACCGAAACATCCTCTGCTAGACAGGTGGAACAAACTACGACATGCGACGTTTTGTTATTATCTAAATGAAACACCAGTCCAATACGAGAAAAAGCGTGAAAAGACCGTCGAAGAGGATAACACAAAAGTGCCACATTCTCTACGCAACAGAGGTAGTTTAACGCGAAGGGGATGCGCCCTCGTAACACTACAGCAGATGTCGCTGAGAAGTGTTTTTCTCCAGTAGTTTGAAAATAGGAAGCAATGTTTTCAACCTGTTCGTGTGTAAGGGAGACGACAACCTATACACATGTGTTTTCTTTTCCTTTGAACACTGTGGAAGGGGAATGCATTACACATGACAATAGACGTTACACGTTGTCTGAGGTGGTACAGTGATGAGCGTTGTAGACTGGGAAGTGTTGTCTTGAGCAGGTGTCACAGGTGTACCGGTATGGGGTGTAGACTCTAAAGCATTATCTGTCACAGATGTGACGACATGGGGTGTCGACTCTGAAGCGTTGCCCGACGCCGGTGTCACAGGTGTGAAGGTATAGGATGTAGACTGCGAAGCGTTGTCTTATGTAACCACCCGTAATATAGGCAAAGCTATGTGTTCCCGTGTTGTTGACTCAGAACCATGCACCGAGGAAACGGTGAATCCCGCAAAACAAATGCAAGCATAGAATAGCGCTGATGTCATTGAAAAAAAAAAAGAAAATCTGCTATCTTGTGCTGATCACCCCTTCGTTTTCAAATACACGCTCTCCCTTGCACTGACAACAGTCACGCTGGGTGGGTAGAAGAACGTCAATGTGTGTGCGTTGAATGTTATAATGCTCAAGTCAATAACGAAGACTTTTAATTCGCGGATTCGTTTGAACATCTGCAGGCAAACTGTCAACTACAATACCAACTTGATGTGCAGGTCTGTTGGCGAGGATAGCGATCGATAGATGACTCAACGTCTTGTCATCCAAGAAGAGAAGATTATTTCCAACTTAATGATATTTCTCGGTGCAGTATTCGGCGATAATGCCATGTATGAAATGACGCAGTATTTCAATCCTCAGTGGTTACACACCGAAGATACGTTCTCGAGTACGTCTGAGATTTCACTGTGCTTCGACACTGCACAGTACAGCCTAAGTAGTAGAACCATGGCAGCATGACGCACATGTCTCGCCATTGCGGGGCGACCCACAGAAACCAGCGCAGCGTTTTTGATACGCTACAATTGAGAGACCTGCAGGTAGAACGCACATGCACTGCCTTTTCGTCGTTTGCTTTGCAACTCACAGAGAAACCCGCGCAGCGTTTTGGCGGCGCGACCCACGCAGCATTTGCTGCACGACTCACGATGAATTTTCACGCGGATGACGCAAATGCAAACTTTTTTCGATGCGACACACTGGAATAACTTCACTCAAATGACACACATGAAATATGTATAATCGACTTCGTCGAGCACCACACTAGGCAGTCGATCTACTCCCGTTGAAGATGTATTACACTACGTGTAGACTGTGCAGAAAAAAACATGATGATTGCTGCGTCTCTTCACTACGAACGTGCTGACGTCATGTCGCATGCGTAAGTTCACATTCTGAAAGAAACTTGCACTATTGTTTTATTGTTTTTCTTTCTTCTTAATTATTTTAATATTTTTAGATGTTCTACACTGGATACGCAAGGATTTGTAAGAGAAGGAAACTTTATATATAGAAGTTTATCTATCCTCGCGGAAAAGAACATGGAAACGTTTATGTTCGATCCACATTGTGAAGAAGGGTCGTTGAATACTAACGATACAAAGATAGAATCGTGGTTGTCAAACAATCACCATCATTTACTCTGGAAAACGAGTGGTAACACGGATTATATGAATTTACAGCGGATTTTGAGAAATACGTTGTAAAAGATGGATGTGATATATGTAAATTAGGGTACAAAAATAAAATGGTTAAGACCCTATATTAGTTATGAAGTAAACATTAACAATTTGGAAACATGTGTGTCCAAAGTTAAGCTTTTGCTTGGAAGAGTTTAATAAAAGTATACTGTTTGAGATAGTGTTGGGAAGGAGGTTTGACGATCTAAAGTTGAGTGAACGTCATTACTTAGCAATATACCTATATATCTCTGAGAAGGAAAACGTTCCTCCGTCTCAGCTATTTAATCGCGTAAAGATACTGTTTGCTTTCTTGTTCCAAAGTATTTCTTTTATCTATAAATAAACAAATTTTTATGTTTTATTGGATGAAACATGAAGAATAGGGAAGAGATCTGTTGTATGAAGATGGTAGCTCTATGATTTATCTGATTGTAATCAATCTATACAAAATTTGCATATAATAGTAAACAAAATGAAATAAAAAGCAATGTTAAGCAGGAACGTTTTATTTTTTCTTTGCCCTATTTTCCCCATAATTCAAGTAAGGTTATTTAAGGGGATGAGAATATATTTGGTCCTTCACTTCCCGACTCTTCGTGATACCCCGAATGGTTGAATATGATTATAGGACGCAATGATAGAATCTATGGATCCTATATCGTTCATGGAAATGTGTTCTTTGGGAATGCTCACAAGATACTCAACGAAGATGGTATATTTTCGCTGAAAGGGGAATGAAATTGTATTGTTGTGAAGTTGTATGTTTTGAGATATGTTTTGATGTATTGTAATTCAGGAGGGTGTTTAGTGGGTATGGTTGAGTCACCGGCGAGTCCCACACGCGGGGAGAGTCATGTTGGCTCTCCTTAATGCGTAACTGCATTTTCCCTACCTGTACACAATTTTAGGGTTCTTATGACCTCAATGTCGACGACCGTAAGACCACACCAAAAAAATTATATGCCACGAAACTCTGCTCCTATACAATTAGTCGCTATTCACCATGTAATGCGAAAAATTCAGACTGTCTGTTAGTTTACGAAGGTGCTAATAACTTTCAAATTGATTGTCTGAGTACCGAGATTTTTGTAATTTTTCGTAAACGATCGTTTCTATTTTGCTGGTGATGTCACCTCTATTTAGACCCTATGACACCCACCTCTTTCAAACTTAAGTGGAGACTAGATATTAGGTCTCTGGATCTTCCAGCCAAGTATGGTACCGGTGGTCTCCACCAAACCTGTGCAAAGAGCCGAAATCTATGGTTTAGGTATATAGTTGTGCTGAGTGATCTAGGCAGCACAGTTTCCAGCTACTAGAGTGTTTCGGAAGAACGATCTGACGAAGGACGACCTATGGACAATGTGTGTTACCTTGTAGAAAAGTAACTATAGTCTCATTGCCCACTCCATAATATTCATATGGCCGTTCCGCTGAAACTACGTATTTAACAGTACATTGCACTAATTTTTTACACATTTTCGCTATGAAGCAGCGACTACTAAGTTCTAGCTGGCCTCCAAATAGCGTGGATACCTCAATATCAGCAAGATAAATTTCGTAATTTACCAATACGTAATATTTACATTATCTTTAGAAATCTATTTCTCCTAAATGGGACGTCGAATTGCTTTCAAATTTTTGGAAACGTCTAATGATGCAGCTTCAACAATGTTGTTATCTTCATATTCCACTATGTTGCCAAAAATCCATCTATCCAAAGTCTGAACATCAAGAACGCAACAGAAACTATTCGTATTTTGACCCCAATAGGCCAAATTTTCTCTAATTTTCGTTTACTAATTCAGAATTTCCCCCTTTCTCGCTGGTACACAATTTACGCCACTAATAACACCTTAAATGCACTTTTTCAATTTCCTGGAATGAAGCTCGTCATTACAAATCCGTATGCTTCCGTAGCTAGATAAATACCCCAGATCCAACAATTTTGTTGTCCTGGCGCGTGCAAGCGTCCCCATGTACTATCCCTCTCTCACAAGCGCGTTTCAACATTGTTCCGTTCCATCCTTTACAGCGTATCAAGTACGTGGTAAGCGTGTTTCGAAACCTGCAAAGGAACGTGAAAAAGATGGGAATTCGAACGCTATCTCGACTCCGTGTAAAGCGCGTAACGAAACGTGCTTTCTACAGACTACCAATGGCAGAAGGGTCTGAAATCTGGTAGTGGGAGACGGAACGACGAACCGGTCCGAAATTTCAGACTTTTTCGCGGTCTAATATTTTGGACCGTCCTAAAATTTCAGGCTGACGCAATGATGCAGGTGTTTTTGCGGACCAATAATTTGGACAAAACAAGTGAAATTTCGGGCCGGGTCGGAATTCGTCATTCCGTCTTCCGCAACCACATGACCGGGAAAGCGGGATCTCTCCTCTGGATAATATTTTTTTATTTTTCCACTTTACAGTTGTACAAAAATTTAAAACAGCAGCACTCGCCTTGAGTCCACAGCGAATTACACTTTGTTGACAATTAACCAGCAAGATTAAAGAAGAATCAATTAAGAAAGACAGCTTATTGTTGAGGTAAAAATATAATTGAATGTTACTTAATCTATTCAACTTTTCTTTTGTGACGGAGCTACTCCCTTCGCCTTGGCCATTTCCAAGGGAACTAATCAGAATATAAATAATATATCTTTTAAGCGTGAATCTTATTTGGAGGCCTCTTCACAGTTGCGAGGAGATACCTGTAAACGAGGGGCGACTATTCGTTGCATACTTGTTGTGGTATCTTGCTACCTGCTCTTTCCATAACGTTATCTTGTTTTTTTTTCGAAACAACAGTAATCAATCCACAGTCTATGAAATTCTTGTTCTTTCTTACTCGTCAACGTGTCGTGTGTGGATTTTTGCAACCGAAAAATCCGTTGTTCTCGATGGTGATCGAACCTGCTGGTTAGGAGACCGTTACGTTAACAACTCAGCCATTGGCGCAGATAGGCGTTAATAACCTTCTTAGCGATATTTCTGTAATAATTTAAGAAATATATTAGAGTACGCATATGCTTAATAAGAGTTCCATTACTACTTTGGAATAAAAAATTGATTCTTTAGATTTTATAATAAGTAGTCATTTTGTTCAGTTGTCTTTTTGCCAGAAATTTTTTAAATCCGCCACTGCCTTTGGGTCCTTAGATCTGAATTGCATATTAAGTAAATAGCATTATGCTCATACGCATTTTATAACCAGTGGTGTATTGCTAAATAAAAAAGTACTGGTACTCCTATCCTTCAATATTTAAAATTTGTATATAGTAATCATTAAGTGTAAATTGGATTAATATGAACAATATTGAACAATGTAGCTGATAGTAGAAACTTCATATCATATCATATCATGTTTATTTTAGTGACTTTAACTCCTACCTTGGCAAAAGAAAAATTTTAAAAAAGCTAAGAAAAGAAAGAAGAGGATAAAGAAAAGCTCTGTGATATATAAGAAAAAAGGTTAATGAGTTAAGCCCTTCAAATAGAATCTCAGCTTAATGTATTTTTAAAAGACAACAAGTTTGTTGCTTACATATTAAACAACAGCAAACNTATATATATATATATATATATATATATATATATATATATGCTGGCAATGTTTACAAAAAGTTAAGCTCATATGGTAATGTTTTGTCCTCACCGTACAACTCTTCTTATACATTTTTTACTGATGGTGTTGCTTTTGGAAAGTCATCTATCAAGAAATGACACACATACACCAACAGTACTTTAAGATGGGAACAGCACTTAATCCAAATTAGTCAAATCACGGAGATGCATGATTGCTTTCTTTATTTTTATTATTATGACGATATGACACAACGATATGAATTATAATTAATGGAAAAAACATGATTTAATTTCTGTCAGTTAATAATACATTACAAATAATATTCAGGAACTAATAATATTCAAGAGTCCGCTTGACTCGTTTGAAATGCACAAGAGCACGTAAAAACCTGGGGGTGTTTACGTACTCTTGTGCATTTCAAACGAGTCAAGGGTTTCGCGACGGTTTCATGATTTACGCATCTCACGTCGGAAAAAGTGAAATATCTTTCTCAGATGTCCGGTGACCCATAGATACAAATGTAAAAATACTACAGAAAATTTGATACCAATCAATGTAAACTTCAATAACATTATTTACAAGTTGGTCTTCTTTTGAAAATACGTGTTTCCCCATAAGACGCAATGCATTTACAAATCAATTATACTTGCAATTATTTCACTCAAATGGACGGTGAGGTATGTTTTTCAAGTTATCACTTGTACATGTTACACTGTTTATTTAAACTAATTTAAGATATTTTAGTATTATTATATTTTCTACCTACGCTAGTACTACCTTACGTTTCCTTGAAAATATATTGAATTACGAAAGGTAGTAGATGTCGACTTTATTGTTTCGCATCTGCTTTCGTTCCAAGTCATTTACCAAGTCACAACAATGGACACGATCGAATTCCTTAATGCATTCATAATTGGTCTCCAGAAGGCGTACGAACACTTAGTGCAATATATCGATACTCGTATCACTACTCTGGAGTTCAATAAAAACACTAATTTTCTCCGACCTTCCAACTGCTGTCACCCGGCTCCATCGAAAACACATGCATCACCCCTTTTCTTAACACAAAATAAGCGTAGCGTGTAAGAGGACGGGCCCCATTTCCCCCCTCCGCCCACTCACCAATTTCTTTCTCTCCATCGTATTCCACACCCAAACCCGATAACCCTCCTCCCTGCAAACCGCGCACTGGTCAGCACAGGCGTCCAAAAACACGTAAAACTGTGCTGCCCAACACTGTGAAAGACAACACTTCCACGCAAAAATCTAACGTTTTAATTTTAGCTGATGTCCTCCATTATGCGTGGAATTGTTCCCATTCATTCCTCTGTATCGGGTTATTTAAGCCAAACGCCCGTTTGGATGAAGTTATCAGAGAACTGGACACCCACACGGAAAAACTCACAGATCGGGATACAGTAATTATTATTGGTGAGCAAAACGATTTAAATTTGGGTGGTCAATTCAACCCTAGTGAACATATGCTCAAACTCAAACAAGCCTCCCAATGTACTAACATCATACTTTCTAGACTGCCTCTACGCTACTTGCCACACTGGAACATCGAAATTAACAACGCAAACATCGCTCTAAGACAGCACCTGGCAGACACAAACATCACATTTGTTGATCTGCAATCCCACCTTTCTGCCGAGGACTTTATCCGGCACGACCTTCATATGAAACTGTCTGGGAAACAACGCTTCGCTTCTCTGTTAGCTACATTCCTTTGCTTAACTCCTCCACCTACACCGAATCCTCCACCCATCCGTATTGTTACCTCGTCACTTTCTCCATCTCTTCCCGCTCCCATCTCTTCTCCTGTCCTCGGTCAGTCTCCGCCCCTTATCTCACCTCTCCCGTCCAAACTGTTTCACTGCCCCAACCCCGCCTCCTTCCGGCCCGAAAAACGGTTAAAACTTGCGGTCGAGAGTTCGATGTGCTGATCAAAGATGACAATTAAATATAAATTCTTTTGAACCATCTGAATTTAATTGCATCCTTGAGAAAATAAAATAAATATGTTACATCATAATGTTCAGTCGCTTTCCAACAAAGTGATAGATATCGAAATTTTTTTACAGGACTATCCATTTGGTTTGTTATGTCTAACAGATCGTTGGCTTTCTCATAAGGACAAAAAAGTACCTTTATTCCAAATTATTCTTTAATTAGTTTTTACAGTCGACAAAAAGTCAAAGGTAATCATCCTCACGGCGGTACGTGTATCTACGTTAAAAATGACATTTTATCCTCTCCAATGTTAATTTGCGAGAAATTCTGCTCGGATGGTATTTTCGAATGCTGTTCATTTGACCGATAAAGGCATTATAATTTTGTGTATTTACAGATCTCAATCAGATCTTGAAATATTTTTTCTGAATTTCGAAATTGTATTAAAACGACTAACATAGAAATATGCGAAATCTATTGTCATCTGTGGCGATTTCAATATTTATTCCCTAAGTGATTCGGATACCGCGCAAAATCCCAAGAATTGGTTCAATAATCTAATCAGTTCTTTCAATCTTGTTATTACAACAATCGACCCCACTCGTGTCTCTGGTTCATCCCAAACTTGCTAACCAAATAATAGTCAACAATAGACTTATGTATACTTCTCAAGTATTTAGACCGGGGTATGGCGACCATTTTTCCCAAATATTAACTAATGAAGATAAATTAAAACCATAAAATATCATCTACAAGATTACTAAACAGTTTAACGAAGAAAATTACCAATTTTTGAAAAACTTTTACATCAGGAAACGTGGGATGACGTGTATAAATGTGAAAGCACCAACGATAAATTCAATGTTTCTTTTTCAATATTCTTGATGTATAACAACTCTTGTTTTCCTATAAAACGCAAGTTAGTTAAACAATCACAATCGATGGATAACTCAAGGGATTAGAATTTCTTCCACCCCGCAGGGAGCTCAGTTACGACTGATTATTGTATTGAGCTCAGTTACGACTTTTATAGTTTGGAGAACCGCGGAACCGATCTAGGGACTGGTACTGCGCCATCAGTCCTCGGACACCGTAAGCTTTGGGCATGCATCAGCGACCACCATTGGCGAGGTGGTGGAAAGTTGTGTGTTGCAAAGAGCGGGGATCTTCGCTTCATCGGCCGGGTCGCGAGGAATGATTAAACCTCTATAAAAAACCCCAACGTGAAGGTATGTTATGTGCCGATGAGGTGAATGGGTGTTGAGGATAAACACTCGCTAGCGGACAACCTCTGGGGCAACTGCCGAACCTCAGCTGTATAAGGTTTAGTGGCGTGATGCGGGGGCTCCACGTCGCTGGATATATGTTCCTCCGAACTCGTGGAACAAGATCACAGAAGGTTTAATTGACTCACCTTGCGGAGTGGGTGGATCGCAAAGCGTGTTACACACCCAAACATCTTCCAAGCCGCCGAGGGTTCACAGCCCTCCTGCTTCAGAAGAAAGTCAAAGAAACAGAACATTACGCACGATAATCTTTTTATATTAATGATAAGAAAAGAAGAAACTTTAAAAAGAATTTCGCCATTTTACGTTCATAAAGCCTTGGAATGTATCTGTGAATCACTAAAAGGAATAATAAGATTGAGGAGTGGAACTATGTTGTTGGAATCCAAGTCCAACATAAAGGCATTGACCCTCTTTAATTGTAAACAGCTGAGAGAGTTCCCTGTCAAGTACGAACTCCATGATACACTTAATCGCAGCAAAGGAGTAGTATCTTGCAGTGATATAATGGATATGCCAGCAGAAGAACGTGTTGCAGAATAGGGGGACTGACCACGTGGTTGAGGTCAGTCAAATCATGAGGAAGGTTAATGGTGTTCCGCAGAAGACCAGTTTCTTCATTGTGATACTTGACTGTCCTAAGATCTTAAAACTGGATGGCTTAACCTGCCGGTGCGATCCTTCATTCCAAATCCACTGTAGTGTTTCAAATGCCAAAGATTTGGACATACAACGACATCCTGTAAGGACCGTGATACATGCGTGGAAGTGCGGGAAGGAGGTACACGAACCTGGCGTTTCATGCCTGGGGCTTGTGAAGTGCATTAATTCACAGGAAGTTACCCGGTATGGGGTACAAGGGGGAGTGAAGTGAAACCAACAACCTCTCCTCCCCAATTACCAACCTCACATTTCCGTGATGGACCCTATTACTACAAACGAGACTCTGATATCCGAGTATGGACGGGATAACCTTAACATCTGTCATGAGAGGAAATGCTCCGATATCGCCAGAATGGCAAAAGGCGGTCTGGAGTCTTAAGACAGCATCCCTGTGGCCAGACTACGGTTCTTTGGGCAAATAACGCATGAAAACCCGAAATAATACTTATTTTCAAAATGTCAAATAGAAAGAACCGGTCAGATCTCTTGACGAATATTGGCAAACGAATGGAAGTAGCTGTCAACCTGCTATGACAGTCAAAGACATACTGCGCATTTTTCTCAAGAGCGATTTTCTGCGTGATGGGTTGGTTACGCGAGAGGAGAAGTCGAGACAACAATCCTAAGTTGCGTATTCTCCCAAGGGGGGGGGGTGGTAAGTAAGCGTCATGGTGGGAGGAGGTAAAGGAGCTTGTCAACCGACACAAAAAAAGAGTTGTTTTAAAAAAATTATCAGTTTTTTATTATCCCACAACAATGCAGACTCACAAAAGAGAAACATGTTATATCACTCAAGCTAAACGTGAAAGCGTTTCCCTAGCGCTCTCTACGGTTTCCGTACATAAATCACGATGTTTTTGATTGATATGCATGCGTGATAGGATATGAGTGCTTGTGATAACCTGTTTTAGAAGAGAAAATCGTTTTTGAAGGTAGTCGTCTGAGAGATCTATTATCCTTTAAATCCTTTGTTGGTGTTGCCGTGATTGTTAGAAACACTATCCTCTCCTCACCCGTTCTCCTACAACTTAAATTTAGGCTATAGCAGTCAAAATTGACAGCATTCCAGCTATTACCGTGTGTTCAATATATCTTCCTCCGACACGAGATTTCTCGGTAACTGGTCTGAGGAATTTAATTCACCAGTTCCCTGGACCATTCCTGCTCATGAAGATTTCAACGCCCACAGTGTACTGTGGGGTTTGTGGAGCGATTGTCCCAGGGGCGACTGATGAATTATCTCTTCGAGCGTGAAGATTAGTGTCTAATCAACACCGGAGAGATAACCCACTTTGCATTTGCCACGAAGTCATGGACTGCTATAGACCTGTCAATTTGCTCTCCTGAAGTTGCTGATATCTTCCAATGGAAAGTAGAAGATGGTATGCATGGTAGCAACCATCATTCTATCTGGTTGTCCTTGCAGGAACGTGCCAGTGTTTCCCAATGCAATGCAAGTCTCAGAATGCCTAACCGGACACTGTACCGCTTTCTGGTTGTTTTCAGAGAAACGGGAAGTGTCCAAGATAAGGTCGACCATCTGACCCATCACACAGAAAAAATCATTTATATTTCAAAGCAATAATCAAGTGATAATCAAACCACCAAGCATATGAGATATTTGAGAGTAGTGATAAATACCTCTTGACACTTAATTGTACGTACAACCCAAAGTATTCTCGCTTCAAACATAATTTATGGCAGATGAAAACTAGAGATTATCATCGATTTTTGCTCGTTTTAATTTTACGCTCAGGAATATGAGTAAAGCTAGGCCTAAAAATTATTTATTCGATAATACTATTCAGTGTTTTCTGATATTAAATTGCAGTTAGTCATATGCACCAAACATTAAAGGACTATTTAGAAAAAAAACGAAAAAGCAGCTAAAACATATAGTAACTTATTTTTTAAATAGCTTTCTGAACATGTTTTATTCTCGTACTGTAAATGCCAAACTTATTTTTCTGTCATGACATACTAGTTGCAATAAATTCTTTTAAGTTATTTGTGAATTGAAGTTGTTTAATTGTTTTTTTTTTAATTATTAGAGAACATTTATTCCTAAGAAAAATATTCTGTGAAAAAATTATTTAGTTTCGTTCACTTGAACAAAACTAATGTTACAGAGTGATTAAATTCCATCACTAATTCGATAAGAAATTCATGGGGTTCCTCTCACGGTGTGATGTGTGACCCATATATCTGCAAGCAGCACTCTCGTGCTCCGGACTGCGAGTCAAAGCAAGACTTTGCAGCTCCGTAGTGCGCTAGCGTGAACGGCATTCCTATAGATTACCCAGAAGAGTGAGACTACTACTTTTAAAAACAAGAACGAATGGAATAATAAGGATAAAATTTATAGAAGGTTGGGAGAAAAACCACTCGTTACGAAATAGCACGAATGTGAGCTTACAATGAAATTATACGTATTATGATATTCATATGAACGAGATATCGCAAAATTTCTTGAAATAACTAATACTCGACACTTAAGATTACACGAGTCACAGACTCTGAATAAAACGTATGACAACGATGACATGACCTACAAAAAACACAGCCAGATTTTCTACAAACATGGCGGAGCGCGTATTGGCCATGGGTTCGGTGCGAGCGCATGCGCGTTTGCGACTAGTGAGCTACATGTATGTCGCGAATGAAGCTCTTACAAAATGTATCGAGATTTGTCTGACGACTTGTTGAGCGACATGTCAAAGAGCAACTATATGGCACTAGCTCGTACAAATTGACAAGTACAAGTTGCTCATATATGTATACAAGTGTAAACGTACCAGTACAGATATTGCGCATTGTTGAAAGTTCAGATCCGGTGTAGATTGCTTTTTCATCCTCACATAAAATTTCACATCAAATTTCATTCGACAATCCATAAAAACGTGCATGGGATAAATTTGTAGTGCTGTAGTGGTTCGAAGAGTTAAACCATGTCCGGTGGTTAAGCTTGGAAAGATGTCGGGAACTGAGAGTTTATTTAGAGTACCTATGTTTTTGAGTGAAAAAATAAAAATTTTCTGAACCTTTTTTTTTATTAAATTGCGTTTCAAAATTGCTATCATACTTAGCCCAAACACACCATGGCTCTTTAGAAACCTGAACTGATCTGTGACATCACTCAATTGTCGGATGCTCCCTTTCACTCTCCATTGACGCAACGGCATTTCCGTTCCTCGTAGTCCTATTCACTTCATACAGACGAAGCTTCAATGACCACTAGCTAATGCAGATCTCTGAAGCTCACCTCTTCCTTCCATTATATCCTACACACACTTAGCTGTCAATAAGTTGTTGTGTACATCGCGGGATAACAGACATGAAGGACAATTGATGCTGGAATACAAAGCACTTGAATCGATTTTAGTTAGCAGCACATGGAACGTTCTAAATTATTGTTCTCAAACGTTTTATTTAAGTGATAAAATGAAATATGCCTCTTCGTCTTTTCAAAAAATACTTCAAACTTTATTTTATTTACGACAGGTTTTGTATTTACCATATGTACTAATAAAACGTTTTTTTTATCGAGGTTCCTTATTATCTTATTGTCCTTCCTTTCTTAATTGATAGTCAATCCTTCAGACTAAGTTTAAGCAACTAATTAAAACCTTTTTCCTATAAGACATCTTCCTTCCTCAGCATGAGCCTTCCCTTGCATAAATATTCTGTTGATATATCTTCATGTAGTATCATATTATGATTTACTATATATGCTTCTGGGGCGCAGCGCTCACGAATCAAGTACATACTTCATTTTAAAATTAGAAATTTTAATGACAAAATCGAAAACAATAAAATTGTCGGAGAACAAAAGAACGGTCTTTCTTCATGACCTTAGGTTCCATGAAAAATGGACATTGCCTGAAATAAAAACTTATAGTTTACATTTGTTAAAAATGTATGTATAATTAATCACAGCCAACATTTACCCAATTTGTTAAAAATGTATGTATATTTATATATTATAATTAATCACAGTCAACATTTACCCAATCGGTTTGCACAGTTATTAAAACAATAGAAAAGTGCTGTTGGAGAGTTTTTCAGTAAAGAGTGTGGCAAACAAAGCTTAAACAAACAAAACAAGTAAAGCAAATTCGAGTAAATAGAGCTTAACTAAAATTATTACTAGGGCAAGTTTTAACAGTATTAAGTCATCCCTGCATTCCACTTTATATAGAATTTGTTATATTTTCACAAATATTTGTATTATTTTCAAAGTTAATTCATCTCAAAATTATATCTATAGTCATATAAAATACTTTAACAAAGTATTCAAACGTATCACAAGTAGATATTTTCAACTGAACATATTTCCCGTATAATATTTGATATATCACAAATTATCTTGTCATAAAAGAATTCCATATTATTTGCACACAGTTGAGTTGCCTGTTAAAGAAATCTCAGAAGATTATTTTTCCTACAGTCTCTCCCATTTCTATATGGAGTCTCGTTGAAATGATTCTACGATGTCGGTGTGGTTTTGCTTTGTGGGAATTAAAGTGAAACCGAATATCCATCCTGCAGCACCTTCCTGAGGTGTGACCCCCAGTGATATCATTGAACATCTGGATGAATCTATCTAACACAAATATCTTGGATACCACAGCTGAAAGGAATTGATCACACTGCGGTCAAAAATGTATTGAAACGGAACCTATGCCTGAGAATCAAAAGCAACTCACCTATACAGCAGAAACAAAGTGAAGGCCATCAATACATTTTCATTGCTATCCTATTCCTACGGTCTGGTCAAATATGCATTTAGATGAAATATCAAGATTAATCAGAACACGACTAAGAGACAATCGCATGAAATATCGCAAAGCAGCAATAGAACGCACCACCTTTCCCAAATCATGTGGAGGATTAGGGATACTTGATATAACACGTCTCCACCACAAACAAATGGTCTACGGCTGTATTTATTTAATAAATAAAAATCTCATGATATGTTTAGAGTCATCTGAAAAGATGATATGAATACAATAATTTTACATTTATCAGATTTCAGATATACTCTTCAATGTATATCTGTGGATCATTACAAAGCAGACTGGAGATCAATGACGCTGCATGAAATTATGCGAACTTCCTGCAAAATATCAACGTTGACTAAGTGGTATCTATGGCTCAAAAAAGGAAACCTATTTAAAGAAATAAACGCATTCATGATTACTATCCAGGATAGGATAATATCAACAAAAATTCATCAAAAATAAAGGAAATGAAGATAAAGCAAAGACGCATTAGATATTATTGAGCACATCACATATTCATGTCGGCTTCTTGCAGACACAGCAATACACCAAAAGACACAACAATGGAGCAAAAGTTCTTCACCAACATGGCAAAGACTCCCTACCACAAATATGAACTGGAAATATCAATTAGAAGCTTTACTGGGACAGAGAAATTAGAACTGGCATTTTCATACCTGCAAACCGCCCGGACATCGTGCTTAGACCGAAATAAGTAGGAAATGCGTGTAATTGGTGTTACCAACCCACTGACTCACAATATTGACACAACGTACAGTTTAAAAATTAACTAATATAAGGACTTAGCTGACCAGTTCAAGAAACTTTGGGAAGAGGAGAAATTTACTATTCGATATATATTTATTCATTTCGGTCACTAGAGTTACCAAAATCCGCAAAACGACTTTTGGACATACTAGAAGTAGCAAAAACACAGACCAATGTGCAGAAATCTGTAATTCTTGACATATGCCTCCTAGTGCGAAAATTTCTGGGAGAAGAGTTTGGTTGAACTTGACAATGTCCGTTTATCAAGCGGAAAAGATTCAGCTTCAAGCTGTGGAAGACATTAATTACGAGTAACAATAAGATTTAAAATGTTTTCATATAAAACAACTCATTTAAATGATTCAAATATTACAAATCCGCCATGTATAACATAACAAATAGCAGTAAAATACTGATGTGTTCTCATTTTCTCTCATTGTTTTAACTAAAAAAAGGAAACATTTTTGCAAGAATAAAAAAAAACATTACACTCCCAATTAACGGCGCGAGGCAGCATCACAGAATACAAATTTCGCGGACAGTATTAAGGAAGCTCTCGCTGAATTGCGACCTCATATTGTCTTCAACTCATTCTCTTCGGCTGTCACTCCGCCCACGTAAGTTTTTATCACCTTTTTCTCTAAAGCGAGTGACCAATTCGGGTGGCGACTTTACGACGGTTGCTGACCCTCATCGCGAGAGGCAGCTTACAACGAACGGAGTGCGCAGACTGCGGTTCAAATGTCATCTGCCTGGAATGACCGGAAATGTGGGTGGGGTGGATAAGGACAAGGAAGGAAGAAACGAAGGAATGAAAGAAGGAAGGAAGTGGGAACGGGAGGGAACAGCGCAATCGCGTGCTTGAAAGATGATTATGACGGAATGGAGTCTCTGCGAGAAATGCTGCGTTACAAAGATTTAGATTTCACGTCTCGACATCCTATTCAAATACTCCCGTTTGAATAAGAAAGCTGTTCGTATATTATGTTTTTAATAATTCCTGTTAATTTCTCAATTTTGAAATCAGAGATTTAAAATAGATACATTTCTTTCCGTTAAAAATAAACAGGACTGAAAAGTGTTTTCGAGTAATAGTAATCTCTTTTCATATGGAAACAGAAAATCATATTATTATTCAACCAATTTTCCTGAACAATTTTTTCAAAAATTCAAAATATAGGTGGAATTCTGGGAGGAATTTTTTTCTGGGGAGGGGGTACATAAAAGATAATAAATATGCAGTTGTTATGGAAGTGTCTAGTTAAGAGTATTCCTGACTGCCCAAAATTTGACCAATTACTCAAAAAAATTTATCAGTATACATATTTTAATATTTCTTCTCCCTTAACAATTATTATTTATGAAAGGTGATTACATTTCTCCTTCTGAAAATTCTACTTTTGCATCTCTCATTCTTTTAAATACGTCCAAGTACCTTGAAAAACCTCTCACACACGTAAAAATTGATTTGTATTTATGTAGGTAGGGCCTATAACTTTATTTAGATGCTTTAAATTTCCATTTAATTTATAGTTCTGCATTTACATCTACGAATATGCTGTGACGGTGGATAAATAATAATCATACAAAAATAAAACAAATAAATAAATAAATCACGTGATGTTTTAGATGGGTGATGGAAACTTTTCAAAACTATAAAAAATATAAAGTAATGTCAATGAACGTTAAGCTCGAGTAAGAAGGGTCTGGGTAATATTTTCTACGAACGTGCGCTAGAGGCAAGTCTGCAGTATCAAGGCAGGAGAGTAGCGATAAGCGATGTATATTAGCGAAAGGCAGTGAATCTAGCGATAGGTGCAATGGTAGTAGAAGTGAGGATCATAGAAGAGATAACATAATGGTGACGGAGAAGTGGTTCTCCGGAGGCGAAGTGCTCGTTGATGGCAGAAGACTTAGCTGAGGCAAGAGGAGAAGCCAACGCCAGCTCTCATCTGGGAAATGTGTGGGATTATTCGGAAGGACGACGCAGGGGTAATCTTGTTCAGTGCCAAGCGAGGAGAGTATCCTACTCCTGGATTAGTTTCGAGGCTTTGGGTGCTGGAGAATCGCTGCCTCTACAGTGGGACATTTTCGTAGATTGGTCATGAGCGTCTTCGTGCCACGGGAACACGGTCGATGGCGTATAGTCGAAAACGAAAGAAAATGTATATGATTGTTATAATGCAAAGTCAGCTAAATGAAGCTTCCAAATCCTACTTTGTTTTTTATAGTCACTTCATATGAACGTTCCAGGAATATTTGAAACTGATATTTCTCAAAACAACAACATACGAAATGGTTTTAGTTCTCCGATGAAATTTAACGTAAAATATTCAATATAAGTGCCAATTCACAGCTTTAAATTCCTTCCAAGTTTTCTTGTATTTATCATTTTATTAATGTATTAATTTTCTGAAAAGTTTCTTTCTACATTATTATTATATGTCTCTTGAGCATAATTTTTTCACGGATAAACCAAAATATAGCGATTATTCATATTTATTTGTTCCGTCAAGTTTTTAGCCCCAAGGCTTCTTATAACTGATTTAGAACTTCATAAAAATATATTTTTAATATTTTAATATTTTTACTTAGCCCAATGTTACTTTCTTGCCGACACTGTAGAACAAATCTCGTTTTCAACTATGGACTATGCGATGTTATTTGTGAATGATGTGAATGAAGAATTGTCTCAAGCTACCAAATTGACACATTTATTTTTCTTCTTTCAAAAGATTACTGCAAATGCATTTCACCGCATCATCCTTGTGCTCATTACTCGCCTTCGTTTATCCCTCCGCGACAGCCAAATACCCTAAATTGCGTCACCCCTAAAGTCTCATGGTGGGCTTTCAAAGAAGCTCCTGTGCAACCTCTTTGCCTTCAGCAAAAACATTGAGATTGCGCTGGAAGGTTGAAGGCAACCCAGGATACGTTTCTGAAACTAGGCCGTCTACGTGGAGATAACTAAAGTAGAAAGGACAAGATGACGTGATTTGGATGTGGGAGATGGATGGCGATATCTCAAGGCGATTTGATGAACGGAAGACGGCGTATTTATCTGCGAATAATATCCCTAAGAATGAAGATATTCCGAGAATATAAAACGACAGCCAAAGTTGGAACGAAACAATTGTGTTCCAAGGTTTGCTCATCAAGACTGCGTATTTGTTTTAGGCGTAGTTACAATTTACTTAATACCAAAACCGTCGACGGCGGCGCGCCCGTCCCGGTCGGGTTGTGACGAGTCAATATTGAGGCAATAACTGGGCCCATCAAGTGGGAGTCGGTCGCGCTCCGCCTCCATTGCCCGCTCGACGTATGAAAGGCGTCTCCATGGCGACAGCACCCACATCCGAGCCAGCACCCTTTCAGCCTTTTCGCTTCACCACAGCCACAATTGCAACCAGAAGAACCCTCCACCACTTCCTCCTGAGATACAACTTGTGGATGAGAAAGGAATATTTTAAATATTTTATATTCTATCATGAAACATTGTAAGAAATGAAAATCTATCAAACGACCTTATTCGGAAAATTTGCTATGTTTATTGTGATTTTTTTCTTGACTTAAATAGATTTGGGATGTACATAAAAATTGACGTAAATTATAGAATTGTGAGACATTCGTAAATTAGTTCAAAACACTTGTGACGTAAGTAAAGAGTACAATGCATTAAAATTCATGTATTACAATTTAAGGGGTCTGATGAGTTAACGGTGAGCCGCTGATTGGACATCTCGAATGTAAAATTGCCAAAATTATCCCTTACCGTTACCACGAATGTGATTGGAACACCAAAGTAAAATAAAAACGAGCTATATATGACTAATTACAAATTATTTAAAACCTGAATGAACTTCATATTTTTGTTACATAATTAAAATTGTTTCCAAAAATGAACAATCAAAAATTTTATAAGCGGGGTGAAGCAACTAGTTTCTAACCTGACCCTAGTTACCAATGACTATGGAAATATAGTATAAAATTTTCCGAATTATTTTAATTTAAAAATTAGCAATAAGAATTTCATTCAACTAATTTTTCTTCTTTGCATAACTGCTCATTTTATTTTTACGGGGTGTATTGGAGTTAATAATCCATATCCATACTAATATATAAATGCATAATGCGAAAGTGTATATTTCTTATCTGATCACGACTAAACAACTGAACCGATCGTAATGAAATTTAGCAAGGATATGGTTTAGATGTCCAGGATGAACATGAGTTAACTCCTGTTTTTTATATGTATGATAACATGGTTTCCGACGATTAATGTCGATAAAATCGGAAAAAGTGAGTAATACTTGCTTACACTGCTTAAACGGTTAGGGATAAGTGACAAATATGCATGGAAATATTGTTTGTCTCAAAGAGTTCTACAAAAAAATCCGCGACAGCAATGTCTACCCACAAAAAATAACCTAAATTATCGATAAAATGTTATTAAAAAGTGTTAATGGATTTTAATGAATTATCTGTTATGTAAATTTATCAAGGATAAAAACTTCTTTAAATCACACAATTTTGACAAATAGTTTTATTTTTACAAGAAATTTAATAAAATAGTACAGGGGTGTCATGCCTCGGAAGCAAATATTCGACCGGGTCGGTTCTCGCGAGATGGTGTAATGTATACAATCAAGTTTTGTATTAAATTTACATTATTATGAAATTGGAAAATTAGTAAGTTGTACATGAATTTAAAAACCAGTGAGTTAAAGTATTTTTATCTAACAATGTACTAGATAGTTTTTGTTTTTTCTTGAGTAAAAGAAAATTAATGAAAGAAAAATCCGAGGTAACGACAGGTTATCAGCTAGTTACAAGATAAATTAATTTCTGGCCATTTCTAGAACAATGTGACCGTTACTGGACATATATATTTTAATATTCAAGCAATAATGCTGTTAAAGTTGCTATATTATTTATTTAACTACAACTTATATATAAACTTATGGAAATCAACAATTAAACTATTTCAGCTTTTCAAAAATACAAATGGGGGTGGTTACTGGGAAATGTCCAGTACGAGGAAAAGATCTGTACCTGATGCTTCCTTGTAAAGAAAGCTGGATAGTTCTCCCAGGAAAGTGTTTCCATATACGATGAGTAATTCCAATAATTTAAGTATTGCGAGTCTTATATTTCGCATTGTCTGCCCCATGCTCTTCTCAGTAGCAACATACTTGCATTCTTTCAACGGAAATACCAGCAGAGAAACAACGCTACAAATAATAAGTGATTTTGGGAAATATTCCTTCCATTTTCCAAGAAATCATTCGTAAAGGGATAGCTGTGTTGCCAACTACCGTGATTTTCTCATCTCCAATTTTCTTCCGAAGTATCAGTGAGGAGAAAGTCGATTCGTAAAGAGCATGTATGACATATTGAACTTTTCTGTTTTTGAAACCTCTTCGAGTTAGTGTTCAATGAAGGTTATAAACACTATGACAAGACATACTTTTTATATCATGAAAAAGTGAAAGAATACGTAAAGATTTGTAGATAATTTTTGTGAATGATTTGGGTAAAATTGATTGATTCTATGCGTATACCATAGGCAAGCAACTCTATATTCACTTGATTATTTATTATTTGTACTCTACATCGGAGAAAAGGGTCGGCCTGTGGTCTAGTGCCTAGCGTACTCGTCTTCTACCTCTGGTGTAGCTGGTTCAAACTGTTTGATCTAAGGAATAATTGCGGCGATGGATGCAGCTGTGTTCCCGGCAGGTTTTCTTTCAGGGGTACTTCCGTTTCCACCACATAATAATATACTCATCACCATTCACCCTCATGTCATTCATTCATCTCTAGCCTCGGGAAGGTGCATCAGGAAGGGCATTCGGCCCCCTTGTAATTCTATTGCCATATCACAAAGAGGCACCATACCATTCTCCACCTTCAACCCCTACTAGACAAGGGAAAAGAAGTTCAGGAAACACTGTACATCAAAAAATAAACTTTCCGATATTAATCATCAAGTTAGAGACATTTTTGCCGTATGTTATAATAAGATATATTACACTTTTTTATACCCATAAGATATAGAAAGTATTGAAATTGAAAAAAAAATCAGAAGCGATGAATATCCATGATCTCTAACTCTGAAATGACTGTTTTTGACATAACGTCGATTCGATGACATAAATTCGATCCCCGATGAGGTGGGGATTTATCATCAAACCACAACATCCAGACTAACCCCCAGGCCCACTCAACCTACTGTAAAATAGTATAAGGTTCTATCCTGGGGGACAAACCTGCCGGAGCGAGATGCTGATCACATCTCCTCCTTCTAGAACCGAGGTCTATGAAATTGTGGAGCTCTACCCTCTGCAACCCAGGTAACGTCAGGTTCATTCAGCTATTTACTAATAAAGTAACGTACCTAATTCTCATACTAATGTAGGTAGGTCGGTATCACAGATTTCATAATTTAAAGCAAACATACAATAAAATATTTGAAATATTCGATTACTAGTATACAGAGCAAACAATTGTTGTGAACTCTCCTGACATTCACAAGACATATTTATAAGCGAATACATTAGGTATATTTTTGATTCGTTTACATTCCTCAACGCGCCAATTTGTTTACGAATTTCGGTCACGTCCTCCGTTGGATGTTACCCACTGCCTCACGCCTTTGCCCTTGCTGCCGGCGGACGCCACTGCGTTTACGCTCACAGTCCCTTTCTCACACGTCCTCTCATGGCGTCAGGGCGCGAAGCGATGCCCTTCGTGGTTCCATGTGTCCTTCGCCAGCTGTACTTGGCTACGCTTCACGACCACATGAGTGTTTCTCTCATCAAACCCTCCTCATCTATCCCCTTCTTCAACATTAACCTCCGTGTTCTTCACATGGATGTTTTCTGTAGTATCGTATCTATCTCCCCATTTCATCTCTTCTGCCCCTACGACTTTTTCAATCTCATCGCCTTTCCCTCCGTGCAATTCTTTCGTTTCGTACTTCCTTCAATCCCTTCAATTATCTCCCTCTCTCTTTCCCACATTTCCCCCCACATCCTCTCCCGCCCTTTTCAGTGACAGGACTTGTGCCCCACCACACCCACCGCCACATCCCGTCGCCGACAGAGTTTAATTTGGAAGTCAGATGGCGCAGTGGGCAGTGATGGCTGCCATGCATTATTCAGGGGCCTGCGCGCGGGCCGGGCTCCGACGGTGGCAGCGAGCGCGGCGTGGCATAGAGAAAGGGTGCGGGGGTGAGTGGGTGGGAAGGCATGGCTTGGTACAGCGGAGGGTAGTGGTGGTGGAGCCAAACTAGCGACCAGGCCGCTCCGAAGACATAACTTAGGTTGGAGCGGCTCCATATGTGCTCCGTATGTTGTATATAAAGAGCAGACTTCAAGGACTCGTTGGATCCCGAGCGTGCGATTCGTGATTCTTACTGTGCTGCACGACTAAATGAAGATGCGAATAGACCGAGGGAAGGTTCTTGATTGAGACACTGCTCAGCTATCCTTTCGCTCTGTTTCTCTCTTAGAACTGCATATTACATCTTCATAATATGAATGGTGTTTGTTAACATTTTTGTGTTTTTTAGGAGGAACGTAAAGTATCCCAGAATTGTTTCTAATATAGTTTTGTCCTTCTAACCAAGTTTCAGCACCCAATTGGGTTTTCTCGAAATTCTTCCTCCTCTCACCCCTTCCTTGGACTCGACAGAAGTCTATTTGGGTCTCTGAACCTACCCCAGTTCGAGCGGACATAAAAGTAGCAATCAGGGTCACAGCATGAGACGTTTGCTGGCTCAGAGTCCTTCGCAATTTTCTTACCCGTTCAGAAATGAAATGGTTCTCCTTTGTCAACGATTGAGCTTTAAATTTACGGAAATTGGTTGGAACTCATAATCCGATACAAAATAATATTTTTAGGAAAGCAATGAAGCAAGGTACTAATTTTGTAAGTTTATTTTAGTTGGTCAGAGAAAAGAAATCACACAAAAGTCTTAACTAGCTGGCAAAAAGAAAGGTCGAACGCACTATGTTCCATGAAAAAGTAGTACTCGATATTCCATTTACAAGCCTCATTGAAGAGACCCAGTCTTCTATAGAAGCATGCACGCTTATTTCCTTCATGAATGTCAATGAAGATGAATTTACATATCGCATCCTCCTATCCGTCTCATTCTGCAGAATATCCTTGCAAATCATAGCTACGATTTGCTTCACTTTGAATTTATTTTAATATCATTTTTACTCAACTTTCCTGGGAGTATACTATGAAGAAATGGTATTGGAATATTGGAAATTATATTTTGAGTTTTAATCAATATATAGTAGTATATTTTGGCGCTTAAGAGTAATTTTCAGATTTTAGTTGACAAATTTTTTATCCTCTTTCTTAAGTCTGATAAAGAAGATGTTGAAAAGTAATATTTTAGGGAGGGAACTTAATAACAGGAGGGACAATAATTCTAATTGCTATAGGGAACCAACTATAATAGCTTCGAGTTTTGCATATTTTTCTTTCTTTAAATTTGCATTAATTCTATGAGAATTATGTTTAGGGTAAGCCGGGGTAAAGGTTTGCACGGAGCAAAGGTTTGTATTGAAGTTTGAACAGTTGGGAAAAGATTTTCCGCGTAAATCCGGTACGTAGCACATTCGTCTACCTCCCGTCAGTCGCCTCGTGGAACCCCGTCGACTCCGTGTACTGCACACTGAAGAAAATGAGGTGAAATCATTTTTCTCCTTTTCGATGTCATTTTTCTGCAACATTTACGTAAAATTAGTTACTCAACATAATTATCAAAGGTTTCAACCACATTTTGTCCGTTTAGCATGTATGATAAGCTTTGAGATGCCACCTATAGACTTCGGGTTTCCCAGTTCAACGAAGAAGAAATTCCGTCCAAACAAAACTGTTAGAAAAAGGGGCAATAGTTTGCAAGTGACTTGGGGCAAAGGTTCCCACATGCCTATCCGCGAACCTTTGCCCCAAGTCGCTTGCAAACACCACACCTTCAAACCTCTGCCTCCGACACTGTTTCAAAGTAAAACTTTTCTCCTTTCTTCTTCTCTTTTGTGTACAATTCTTGGATTACTGATATGATAAAAGTAAGTATTGAGTATTCGATCAGTCTTCAACGAGGATCAAGAAAAGGAGTTGGTTCAACATTGTGTTGACTTAGACAAAAGATTTTTCGGGCTCAACCTAAAATCCTTGAGATTTCTACTTTACTCTTACGCTAAGAAAAACAATATTAAATGCCCATTCTCAGAGTCTACCAAGATGGCTAGGGAAGATTTTACTAAAGCTTTCCTAAAAAAGAATGATTATTTATAAGGACCCCACGAAAAACGAGAGTGACTCGGACCATGGGATAACAGATTCCAACTCAACCAATACTTAGACAATTTGGAAAAAACATTCCTTAAATACAAGTTTCCATCACATAGAATACTTAACATGGACGAAACTGGGGTTCAAACCGTTCCCAATAAAATTCCCAAGCTCATTGCACCATCTGGAAAAAATGAGGTTGGCAAATCTGTGTCCGCAGAACATGAAAAACTGTTAATGTTGTCTGTACTATGTGCTACTGGAAACTTTGTACCGCCATATTTTATACTTGCAAGGAAGAGAGGATAGTTCGCAGTGCGAATCTTTGGCCCGAATCGCGGAGCAAAGGTTTACAAACACATTTTTTTGAAAAATCAAAAATTCGGAATCTTAATGTATTTATAAAAAATTCACATTTTTACCAAAGGAGAGAAGATATTGAGCTACAACACAAGCCATTTTTGTGGACGATTAAATGAACTCCAAGTCAGTGAAAAATCAAAGTGTCAAAAATGTAAACCTTTACCCCGGCTTACCCTATATAGCTAAGCTAGCAAGATGACTTCGCCTTTCTTTCATGAAGTAAGTTCTGCGGAGAGACAACATTGAAAAACAGAAAAATATATTAACATTCAAATAATTCATACATTATTGATAAATGTTCAAGTGCTTCCTTCAATCTTACAGTTTCTTAGATGGGAACAATCCACTTACAGTTTCTTAGGTGGGCACCAAGAGCAAAATGGTAATGAGAAGGAAGTAAAATTATTTATTTATTTTTGTTTAGAAATTATTTTTTGTTTAAAATTTAAAAAGTAGTATTAATGAAGTGGGAATCAATAATATGTAATGTAGTAAAAATGTTTTTGAATTGTGTACGAGTAATTTAATGACACTATAAATTAAACATAAATTACTATATAAAATATAATGGGATATAAAATAGCCAGGAATTCTACCCTTGCTGTAATTCTAGTCGTTTTCCTTCACTTCCGGAAAGAAAAGATGTAGTATTGCGTGAGAGATGGGATGAAGAAGAAGACGCACGCAGTTTTCGTGGCATCGGGTGCTGGACATCCGAATGCGATTGACGGAGGGACGATGGGGGGGGGGCGGAGAGGAACCCACACGGACGAGTGGTTTCGTGAAGAAATACTGCGCTGAAGGGCGCCAGCGTCGTAACTCGCAGCGCTTATCTCCCTTGACGCTCCGCCCTTCATTGCGTTCCGCAGTAGACGCGGCCCAACGCACATCGTCACTACCTTCTCTTTTAGTGGTTGGTCATCGGAATGAGGTGCTGCGTCATCGTATTGCTACGAGAATGGAGAATCGACTTTCAATACACTATCCTACTTTGTTTGAAATTATTCGAAAATGGCTTAAATTTTAAGAATTAAGTTAAATATCTGTCCGACCAATGTTTAATTTTCAAATCAGTAATATATCAAACCATAAACTAGCTAATATGGACGTTTTTGAACGATCATTAATTGATTTATGTAATTCATGAGATGTATGAAAGTGTGCGTAGGTAAGTACAAGAGCAGTTGAAGTGGTTGGCAACACGATCTAGTCGGAAATTGTTCCAAATGAGCACAAAAGAAAATTTCTCAGAGAGGGCACCATGGTCAAACACTTTCCTATTTTCTAAATCAAAATAACAAAATCTGGAAAAATATTGATGGAATTGTTTTAGAGAAATGCTACACATCTAAAATTTTTGATGTTACAAAGTACTTTAGAAAAAAGAGGATTTTTTTATCATGCAAGAACATAAAAATCATATTTCTTAATAACGGCAAGCAAAAAGTATTTTTACGGGCAATTTTTTTTCATCATTTTGGTAATTTTTATTAATAACAATGAATCTCACTTTCCACAAAAACGTGCAACGAGAAAATTTAATGCAGATGGAGTATTAAGAGACATTTGAATTTTTATTATTGAAAGTAACAGCATTCGCTAATTAGATTAAGATTGAGCCATATTCGTTCTTGGCGACCTTTGCATTTAATTAAGTTCATGCTTGATATCTGACTTTTAATTCATTCAATGACTTCTTCCCAAGAGTCGTCGTCTATTCTACTTCTGGTAATCCCTTCTTTTCCCGAGCGGAACCCTCGGAGGAAACCAATACATCGCAGCAGTGACCTCGGCGACCTCCGCTTCTGCTCTTCACAATCTCCCCCATTTCGCTTCGCGAGGATTGTATCCTCCGGCTTCCTTATCTCGCCAGACCCACCTGCTCCACTGCGCGCCATGTCGTATTGTTCCCTTAAAAGGTGCTTGGGCTATCCACCGCAGTGGGAGAAGGAGCGACTTCGCCTGTGACATCACTCCAAGCCAGGGTTAGGTCAACGTTTGATGTCTTTGCTCTGCTACTTTTCTTCGTTGAATGTACAAGTACCTCAATTTCAAGCGAATTTTATGTTGTCTTCTTACGTTACTTCGTAATTCAACGTAATAAAATCTTAAATTAACAACTACTAATAAAATAAATAATTAAAAACTTACGACCTTTTATGGAAGAATAATATTTTAATTTTACTTGATCACCTGACGACGGTGTCGTCCACATCGAAGCGCAGTGATCTATTCACAAAAAATAAAAATATAATAATAATAATAATAATAATAATAATAATAATAAATTTATTGTCAAAAAACAGTACAAACTGCGTATGACCACGTGGAGGAAAAAAAACTAATTTACTCTCCGGAAGCAAGCAAGGGACCATCCCATCAATTCCGATCAAGGGCCCTAAGGCAGAGGCGGATTCAAAAAATTCAGCAAAAGTTCCTAGATAAGATAAAAAGTTAGCTGCGAGTTATAATACTAATAGAATGTCAATATGTTTGTAATTTTAAGCAAAAAATTACATGTAAGTTATTATCGAACTATAGATTATTCTGAGTATAGTGCTTAAAAATTGAAATAACACTAAATTCACGATTTATTGTTACAATAGACCCGCCCCTAGACAAAGCCTAGAGAACCTGTATGATAAATCCGCCTCTACCCGAAGGAAAACCGGAGAAAAACCCGGGCCAGGATGGGGCTACAGAATTTATGTACACAAACGTGCCAAAGTTGTGTACATAAATTCGTCCATAAAAGGTTGTAAATTTTTAATTATTTATTTTACTAGATTACATAATGGACGTTAATAGTAGTAGAATCAGTACCAAGAACTAAATGTATAAATCTGATTAATGCGGACTATATACGCCTTTAAGAAGAACAAAAGTATTGAGTAGACTATTTGACAAAAACATAACTTCTTGCGTATACTTCTCCCGCGTACTTCCGCGTGGAGAAGATATGACTATGACCAGATGAAAACGGTGACGAGTCACGAATCGATCCCAGAGTTTGTTTACAGTAGTGTTAACCACTACAACACCATCCGCAATTGCACACTGTTTCAACACTGTCCACCACAGTTAAGTTTAGGAATGAGTAATACGAAAATAGCTCTGTCCCTGAACCTTTTAGCAACATTGTGTTGTATGGTGCCATATTTCCAAGAGTAAAACTACCGATCCACCATTACAAGAAAAAAAGAACACGCATTACTGCATTATCCCAAAGAAGGTGAGTTAGTAAAAACAGATTATTTTTTCCACACAAGAGGGTAAATTGAACTTCGACGTTCTTACAAATAAAATTATAATATTATTATGTAAGAAGTGGGAAGGAAACTTTGGTTGTATAATTAAAATCACACCTTTTAACTAAAAAGACTGTGAAAACATATTTATAAAATTCTATTTTCAAAGAAAAAAATTTCAGTTATTGATTAGCGAGGTAGCTGTGACATCCTTCTTTGCAAATTATAATTGTGTAATTTTTATTTATAGAGGGTTCTAATGACCTTGAAGTTGGCGAGCCCTAAATCCCAAGGGAAAAAAAAACATTTTTATATATAACCATAATTTAAAAAATAAACGAATAAGTAAAAAATAAAAATTTAAAAATGTACTTAACACTTAAAATGCATAACTAAAATACACTTGCAAATCATCACATCATGATCACATAGCGATTGTTATTACAATTGATAATTAACACAGTAATTGTTAGGTACCCCTTATCATATTGTTTACTTAACACATCATGATTGTTTCAAGTTTCTAGTTTGATGTTGAATTGAAAGTTCATGGCTTGAGAGCTTTCAGTTAAATGGTGCGATATCAGAATGACTCAGAAGCAGCTGACTTGGAGAAGCTGATAGTTGAAGAATACTTTCGTGGAGGCGCGTGGGCTGACCACATTGTTTTTTCATCTTTCTAGTTATCACCACCCAACTGCCGTATTTGTTGTTTATATAGTGTTTACAAAAATAATGAATAACTTGTTGACGTTTAAATATGATTGCCACTATATTGCTTGGGCAAGAAATTCATACGGCGTGAACGCCATTGACAGTTCGGCGGTCACATGCAGACATTCTTCCACCACCACCACCACCACCTTCTTCTGAGTGTGGAGGCTCGCACACACTTGCCCAAAGGTTGCAAATTTGGGGCGCAAGATTCCGTTTGCTTTTTAATACAGTTTGTAAATATCCACTTAGGCACTGCTGAATACTTTCGTGAAATGTTAGTATAAATACGAGTGTATAAAAGAATCATGTTCACCACCAATTTTACAAGATAGTATGCTGGGTGTTTCAAAAGGAATATGGGGGTTTTAAGGATTTGTAGAATTTATTACATTTAACATACAATTTTAAATAATACATCAAATGAAAGAGCAACTCAAACAGTTTATCCTACAAGTGTTCAATGTGAGCACCATTCGTCACACGGTTCACATCCACCGTACTAAATACTAAAAAGAAGAATTGGTTTCGAGTATCAAAAGTCTAATTTTTTTGAGAGGACGAAACTAGTTTTGGACGATTCTCTTTCGCCAGTATTGATCACTTTGAAAACGCTCAAAACTAGTTCTGGCATAAACGAAATCTGCCAAAAGCAGTTTTGGTCGTTTTCACCGTCCAATAGCTGAATTCGGGTTTTGTGCGTAACATATAACGCTCCTCAGAATTCAAAAAATGAAGGATGGAGTTCTTCAGCTTCCTCAGCCACGTAGCGCTCCAGGACGTCGAGAGGTGAGTTCTTGCCAAACTTGGATTAGTGTGTCTGGAGTAATTGTTGTAACAGTTGCTTCAATCCTCACTCTTAAGTCTGGTAGCGGAGGCACATACACATGATCCCTCATAAACCCCGAAAGGTGAAAGTCGCATGGCGTCAGATCGGATGAACTTGGACGACATGCCAAACAAACTCTGTCACCCGGCGTCTGGCGGCCAATCCTGCGGTTGGGTACAACGTTTAACCAATCGCGTACTCAGTTATGCCAGTGCACCATCTTGCTGCCAAATAAAGTTCTCTGGATCAGCTTCTTGAAGAAAGTGCCATAGTTGTCGCGTATCAAGACAAGAAACACCAGTTACACCAGCATTGTAGCTAAAGATTTAGTCCTTGCAAACCTTAAAACACAAAAAGCTTTCTGTTCGCTACTCACCATCTTTGATAGTAGCGCTTTCTAACGGAAGGCAGAGGAAATAGTGAATGCGCATGCGCACAGGTGTACCCAACAAAAGTGTTTGAGTTGCTATTTCATTTTATTTATTATTTGTATGTTAAATGTAATACATACTAAAACCCCGATACTCATTTTGAAACGCTCTGTATAATTGAATAATATATAATTAATTACAGTGCAGCATGTTGGTGCACTCACACGGTGAAATTGTGGAATTTTTTCAAAATACATGTTTGCATTAGTAATAAAACATTCACTCTTGTGATAATTAATAAGAGTATTTTTGTATTGAATTCTGAATTGACACGCTAGTCATATTGCCTTAAAAATAACTTTTGGAAGAAACCAAATTATTCGGATTTTTTAATTATCTGAACTGGGTCCGCTATCAATTGATCCGGATAATTTAATTTCTTCTGCATGAGGATAACGTGAACAGAAACATCCTACGTACCAGCGAGTGATACTGATAATGGCAAGAATAACTGAAAGAGTAGTGTACAAAAAGTTTTGTCTGACTGATATTCGCTCAATTACATATTCTAATACTATATATTATTCATTACACGAGCAATAATGAGTCGGAAATTATCATTTGAATGTGACGATGAGAGATCACAGAATTGTTTTCTTGTAGATCTTGCTTGATATTTTTCTCATTTAATTAGGGTCTTTATAACGCATCATACTCAACATTCTCAATACCAATGTTTTCTTTTTTCTTACAATATGTTTTACGTCTATATTTTATCTTGGTACTTGGCAGATTTTCGTTCCCCTTAACATTCTCTTTCCTCTATCAATTCCTTTTTATCGCTTTTCTAATTTATCAAATTTTTACTAGTGTAATATTTCTGAAAAAAGGGGTTTTGTGATTTTTAATACACAATAATATTGGTGCCTCACAATAATATCAATGAAAGAGTTAGTTTTAACTGCTAGAAGTTTTTTTTCCACATCTTATTCATTCAGCAGAAGTTGAAGAAAGAGACGAGAAACGTTTTGTTGGCAACATCAGTGGAGGAGGACATTGTAGTGGTAGAGCAGCGGATGCGACTCATGTAACGTAGGTAATCATTCCTCCAGTGGGGACGGTGCCAAGGAGTACAGAAGCGAGGATAAGCGTCATTCCTCTTTTTGTCTCCTCTTCCGTTCAGCCTTCAGAGGTAGTAATAAAATAGATGGCAGAGACGACATTGTCACTGGAGGAAGCGATGCCGTAGAATGTAAATAAAAAGCACCGTCGCAAATCATGTTGATGTAGGTAGCCATCGTAGCGAGGATATAAGAGGACAAGCAGTGCATAATTTGCCAGAAATATTATTCCTTCCTTTTCACTTACATTGTGCCTTGCTTCGAGGTAAAAGATGAAGCGACAAAGGCGTCAATGACACTCTATGTTAGTGCAGCATGCATGATGGATTTTATGCATACGATCTCCCGAGTAAAGTTACAACACGACGAAGAGGTAATAGGATCTACTCGTTCCCTTCCTCTTTGAAACGTGAATCACATATGACACACTAAATACTATACTTGTTCTAGTTTCTCATAACGTAAACAAAGTACTGACACGTTGAATAATAATACTATTTCTGCATTTTTACGAAAAAACTATAATTGTAGACTGGAGCCAATCTCATACATCTTTGAATACACTAATATCGTAAATTTTAGTTGTGTCTTTTTGTGAACATTAATTTAAAAAGAGATTAATTTTAATTAATTAATTAAAAATTGTTTTTAAAGAGATATAACTTTAAATGTCCTTATTTCTTTTATTATGTTACGAATAATACTCAATTTGGACGAGGAAAACTCAATACGTATGCTAAATAAAGCGAGTACATGAGAGAGCATCATTGTAAATATTCACGAAATGAAGTGTTGGTGAGACAAGCCTTGCTGCTATACGGGTGGTGCGTATGAGGGTGACAGAATAACCGCAGCAGTTAAGATTCGCAGTGTAAAGAGCTCGTACCACGGGAATGATAATGGTGGCAACAAAAACAGTAAAGTGGCGTTAGCATGTTTAGGTGGTCGAAGGGGTCAGAAACTTTGAACTATAACCTTTTGTGCATTTTTTTTCAATTTTGTTTATCTAAGAATTTTTCTTTTAACTATAGTTGAAGACAAGTTTTCTTCCATAAATATGGACTGAGGAGAATGATTTAGCAAATGCTGTACCAAGAAAAAATAATCTCAACATGAAATTTTTTTAAAATATATTTTTTTTTTTTTTGAAGCTTAGAGAGGTGATTACTAGAATACTTAGAGACAGACCTACGTCCTGAACAATTAGGTCTCGGACGCGACTGTAAATTCATTACTTGGAATTTTATTAATTTGGCATTTTTCCTTGTATTGAACAATGATCATCGCTCTGTATTATTGCCACATTCATAAACCCATGTATTACTCAGCTATGACTTATGAGTTTAATTTTCGCGTACAATGAAGAGGCAAATGAAAAAGCTACCTCATCCTATCGTCGATCGAGCGTCTATCGTCTCGGTCGGGTAGTGACGCAGGTAAAGCGGCTTCTTCGCAAGAAGCAGAGAAGCGCCAACATCCTTCCTCTTCTCGCCTCCACTTCCTCTCAATCTCTCACTCTGCACAGCTTCCGAGAGCAGCTTCCTGCGCCGAGGGCGTGGCCTCTTCGGAGACTCAAACCCGTGACCCCCCTGATCTACCCCTTCGGGCTCATAACTCACGAGCTGCCGTCGCCTGCGGTGACTGCCCGGCTGCAGGGGTGGCAGATATATCGGGAACTGCGCTCCCATCCCACTCCATCCCCGAAGTCTCCTTAGACAGCCAGCGACGCGTCGCCAAGGAGACGACGACGCTTCCTCCTGACGTGGGAGGCAGAGGAGATGACGTTGTCTTCAAGTTGCTTTCGAGAGGTAACCTTTCAACTGCGATGAGAAACATGTCACTCGGGAGACAACATATTGAATGAAAGGTTTCTCTGAAGTTATTTTTTCTGGTATCGTCCGTGTAATAGAACTTGTATGTGCACCTTAAGAAACATATTCCACGTATTATATACATATTCAGAACAATGACCTTCTTAACTCCATAAACCTTCGCATCTTAAAAACAAATGTGTAACGTCTCTGGATATGGTTTAGTGATTTTAGATCTTAAGATTGATGTCAAATAAGAAATTTGTCAAATATTTCTACTATCACAATAATGAAGGTACAGATACTAAAATAAACATGCGTGTGTAAAAAACTTCTTTTGTTTTAAATTAAGTAGATCAATACATGTTCACAAATCGAAAAAAAAAACCCATATTAATCCCAATACTGAACCCATAATATTTATCCAAGAAAATGCGTGATACGTGACATTCACTTAAGATCGTATTACCTCTCGGTAAACACTTCACGTCTCTGAATACTTTTCAGGAAAGTCATTAAACCACTCTAGTAAAACCCCCCTTTCTGAAACAGTTTCTGACACTTCTTTCGTAGGGGAGCAATATATTTCCTCACAAGAAAGCATTGTTGGGCGTCCACTGGACCCTCATCAGAGGAGAGGATCAATAGCCCTTCATTAACTTCCTTGCGGCCGAGAAGTGTCAACAGCACGCTTCGTAGCACCTTTGTCTGGCGCTTTGGGCTCTTCAAGTCCTTTGCCTTGTGTCCATTTGTTGGAGACTGCGAACAATAGACGAGGAGCTCGTGAATAGGGGAATCCCCAGCTATGTTTAGAGAAATCTTCAGATTGAAAAAGACATCTCCTGAGCCATTGTGACACACCTAGTTATTTTTCAATGTTGAACTTGTTATCGACAATATTGGTGGACACAATTTTTTATCCTACCAGGTACAAATTTGAAACTCACTCCTTGTCTAAAATACTTTGTTTTAAAATTAAATTTTCGTAAAAGTAAAGGATGTTAAATTTCAATGAAATTAATTCATGTAATTTAAAACAAAGTATNGACAGCGATTGAGCTGAGAAATAATTTGATTAGATTCGTTCTTACGGATAAAATCAAAATCAACAATTTATTTTAGATATGTGCTCTTGTTATTATCATATGCGGGTTTTTCCATAAAACAACCAATACTTATTACTTTACACATTACAACTTTACACATTTTGAAACATGATTTCACAATTTTGGGAGGTTATCATTTAAAATTAAACTTATTATCTTACTATTAAGATATATTAAACACAAAAATATCGTAAAACTAAGCATGTGTTATATATTGTGCTCACTAATACATCCGCTATTTAATGGTACTTTACTTTTGTAGAAACAAATTATTCTCTTTACATATGATGAAAATTATTCTGCTCAGCTTATATTCCGTAAAATAGGTTAATGTACTGGTTAGGTTAAATAATTTTAGTTATTCTGAGAGTTAAGACTTGATCTTCATGGTTTGAACTCTGTAAAAACAAATAGTTGACTACGATATCCAAACGCAGAGAAAATGAATCATTCATATTTATAATCAAAACAAAATGCTGCCATTTCAGATGCTTATATAACTGCATTAATCAATTTTATATTTTCTATATTTTTCCCGCTTTCCTCGTTGAATAATTAATAGTTACGATAATATATTCTTGAAATAGCAGTAGAATAATAGCATAAAAATATGTAAAATTTAAATCAAACAGTCCTCGGGGCAGAATTTGCCAAGTTGATGGAAAAGTTTGTGTGACAATAGGCAATTTGTGATCTACATTAAATTGGAGAAGTTACAGTTATCGATGTTTGTTATCAGAATCTCAATGATGGAAATTCGACTTTTCGAATTCGATGGAATCTCAATGATGGAGAGCTGCGATGAACGGATGACTTTTCGAGATCAAACAAGTAGGAATTGTGACGAAGCTATATGAAGCGTTCAAACTCACAATTCATTTGGAATCTGGCGCCCAGATTACACGTTTTCACTGAAATCTTTTGTGTAAAATACTTACCTAAGACGGTCGTTGGGTTTAATAAACGTGAACGCTTTGGTACGTTGATGTAAGAAAACTAAGAACGTACCTCAATCTTGCAATACTTACATGTCTTAGACTTAGGGAGTGAAGCAGGGATGTGTTGTCTCTCCGTTGTTATTTATATTATTTATTAACGACATAATAGAAAACTTATATGAGGTATCCACAGATGCCTCAACAATAGGTGCTCCTCCTGAAGAGAAACAAATACCGGGGTTGCTATTTGCGGACGATCTTGTTCTATTCTCCACAACACCGTCAGGACTTCAGATAGGTCTTGATACGTTGGAGCTGTTCTGTGATAAAATGTGTCTCTACATATAACCAAAGTATAACAAACATAAAACCAAAGTCATGGTATTCAAAAACGGATGGATGTTTAGTAGAAATGAAATTTGGAATCACAAAAGTCTACCTCTCGAGAAAGTTAAAGATTGCACTTATTTAGGTGTCAAAGTAGGCATTAACGTAACCTGGTCAAGACGTATACAAAAATCAAAACAAAAAGGCATGTATGTTCTAGATGAAATCCAAAGAAGTACTGTAATCATCCCTGACATCGATCCTAGGATTGTAGTAACAATGTTGACGTCACTATTCGTACCTGCAGTAGCGTATGGAACTGAAATATGGGGTGTTGGAGATTGCGCATCACTTAATTCGCTTCAAAACAAATTCTTGAAAAATACTCTTGGCGTACCTCCGAGTACAGCTAACTGTGGTACTTTTTGGGAATTCGGAGTTTTACCGTTAGAAATAAAAATTAAGATGAGGGCCATTAAATATTGGGTTTCAATAAGAAATGGGGAAAGGAACAACAATATATACGATTGCTACGAGTTAACTTATAACGAGGGGTGGGGTCAAAAAATTAGAACTATAATCGAAACTGCCGGTCTATGACACTTGTGGCAGACAGCTCCGGCGAGATCTAACTATGAATTAATTATTCAGAGACTTGAAGATATAGAGAAACAAAACATAACGGCTAAGAGATAGGAAAAAGGTCACTAATCGTGCAGGAGACTGGGGGTGAAAACCGTACATAGACAAATTAAACAAGGTAGCAAAAGCAGGTTACGCTTGGTTTCGACTTGGGGGATGGAAATTTAGGAAACTGAGGGGGATCGAGATTCTCAATGCCCTTTATGCACAGAACAAGAAGACTGGGTCCACATTCTGCTACATTGCGTTAACACTGAAATAGGTAGAAAAAAATGACTTCTTGAGGGTGGATAAGATCGTAAACCAAGAAATTACACTCTAGCTTTTGAAATAATGCGAGATAATAGAATTTCCGTTATTTTACTCCTTGACGAGTTTCTGAGTATGGTTAGACAAAAGAGGGAGGCGGAACTGATGAAGGAGATTGACCAGAATGAACACACATAATTTAAATCTGTTTAAATTATTGTTATTGTTGTTATTATTATTATTATTATTATTATAAGTGATAGTAGTAGTAGTAGTAGTAGTAGTAGTAGTAGTAGTAGTAATATTAGTATTCTATTTTAGTCTGTTTTCATTAATTTCAAAATGTGTACATGTGCGGATATGGGTCCATGTACAGTACATATACGTATAAATAGGTAAATATGTAAACAAGATTTATTTGGGTATGTTGGTATGTTTGCATATGTTATTTGCCCGGCAGGTAAGTATGTATTCTTTCTATGAATTTATTTGATTCTGCCGTTGGTTTTTGTTGTTGTTGTTGTTCTGCTACAGGTTTCCAGTATTCTTCTTTTTACCAGATTCTTCTTTTTATGCTTAACGCGCTTGCCCTAACCGTTGGTTTTCCGTGGTTCCCAACGGTGCTCAATGAACGAAACAGTCATTTAAGTATATATAACAATAGCTGAGATTAAAAATTAATATTAAAAAAAGCCATGACAGTAAAAAAATTTCTTAATATAACTTATTAACACTTATTAATTTATTTTTCCGCTACTGATATTATTTACTTTCCAAAGAAATATTTTAATACCTCTATTTTTAGTTACTGTTTCAGTTCATTGACATTGAATGCTAGGATATAGTATGCACAGCCCACGGAACATTTTAGGGCCTCTGTAAGGCGCACGGGCTCTAAGCCACCCCCCCATATGTATTGAATATTTTTTGTTAAAATAAAGCCCTCTTGAATTTGAATTTGAATTTGAATAAATGTCTGTGAAACAAAATGAGCTCGATCATCAAAATTGAATACGAATAAGTTCCTTTAAACAACTAAAACAACAATAGATCTAAAAACTAATCAAAGAAACATTTTTGTGTAATAACATATGACAAACACTGACCTGTAATTTACTCTGTAACATTTCAGTTTATTGCCTAATATGAGTAGATGGCTAATCACTTCGGTGCTAATCTCTACTGTGCATTTTGAGATACTTTGCATATGTAAAGTTGAATATACAACATTCTATTCCGAACGCAAACCAGATATAATATCAGGGGGAATTATGAACAATATTCTTGAGACAATTTTGTGATTTGCATTTTCAACACTATCCATACCGTTCGGCGGCAATGTCATTTTTTGCGCAACAGAAATTCATCAGATGTCAGAATATTGAAGTGCAAGGACCGGTATAGGGTCACAGGTGTGATTGAATGCATCTGTCAGAGTATTGTACAATTTTTTACTTGTCCCAATTTTTCTAGGAAATGTGACCGGGTTAAATAAAAATATTCATTATAAACATAATTATCAATACACAAACTTTTCCATAGTGTCATTTTAGAGAGAGAAAATAATTTATGAGGGTTGAATGTAACAGGATGTGAAAATATTGATGATAATTAATTAAAGAAAAAACAGTAAATACCAGGTCTTCATTGCTTTCAAATTTACGAATTTTTTTATTCTTTTATAAGATAAATGACGTTTATGTAATTTAGTTTCACTGCATAACCCCAAATATTTATCACATCATTTTACCTAAAGAGTGGAACAGCAAACTATTGACTGGAAAAATTTTTTAACAGCTTTTAGTGGGTCATTGTTCATGACAATTTTTTTAAATAGCTTTTAATAGTTCTCTTTGTTTACGATAAAAGAGAAAAAATAAAGTTAAATTATTGTGAGTTTCATGGTTGCAGAATAAAGGATTATAATCAAACCTTCTCAATTATATAATTGATTTCTCAATTATATCAAAACACGAGATTAACAATTTTAAAACATTCAAGACCTCGTCCATAAAAAAACGTTATTTAGTTTGCATAGAGGGTAGATTTGTCAATTTTCTGCAAATATATTATTTCCTTGAATTTAGTTTATTGAACTTATAAACGGTTCAGAACTAGACGCTTTACGACGCTGCCAGACAATCATCATTCGCTGGTTGTGGCGTCGGCGTGTCTGCACGGAACGCCGTAGAGGGAGAAGCGTGAGGGAGTTCCAGGAAGCTGGCGCCCATCCGCCCGCCAGTCGATGTCATCCACCTCTTTCGTCTTATTAGTATTCTTTGTAGACGAGAGATTTCGAATTGGCAACATGTACGACCCGGGAGAGAGCGGTTTCAAGTTTGGGAAATCACTTCACGGAGTAAATAATGTAATTTTTTTGAAATTATATTCAGTTATTACAAAAACATAAAGAAACCAAATATTAAATATAAGATACATAAAAACAAACGAAATTGAAGCAGTACTGTGTCAAGTGCTTTATTGTTTTTATTCCAATCATGACATACAGGAAATATGAGAAATAAATTAGATTATTTTACTCTCATTGTTTAAATTGTACGAAATTTTATTTAATTATTGTGTTTTACATTTTACACTATTTGACTGAAACTCAATTCAGTACCCATATCTTTTTTACGCTTTATATTTTTGCTAAAACACAGTATACTGAAAAAATTCACTGAAAGAAAGTTTTGAACAAATAACCAGATATTCATTAAATTTCATATCATGAACTTTCGAAAACAAAATACCTGATCACATGAAATATGTCAATCAAAAAGTACGAGAAATCAAAAATCAATTAAGAGGAATCAAGAATTGATAATAGAAAATGTTGAAAAATAGCTCATAGCAATTTTGACTCTCCGTTTCATCTAGAAATTTCATTTGTTATTGATCGAAGGAACATTATACGAAGCAACCACACGACATCTGAAGTATAGACCAATCATCAAAATCTACGTCTGGATTATACACTACTAACAATCATGACCATGAGGTATGTACGAGATTCAATTGTCAAGAAATGTACATGGCTTTCACATGACTTCATGACTTTCAGATTATCCAATATACCATAGAACTGCGAATGAACAATCGGTATTTTCAGTTCTTTTGTCAATATTTAAATATGTCACAAGTCTGTTCGGATGCCTTCTTATTAAAATTAAGTCATTTATCATTTACGATGTTCTTTCTCTAAGAATATTCATTTCACACCCTAGTCAAAAATACTTCAATTAGTATGCGCCAATGTACATTAAAATATTTCCCTTCAACTTTTTCTTTTAGTTTCAATATTGATCTTGCTGCCAGATTTTTAAACTGCTTCAACTTTCCCGAGTGTTAATGACAGAATTTTCTTTCTAAACTTTATCATCTCAGAAAAAAGAAGAATTGAAAATTCCGTTGCATTTGTACCTTTCCTGCTATTTCGCTTGTCTAATGCGTTCTCTTTAGGAACGCCGGGATTTACCTGACACCATTTCGTCGAGAGGAAAGGTGAAAGGGGATTATAGAAGCCCGCTGACAGAGTCTGGAAACGAATGCCATCAATTTTTGCTTCCATCTAAATATTGGAATTAATTTGGAGTGCAATAAATCTGACTGAAGCTTGTTTAGTTCTTCAGACGGCCGCAGAGACGTGGTGGGTGCGCGGGGATGCCTTATGGCAAAGGGTCCTCTCTCGCTTTCAACGCGCTCGCTCCACTCGGAGATCAACAAATAATGGTGAGGGATTGTGGCGCGGGCAATATATTCATTAAGCTTCGAGTAAACAAAGATATTGTGGATCAAACAATTGTGGAGACAGGAAGAGCATTCCAGAGACGTCTCAATCTTATTGTTGTGGGTTAGGAAAAGAACATTAGTACATGAGGCGATTTAATCATTTATGCTCAGAATCGTTTGTTCATCTCCGTTAATTATAACGATTGGGGTAAAAATATACATTTTTTTCGTTGAACTCAACTAAGAATTTTTTCTCAAGATACTAAAGCTATTATCGTTGAGTCATTAGAAAATATAATGTTTGATACTTCGCTAATGACTTTCATGGAATAATTAGCTTTCATGAAATTGTATATCTGCTTCACTCATTTTCACATAATCCAATCCTTGGGCAGTGTTTCCTTTTAACAACGTATTATATCGTTCATATTGTATCGTGAATATTTCCATTTGAAATGGAAACGCTTTAATCATTTCAATCAATGAATTGACCGGAAACGTAAGGGATGGCACATATACATGACAGGTGGCAATCCATTACGCTGAATAATTGCTTACATTTCTCTTTTTTTTTCTGCATTGATTCTCGACTAATTTCTGTTTATTTGCATCCATCAGGAAGGTAATTAAACTGTAGCGCAGGAGTAATCAAATATATGCTCGATTATAAACCATACATCTTGTGTATCTGTTATTAAGCAGATATGTTTGTTTAATAGACTATATTTTTTCACCTGATTTCTTCGTAATATTGTATATTGGTAAAACGTTCAAATCAATCTGGGAATATTGACGGATGGTTATCACAGAGTTTGACAAATTTTGTGCATTAAACCCAACAGTTTTACATTCCTCAGCAATTTCATGTTTCTATTTTTTAAATATTTGAAATCTATTAAGTTCAAATGAAGCTTATCCAAGTGCTTTTTAACGATGTGAAATGGAATTTTAAATTGTATTTTATTCAAATTTAACAAATAACAAATAATATTGTTTGCATATATACTTGTACAATATTAAATGTTATTTTTAAATGCGTTGACACGCTAGATAAAATAGTACAAATGTTAGTCCAAATTAAAATTGTTATGTAACTGAATCGTTTGCTGAAAATGTGTTGATATGGAATGCTTTGTTTTAAATAATTTTATATGAAATAAATTTCATAAGATAATACTGAAATATTATTTATGCATAGTTCACTTCAACTCAGCTCTGTATTTACAACGTACACCCAATACTGTCCTACCTCCTCCATCACATATATTTCACAACCTTCGAACGATTTATTTTGACTTTGTTTTCTTCGTTTCCATCGCAAGTGTTCTCATTGTTGAGATATTTTGACCCCAATGTGAGGGGTAAAATATTACTACAAATAAAATACGAGATGGTATGAAAAACATAGAATAAATTAACTAGTATTAAATAAATATGTATTTAAGGTTAATACAAACAGAATATTTCTGTATATGTTTGAAGTATATTGAAAAATAAGTACTAAATTATTTAACGAAATATTTTATTAGTTTATTAAAGTAATCAAAATTTACCAATATGAAAAAATACACAAGCAATCCAAACATGCTATGTTTTATTTGTCTTGGTAGTAGAGATTGTTCCATTATATATGTCTGTATATATTAAGTTTGTTTTGGTTTTTATGGTTTTGGTCCAAATATTAGCGTAAGTATGGTAAAATACCTTTATTTGGTGACGAGACTCAGATCACAGGGTCTGCTTTACTCTCTGACAACGTATGAAAACAAGTATACGAGCCCTAAAACCCCACAAAAAAAAAGTATACAATTAATACAGGAACTGAAAAAATAGGGAGACGTAATATTTACATGGTCATTCTTTAATATAGTAAAACATCGCATAACTTATTCAACACTGGAACACTTAGGTGCGAAGCTTAATGCCTATATTTCAGGAAATTCAAAGTAAAAGTAATGCACAACAGGCCCCGAAGGTGCCTAAGGGGTTCGCGGAGGGAAAAACTTCGCATCTTCTTTGCTTCGGCACTAAGATGAGGAGATGTGGCTAGCATCTCGCTCCGAAGGACTTGACCCCGGGATATACTCATTTTACAGCAGGCTGAGTAGGTCTGGGTGTCAGTCTGGATGTTGAGGTGAGATGAAAATTACCCACCTCACTATGGAGCGGCCATGAGCCATGCCGGCTATTGTGAGAAATTGGAACGGTAACAATAACGATTTGGATAACGTAGGAACGAAATATCCATCTCTCTCTCTCTCTCTCTTTTCGTATACGAGTAACGCACCTTGCATTATTCCAATGGTCCTACTACTACGTCAAGGTTTTTGTCGCATTTGAATTATTCTTATGCATATATCTGCTCCTAGTATTCATCATCATCATGTTCTTCTTAGTATCTTCTATTTCATTTTCTATTTCTTCACCTCGTCCTCCTCCTGCCTAAGTCACCGACGCAACCCGTTTCACTTGAAGTCGGCTAAATGCTCTACGGCAGTAGTTTTCAACTCGTGCGCCGCGGCGCCCTAGCGCATCATGGATGGTGATCTCTTAGGGCGTCGTGGATTTTTACTTTCCAATTATAAAGTATGTATAAGGAAGGTATAGTATCAGTCGAAAAAAATTTCTGCATCTCTTCAGGTCTATACAAATTTGCTCCAAGAGAGTCAATTTTCAGTTTTTTTGCAATGATGTCCAATGTTGTGTGTGTGAAGAATTTTGTATATCCGATAACTCACGACCAAATTAGTGAAATCAAACCAAAGTAGACAATTGACTTTGAATGCATTGGGATTGAAGCCTATTTTTGGACAGCTCATTTCGACTTCATTTACGCACAGCACTCCACTTCCGGTTTCTTAAAACTCAAAATTTTGAAAAAATAAATATGAACATTTTTATTGTACATTAAGTTGTGCTTACAGATTGTTAAACATCATATCTGTGTGTCGTTCCGTTTTTTGAGATACGGCGAAAACTTAAAACGCAAAATAAATCTTGGAGGAGCCATATTTACATCAACCTGTGAGGCAAATGCAAAGAGTTCAGGGTGGACGATAATAATTCCTACAATTTGTAATTGAATGAGTAAATTTGAATTAACGTAGAAACTTTTAAAAGGATGTGACATATTTTTAGAAGTATTAAACAAGGCTAACCGGGGAACACTTTTTTAAAATTATGGTTTTGCACAAAAAAATTATAAATATTACCTTTAAATAAAATGCATCAAATAAATAATTAACAATCTAGAATTATTAAAAACAATTATTTATTAGTTATTAATATGGTATCATTAAGTTTAATAATGTTGTATTATTAATAACAATAACAATTANTTATTAGTTATTAATATGGTATCATTAAGTTTAATAATGTTGTATTATTAATAACAATAACAATTATAACTAATAAAAATTGTTAATCTGGAAACTCTTTTACAAAGTATGTCATTTATCAACTTCAACGTTATCAGTTAAGAGTTCAGGTCCAATGGGGGAGGGGGCTATCGGCCCCCATAGATTCGCCATTGCATCTGCTGTAAGTTACAGCAGCAGTGTTCATATTGTGGAAAGGATTTTCAACGTTAGCTATGTGTATATTTCTTTCGGACCTACTGTAATTACTCACAGATTTTGCAATTGCATTAATATACCATGACGATTGCAATTTAGAAAGCTCTTCCAAAGCTATCTTATTACAATGTCGCTAGTTTTGCCTGATATTCTACAAGGGAACCGCGGAAAGAATGTCTTAGGTCACTGGAATCACGAACTCAAGAAGGTTGAAAACTGCTCTAAAGCCATGAACAGTGCTGTTGTATCATTACTCAAAATATAAATAAATAATGATAAATAATATTGAATGTTGTTAAAAGTACGAATTAAACGCAGAAGAGTGAAATCACACACACTGATTAAACTTTATTTAATGGAAAAATTAGGAAAGTTATAAATTACAATTCTATGAGAAACAGTACAGAATAATTACTGTGCAGAATATGCGGCAACAATACAATAACCATAAAATTCAAAACCAATAAAGATTCTCTGCGTGACTAAAGAAGACTGTATGCCGAAACTGTTTCGTCCAATTAGTGAGGAAAAAATAGAAAAAGAAACATAAAAGTCATTGACATATAGGACAAGACTTTTTGACTGTCGCCATCATCAGCGAACGTTCCGTCCAATGTGTGACTGACTTTTATGTGTTTCTTC
>NNCF01128919.1:24877-60439 GCA_002313205.1 Laupala kohalensis | reverse complement strand
ATATATATATATATATATATATATATATATATATATATATATATATATATATATATAATGAGCTGTATGCATATATACGGCATATTTTTATTAATTTTCCTTATACATTGTACTCTATAATTTGGTTTGCATTGAATGATTGTCTTTTGTTTTATGCCACTAATGAAGTGAATTTATGATTGATCAAATAATTTGTAAGAATACGTTTACGGGTCATTGTTTACTTACTTGTTATATTACAGTCATTGCGTGAATTGCTGTACTACAAATGATTCATAATATCTTCGTTTCTGAAATATATTCTTCAGAAATAACAACTCTTCCGTGTTCCGTTTCTGTTCCAAGGAGGTCTTGAATAAAACAGCTTTCTTCGGAAACTATTACCATGTATTTCATCCACCCCTCCAGTACGATGAAATTCTTGCAAAATTTTCCAAGAAAAATCTCCTTCGTGATTTTTCCATCATAAAACTCTGCCTCCAATCGCCAGAATCAATGCCTCGCACTCCTCTCCTTTGCTATAGCAAGAAAAATAAGAAAAACGGTCATTGAGTTTGAATATAAAAATATTTCTTCGATATAACTTCGGATACCTCCATTGTCCAAATTAGCAATTTATTTATGAAACATGTATGGTTCTTTTTCTCCAATTTTAAGTCAACCATTAATGTATCACATATTTTATACAGCAAAAATGGTTTTCGAATATTTATGACAGTTAAAGTTCATAAGGAATATTTACTTCTTTATCGTTCTGAACAAACATAAATTGCTTCAACTATCAAGAAATTGAAAAGTTAATTGCAAGAATGCGAATCTAAAATATTGAATAGTTTGAGAGTTCGCAAATGCGAATATTTCTAAATATTGTTTAATAAAAAGCATTTTGATACAAAACAATTAACACTTTTGTATCATTCCTAATATTGGATTGGATTTAAGAAAAATTTCACGATGCATTTTGCACTACTAAACAGGATCTTTTCCAACACTAAGCTTTCATCGCCGGATATGGTTTATAAGACACTCCATACTCTTCTCAACGCAACGTCTTGTTATAAATATAATATTCTCTTTCATATATAGAGGGATCTCGTTATTATCGGTCGCTTCCAAAATTACCGCCATATCCAAAATAAAATTTATGGGAGAAATATCAGAACCATTCGAGATACGTACAGGAGTCAGACAAGGGAATGGTCTCTCACCGCTGTTATTCAACATGATCTTGGATAAAATTATAAAGAAACAGGAAGAAAAAGTACAAGGGATTCAGTTAGAAAGAACACGTGAAAAGAAGACAATCATAAAATGCCTGGCGTTTGCTGATGCTTGGCAATACTCAGCAACAATAGACAAGAAGCAGAAGAAACGCTAGAACTCCTACATGAAATCTCGGCCAAAACGGGTCTGCAAATATCGTACGAGAAAACTCTGGACATGGAAAGAAAGTACAACAGCACACTCACCATGCACACAAAATATGGAAAAGTGAAAAAAGTGGAAAAATGAGAACTCACATGGATGCACTACAATAAAAGAAACATATCAAGACAGGTCAAACTCAGACATTACAATACGGTTGTGTTACCAGAAGCACTCTACACATCAGAAACGACCACAATCGGAGCATCAGGTATCGCAGAGACAGAAAAAATAGAACGTAAAATCCTCAGGAAAATTTTTGGAACAATACAAAGAGATGGTATATGGATGAAGAGACCAACCAAAGAACTATATAATCACAGACAGACTCACAAACATGGTTAGAAAACGTCGGCTAGCGTTTTATGGACACATACATAGAGTGAACAACAACAGGTTCACAAAGAAGATATTTGATGTAGTAAACTGCTCAACAACAAAAAAACAACTGGTTTTAAGAAATAGAAGAAGACCTAAAACAAGCAGAAATTAATAAGGAAACGATAAAACCAAGAGATGAATTCAGAAACAAAATTAAGAACACAAAATTCGAAGTAAAAAAAAAGAGAAAACAGGAAAAGTTTGGACAGAACGAAGGATACAGGAACATTGCCAAGGAATGAAGAGATTTTGGGAAGAAAAGAAGAAGAAGGAAAAGGAATAATCAGAAGATGTGTTCAAGTTAGACACTGTTCAAAGGGCAATAATGTACAAAAATAATAGTTCTCTTTCACGTGATTATCAACAAGTGGACTGTTATATATGCATAAATTATTTGGATTTCATAGAAATATTATAGTTTAAACGAGAAAAATTATGTTTTGTAAAAAATACAATGATATCCTCAATATATTTAAGGATCAAGCATTAATTATATTATGTTGAATGAAAATGGGAGATACGATCAGCGCGCTAAACTGTATTTATTTAATTGAATCTCTTTATGAGGATGAACGTAAGGGTTCACTTAAATTGATTTTTAAAATTTATCTCATGTTCACTTTTAAGTCGAGATTTTCGCAACTTGTCAGGCACCTACATCCTTCCGCAGTATCGAGGGACGAAGAAGATAATAGGTTGCCGGTTGGACTAACAAGGACAGAAGCGACACTCTTGAATTAAGAGCAAGAGAAACCACTGAGGAAACGGTCGTACAGTTCAACTGAATGGGAGACGCACCAGAGCTCTTACCCAGGGATATAGTGCCAAATTTAGCAGTGTGGAAGCACTCTTTTGGAGGAGGTAGTGCAGAGCAAAACCCACCTCTCCCCCTTATTTAATCTTCGGAAGCAAGCAGCGGACCATCGCATCAATTCCAATACGTGTCAAAAAAAAGAAACACGTGCGAAAATCGTAGTGTCGGGATTCGTCTATTGAGATATTATATTCACTCGAGCCAGGATTAAGCAAAGATTAAAAAAATATAACTCTCATAAATATAATGAGAAACAATGCAATAAGCATGCAATATTTTTATTTCGAATCTAATAAATTGTTATTAAGTACAATTACCGTGATGAAGTTAACCAGGAAGATGGAACATTCTAAATATTAATATAAATATAAAATTATTTTAATGAATTTTAAACTCTGATATTACGTTCATTTAAGAAAATTATGAAGTATTAATAAACTTTTTAGATTTAAAGGGATTCATTTAAGACGTGTGTTTTATTAATTTTGTAGTAGAATAATACATGATTCCCAAGTGATTTAAACCATTTTGGCAGAGAAATCATAAGATCTATGGAACGGTTTTTCCACAATTTTTGAAAAAGTGAACTTAAGGGGAATTATGAATACTTCCTTTCAACGTTCTTTAAAGTGTAGAGGAACATACCTTCTGACAAAGAGTTATTGAAAATGTGAGTAGATTTTACAATGTAAGAGCAAGATTAAACCAAAAAATTATTTTTAAAACCATATATTTGTATATTGTTACATGAACTGCGAAAGAAAACACAGAAAGAAGAAATAAAGTTCACACATTAAAAACAATAAATGTTCATAAAGCTATGTAACAATAATTCGTGGTTTCATTCTGGAAAATTAATAAGATAATATAAGAAGTATAAGGTTATACCCTAATAAAGTGTCGGCATCGAAATGTCGGTTCGTTGAGTATAATTTACAACATTCAACGCAATTTATTGCAATAACATGAAATAAAAGCAATGATTGTTATTAAATGGGACAACTTAAAAGATGAAAATATTAAATGACTTTGAATTGACGTCATGTAAAAAATATTTATGAATTGATTGTAGAAAATGACATAACAGTTTTCATATACAGATGTGGAGAACATAATCATTTCTCAGGGAGGCATGCCATTTAGAGGTAAGAAACATTCACACGAGACTTCGAAATAATGTTTCTTTACTTAGAAATTAACATTTAACTCTTAATGCTTTATTTTATTTTCAAATTCTGTAAAACCATGTGGGAATAGATTAACAATTAATCGGGTCTCTCACTAAACTCGAAATATGACGACGGTTTGATAATTTTAACTCTGAATAACCGCATCTGATGTAAAGAAGACTCTCTAGACATGGGTAAACAAATTGGAGTCTAAGAACTGCACTTCCGTCTACTGTTCCGAAGTACAGACGTGAGGCAGTTGAATTTAGTGTTGACCACAGAGAAAAACAGTTCTTAGTCCTGCACATCCCTTTAACATGAACAGGACCCTCAGCGGCATTCCTGTGGCAGCATTGCTACGAGCAAAACTTTGTTGATCTTAATAATGAGTCACGGAATTCCACCCGCTGCTCCCTCAATCTGTCTAGGGAAGACTCAAGGGGCTCTTCGGCGTTCCCTTTAGCAAATTCTAGAGTGTTCTTAGGCGAAGTCGCACTGTAGCTGTCGGGGCTACATGAAGTTGTTTCGTGAGAGGTCTTGGAACTTTAATCAATGGCAAGCATAAGAGCCACGAGATCAAGAACTGAGGTTAGAGTTTTGGTATTTAAACGGAGGTAGTACAGGTTTTGTTTCAAACATCGACGATATCCGAGTGTTGAATTGCCTTATGCATGTTTAGCAGCCAAAATATTAAAAAAAACAAGGAACAATAATGAGATATTGAATAACTCTGCAATATTTGAATTAACTAATTTATAATTTTCTTATGGGGCTTTACGGCTCGCCAACGTCTAGGCCATTAGAGCCTAGAGCCGTAATTAATTTATTAAAAAAATTATAAACACTTTTATATATTTATTACCCTACACTACCGCATGATCATCTAAGGAAATCCTATTTTTCGTTTAGGGAAATAACCCCCAAAAATAAAAAAATACCCGAATTTCGAATGCATGAAACGTATTAATTACTGCGCTGTTGGGAAGTTAGTCAACTCGAGAGGTATTGTCTCAGTTTTCTAACTAGACATTAGTCACCTAAAACATAAGTGGAGAGAAAAAGATCTTCTTATACCTGACTTTTCAGTTTCTTGTGGATCACTTACTCTATTGGTAAGATCACTATTATTTATGACCGTTTAATGAAAAAGAATTTTTATAGCAGAGATAAAAAAAATTTGGTGTAAGGAGACTCAATAAAATTACAAGAACTTAAATCACAGCTATCAACATTTAATCAAAGCGTTTATTTAAAAGTACACACGAACTTTATCTCACATCATAAGAAATATCACCAAAGTAAAAATAAGATATTTTATTTATCCATTCGATTCTAATCACTTACATAGTTGTAATTAGGAAGCCTTAATAAGTTGTAGATCACTATTTCTGTTAGTAGTAAGGGGGGGGGGGAGCGAGTATGCCAGAAAATCTGTTGAATTTACTATATGGGATGCTTTTAGGAACATGTCCGGACATTTAGGGACACCATGGCATGTGCTAAAGAAATAGAGTGAGGAAGTATAATAGCATGAAAGAAATGGAAGAAGCTATGCCAGCTTAGAGATAATGATGAAGTCAATGCGGATGACGAGAAATGGTGTCAATGGAGGTGCCGATAGTAGCAAGAAGCGGAGGCAATAACAGCGCCACTGTTCCGTAATAAATCTCAGACGGTGGGAACGACGTGGCGAATAGAGAGGCGGTAAATAATAGATGGAACTGTTGCTAACTTGAAGATTTATCGCAAGCGTCGTATCGATAGCTCTTGACTCTGGCGGCCTTTTATTTCGTTCTGGATGCACGTTGCCTCTATCCCTTCTGTTGGTGTTAGCGAGAGAGATTTCGTGACCGCAGAAGATTTTCTCCCTCTCTAAAAGCATTAGTTGGCTTTTCTTAAGTCATTGAGACGTTTCAAGGAGGTTCACAAGTTACAAGTGTTAGGACAGCGTTGAAAAGGTTCTAGATATTCTATTTAAGTTCTACATGTTGCCATAATTAGTATTACATTCTTTTTTACGATAATTTTAATTTTGTTCAATCTGATTGTATGCGTTCTTAATATGATTAAATATTATGGATTGTATCAAAGCATTTAAATCTGCGCATAGCTAATGCCACATCTATCAACAATTGTAATTATGACAAACATGGAACTCAGTATTCTATAATATAAACCAAATTATGTTCAGAAACTTTTATTCACTTGATTTAATAAATCCAGTCATTTAATTGGTACTAGTTCTTTAACTGACAATGTTATTTTCTTATTTTTAGAATCGAAGTATAGCTTTTGTTTTTCTGATTTAAAGCAAAATTTTTAATGTAAAAAACATTCAAGATGTCAAAAACTCCAAATTAAGAAATATTTGAACATAATTTCGTAAAATTGAAAGTATATTAAACCTCCAACTAACGTCATCCCCTGATAAAGCTGCACATTTACTTCGCGCTTAAAATTAAATCAACTCACGATGTGACAATGTTGCAGATAGTAATGAATAAATGTGAGTGACTCATATACAACTTGCTTGTGATTTACGTTTTCGGACCTCTTCCTAAGATGACTTATTAACATTCTCCCCAACCTCAAATGAGAGTTATTCCAATTTCATCAAAAAAAAAAAAAAAGATGAGGAGCATAAAAGCAGGTAGATTTTCTTTCCTCAGTTTTCCATACTGTATCAGAGCTTTTACTAAAATACCGCAATAATTCTTATATGATTAATTATTTTGTTCTGTGCTGGAAAATGCTAAAGAATATTCGTTGCATTATGCAATTATTCATGTTCGTGTGTCCTATCCTTTTCTTAAAATCCGAAATGTTTGTTAATGAGACAAGAGAAAGAGATATTATTGCTATATTATCCTATTAACTATTAGAGAATTATGCTTCAAAACCACTACAAGTAGAAACATGTTTCCTAAATGTCCTAAAAGAAAAGTTGGAATCTAAAAAAATAAGGCTGTTACATTCCCGAGAATATAAATTAGACATTTATTTTTGTACTTATGAATATATAACTCATTTTATTTATACAATTGTTTATGTAATGAACATTGCTAATTATCAAGAACATTTTCTATAAATTCCATAATTTGTTGTTTGCAGGCCTACTCGGCCTACTCCATAATGAGTACCACGACTATCCTCGGGTCAAACTGCCTGGAGCGAGCTGCTGCTCACATCTCCACCTCCTAGTGCCGAGGCCCAGAAATTGCGGAGCTCTACACTCCGCGAACCTCCACTCCGAGTCTCTACAATACAAACGCAACATTTCGTTGGGTTCTTAAGTTTCTGTCTTTAAACAACACAGACAAAATTATAAATGTATTAGTCTTTGAAGACAAAGTAACAAACATTTACATTGCTTTTCACCACATAAAAATCCGGAAATCCAGAAAGAAATCCAGAAATAGAATTTTAAAAATTTTAATAAACCAACGTACAAATATTGAATTGATATCCCTATTAGTTTAATTGGATATTATCCATTGCCATTACTTGTTTATATCTGCACAACAGACTTTGTTTGTAACGTTTCGGATGTTTTATATCTACGCCCATCTTCAGGCGTACGGGAGCACCGGTATTCGAACCTGAGTGCTGTGGTTCTTAAGGTGAGGACGTTACCACTGTGCCATTGCGACCAAGTGCATGTTGTGAAGATGTAAACATGTAAAGAAGATGGATAATGTCCAAAGAGATTGCAATAAAAAATAATTCTTGTTAAAAAAAAAGAGAGTTTTTTTCTCTCGCTTTAATTTAAAAAATCTGCTATCTGAAACAGTGAAATAACTTTTTCAATAACAAATCCTAATTGAAGAAAAGTAGTATGTCCCGAACTTTTTTTCAACTCTGCGAGAAGAAATCTTCACCATTTATGTACGATTAAGAACGTAAGATAAATTCAGAAACACGGATTCAAATACGTTGTCGATGAAAGAATTTTCTTTTCCCCTTGTTGACTTTTTCTATCTCAAAAGAAACAGCGTCTTACTTCTAAACAAATCTGCCGAGTAATGCAATTTCAATGATACCATTTGAAGCTTTTTTCAGAATAATTACACGTTCTTAATGGTTCCACCGCTCTTTTTTCGAGACTAAAAAGATAGCAGATTTTTATAATTAAAGCGAGATAAAAAAAAAGCCTGTAATTAGCTTGTCAAAGTTTGCTAGTTTAAAATTCAATCTCACCAGCAAAGTGGTCTGTGGAGTGCAGTTGGTGGCGTCCGCTTGAGAAGCTAGAGGCGGTGAGCGCTAACTCAGCCTTGTGATAAGAGCAGGAGACTAGTTGCAGACCTCACCGTTGCTGATAACCTCGCGCTGGTGGGCGTTACGAGGGGGCGCCACATTAGGCCGTTCGCTGGCGAGACACCCCTCCCTCCCTGTCATCTTGGGATTACCCATATTATGATAAGAACAAGCAGTGGAGGAACACTATAAAGAGCGGTGTCATAGCCAAACTCATAATGGTCGGGTTGTAAAGATGTAGCAGCCGTTTCAGATTATCTTAGGAAGAGCTTATTGCGATGAGCATTGTTGGGTGTTAAGGGAAATGGGCGAAAAATGGGTGTATTTTGTTTTATTGGGCAGTGTTGTTTCTGTGAATCAGCAAAGTTACATTGACGGTGAAAAGTTCTTTCACCTTGTTATAGTTTTACAAATTACTTGTAAAAAGATATTTTAATACATTTCCTTTCTTAACGGTTGTTATACTGTTTCTTTATTGAGAGAGTTTATTTTACTGAGAAGAAGTGAGAAGAGAACTTCAAGTTCTGAAACACTCTAAAACATACAGCATGATTTTCAGATTTGAATGTTCTCAAAGTTTTCTAAAGTGACCACATTTGATTGAAATTACAGTGATTCTAATGATAATTTATTTTCATAAATATATAATCTTTTGTGAACTACTTTAAATAAAATAATCAATCAAACACTTTAAAAGAAGCGCAGAAATTAAATTAAACTAACAATATTGTATAGACAAAAGAAGATAGTTTTTGTATGTAACGTAAACATTCTTTTTGTGGAAAATATTTTAATCTCTAAAATTTTGGAGAATAAAAAGGAAATGCAAAATAGATTTTCATTTATTGAAAATTATCAATATTTGTAGTTCAAGTTTGTAATGAAAGCGCCTTATATTTTTCTGCAGAACCAAGCGATTGTCACCACATTTTTAAACATGTTTATCTTCTCGATGAATAATAAGAATTAAAGAGAATAAGAGTTTTCATAAAAATATTAATACATGGGTAGTTAAATAATATGATTTTTCATAATAATGTACTAAATTATTTTTGGCGAATATCAATTTAATTATTTACAAATATTATTTTTGTAGATAGAAAGCCACTCGGTAAAAGGATCTTCCTCCAAAATTGGCGCAATGACGTTAATTTTTCTTTTTCGTAGGTCTTTTTTCAGTTAATGAGGTATATTACATCTCCCTCCATTTCAGACAGTTTTATTTAAATGCGCAAAGAAATAAAAGCAAAGTTACTGCTCCTGATGGTGAGAGAACAAAGTTAAATTACCAATTAAAAAGCAAGAGACCTGGCCGCCTTTATAGACGGGCATAGATATCATTTATGCGTAATTCGTTTTTACTGTATGTCGATAGAGGTGAATATCGGGCGCAGCGGCGACCACTCATATGTATACGCGAATAAGGATCACCTCGTTCTCTCAACCATGTACGGTGGGCGAGGGTCGCGAGGTCGTCTGTATGGTAATAGAGAGTTATATGCCATTATTTCTGTCGTAGCTGCCTGCGCTCAGGGCGCTAGGTTGGAGGTAGGATGGTAATAGTGAAGCGAAGGGAGAGGGTTGGCTGGAGGGCTGGCTTACCGCCATCCCGTGCTGTTGGCGCTCTCTCAACTGGCTTATATATCGATCTGTTCAGATATCGATACTGTATACGCGTGTTGGAAGGTCGGTTCCAATAGGAAGATATTGAAGCGTGGATTCGGTGACCTGCAATTCTCACGTTCAAGTTGTAAACGGATTGTGTCGAGCTTGACAAGACTTGGAGCACTTCTCAGCCTCCACAATTATGGTCATTAAGTTGTAAGTAAATATATTTGCTTCACAGATTGATCTGTTTCCTGTTTTGCACGGATGAATGAAGTGAAACTTCAAACAGGACCTCTTAGTAAAAGAAAAGAAAATTTCCCCTCGTAGTAATAAATATATTGAAATACGTAGCACATGAATATTGTAAATTTATAGCAATATATACACAAAGAGATTTTGAACAATTAATGAAAATTCCATTTTATTAATACATTTGCGAAGTCCCTGACTATTTTACCCATTTTCTGGAATTCGTGCGAAAATGAACAAGAACATGGAAATTGAATCAATAATTGCACATTTGTAATGTTCCATAGTAACATTTTGAAATAATCTGTCATTGCCTGTTTTGAGTAAAATTGTGTATAACACTGACTAGATATTCATTATTTTATTATCAGAAATAAGTAAAGTTATACGTTTTTAATAGCACTTTTTACAGCAAAGTTATACCTTTTTAACAGCATTCTTCTTTTCAATATATTTAAGGGGACATTTTTCGTCGAAATATTTTTAGTTTTATTTACAAATAAACTAAAATGGTGGATGACATAACAAAATAAATGTGACTTCATGCGAGACGACGATAAAAAGTTTTATTTCTAGCATTCAGCACTCATTACGTAATACAGATTTTGAACTCAGAAGCGCGAATTCATATTTCATTGATGGAAAGCTAAAGCAAGAGATGGAACGCTAAATTAGTTAACCCACACTACGCTGAAACATATCATTGAATGAATTTATTCACGTCTTGTACGTCTAGAATGGTCTTTCATATTGCAAATACATTTCATGCCATGATATTTTCTTACGCTTATTTAGAGCAATATTAAAAAAGGTTTTGTCTATTTTTCATATTTTACGAAACTTATGTTATTCAACTTCACACGGTGTTATGTATCAATTCATCTCAAAAAATATTTTATTATTGAAAAAAAATCAACTTCAACAATATTTAAGAAAATAAGGTTGAAATTGATTGAGTAAAATTATTTCTTTCCCACCATTGAGAAATTTCGAATGAGGACATCCGAGCAATTCAACTTGTGAAACGAAGGTTCTCTCTTCGCTCGCTGTGGGTATCCACCAGGCACTAACAGAACATTAGAGAATCGCACAGGAAAAATACGACATGGTGAGCCAATGCAACTCTTGTCTCTTCCTAATAATCGTATATCTGCAGCCCGCAGCGACGCGACGCGACGTTGGGTATGCTGGCGTGGCAGCACGTTGGGTATGCTGGCGTGGCTGCGCTTCGAGTCCGCCTACGGCAGCGAGCGGGGTTGATGCAGCGGCCAGGACTCTTTGCGATAGGGGGTTTACCGGGGAGTTAAAAAACGGTTTCTTCCACGGCCAGTCTGATCGCTGTTGCAGTTTAATGCTCCGCGCTTTGAAGGATGGAGACGTGGCTTCTGAAGTAAACGCCGATTGCCACGAATGACAAATTCACTAGAATTTGGAATCTCTTTATACGGGTTGCTACTTTGATTTATATGAAAATCTAAGCCAACTATTTGCTCGTTTTTTTTCCTTTTGTAACTATTTTTTATGAATGTGTAAATAGTTTTGAGACATTTAAAAAGTGAAATCGGAATAATAATTCTTTTTTTTAGCATTTGGTTACATGTTGTAAAAATAACTGCAAATTACTACACTCTCTCTCTCCCTCGAGTGAAAACGCTAAATTTAGAAACAGGAATCTCGTAGAATATAATTTGATATTGCAAGTACCGTATACATAATCATTAAAGATAAAATAAATCATCTCACCCAAAATAATGCATAAACATGATGATTGGGAAAAAGTACCTCTAATTACTTTGTTACAACATGTAAGAAATAAAGAAATATTGTCATCAAGGTCAAACAATAAACAAACTTGCTTTTGACATGTTCTAATTCATCGAAAACGTCCAATACCCAACGATCCCCGTCTCCGAAACGAACAAATACATCAAACGACCCGTTATCACAACATATAATGTGGCTATTAAACTCAATCGCCATTACATGTCATCAGATCGTACATGCCACCTCACCAAAATCGTAGATAACCCTTTGACAACTCTTCACATTCTGACGCAATAACAATAATCGATCCGTGTTCTGTGTTTCATCCCTCAGTCAACCCTCCCCATCCTCACCCCGTTCAACGTTCCTTTTTCTCTTTTCCGTCTGGTAGCGGGACACCATGAAGGGGCGCTGCGCTTCGGCAAATACGTGATGAAATATGTAGAGATGTGCGTTGTGTAAACTGTTTGCAAATGGAATGGAATTAAAGAGGCGCCTAACGGGCGGAGGCCCATAGCTGTTCGGAGACCCTCGGAACCTCGGCACCACGCGGGCGGCGCAGCGGCGCACCGTTGAATAAGTTGGCGAGAAGCGCGCACGCGCCGTCACTGTCCGTCGAGGGAGAGGGCTTGTGTGTGAAGCGAGGGACTGCGGCTCAGCCGACAGGGGTGGATGAGGCTCCTGACCGGAGGGGCACGGGGATATCTGATGTGGCGCGCATGTAGGGGACGCGACGAGCTACACGACTCAAAAAAGGCAGGCTCTGCAATAGTGAAATAGTTCATCAACTTTAGTGCTGTCCGTCGTTCATAAGGAACTAGAGTGACAGTTCGAACGTGTGTACGATTCGCTGCGGATGGTTTTTACGTAGAACGATATTCAGTTCAGGCACTTCATCTAATTGATGTACTGAATGTTTTTAATTGATGAGTAGTCTATGATAACAGTTCACTTGACAAGATGAGTAGTCTATGATAACCTACTAGACCGAACCTTTCGGTGGGAAATAAGCATCATCAAATTAAGCCCCTCGATGAATTCATATAATTTGGTTAAATACCCATGCACTCTGGGATTAATTTTCCATATTATACTATGAATGATATAAATATATGATGCCAGGATATTCGACGATACGAATAACAGTACGACTTAAGCACAAATATTTAAGAGTGGATAGAATTCTCAAAATGTTGGTAACCATGTAGTTGACTTTATATGTATACAATGAGGGAACTTCGTTTATCTTTCATTTTCAAATGATTATACCCCGACAAACTAGATAAGAGTTTATGTGATTCAATTTAATACAAAAAAATTACAAAAATTCTAATATACAAGTTTCATAACGTACTTACCCTAAAAGTTTCATAATGTCCTTAGCATAAAAGTTTCATAACATAAAGTGTACAGAGTACGATGCATGGTACTGGTCTATTAACACGACTACAAATCAAAATATGGGTTACATTTGTAACAATGCAACTTCCAACACGCTGTTCGCGAGAGCAGAGGCGCACATGGGAGTGTACAAGGAAGATGATCACAATCCATACGTTACACAATATCTTCAATACCATATCTTAATACAATGCATTTTAGGTTTTGACACTAACAATATATCACACTTTAATTGTACTTTAATGTGTCCAAATGAAATATTTAAAAAAAATAATGAATTTATGTCCTAAATATCTCCTATAATATGAGGTAATTGTGATACATTTCTACGCAGACTAAATGATATATTTTAATGATACAATCATTTAAATAATATATTTATCACTAGATATTCTGATAATACTAGAATTATCAGCAATAATAAATGCAGCAAAGACCTGAGAGTGGAAAAGACGAAAGAAATAATTTATATACCGCGGGTAAGGCTGGAACAGCGAAAATGGCCAAAAAAAAAAGATATCTCAGTCACGTCATCCGATGTGATTTGAACAGCATGACTTGTATTTTTCGAGAGTGAAGGAGATATATCACTTCATAAAAGCAATAGTTCATTCGATCAGCAACCAATCCCTATAAGAACGTAGCGCGATAGGAGGGAGCATTGAAGTAGAACGACCTAGTAAGCTAGTGAAGCAACGACGCATCCTGAATGGCAATTGAGATTCGAGTATAATTGAAATGCATTTCTCGAGGGGAAAAGGAAGAAGGACGAAGAATAATCTTTCACTTCGCTTCTGAGATCATCTGAGTAAGACTTTGTTTCCGAGATCGTCCGAGTATTACGACAAAGAGTTTATGAAATTTCTGAGAATTTATTTCGAAAGAAATAGTTATTCGAATATAACAAGGAACTACATACTTCGAAGCACTTGCTCTCCGGAACATCAGTAAAGCACATGATAATAATAATAATATAAAATTTATTGTAAAAAACTGCGTATGACCACGTGGAGGACAATAAACTAATTTACTCTCCGGAAGCAAGCAAGGGACCATCCCATCAATTCCGATCAAGGGCCCTAAGGCAGAGGCGGATTCTAAAATTTCAGCAAAAGTTCCTAGATAAGATGAAAAGTTAGCTGCGAGTTATAATACTAATAGAATGTCAATATGTTTGTAATTTAATGCAAAAATGTACACGAACAAATTATTATCGAACTATAGATTATTCTGAGTAAGGTGTTTAAAAATCATAATAGTTGAAAAAAACCCACTAAATTCACGATTTATTGTTACAAGAAACACGCCTCTAGACAATGTCTAGAGAACCTGTATAAGAAATCTGTCTCTACTCGAAGGAAAAACGGAGAAAAACCCGGGCCAGGATGGGGCTACAGAATTTATGTACACAACCGTGCCAAAGTTGAGTACACATAAAACTAAATTAATATGAGCCATAAGACAACACAATCATGCAAGAAAATAGTTTTTGAAATTGTTATAAGTTATTTTAAAGGTACTACAGCAATGGCGTGATAAAGTACAAGACGGATTTTACTTTTATTAAAATCAATAAATTCTTTTACATTGTAGAAGCACTGGTAAAGGAGGTAGTTTTTTACCGCTGATTTGAGAGAATCAATTTCATAATATCTTTTATATTCTTGGGCAGAGAATTATATAGAACGATTCCCGAATGATGCGGTCCTTTTTGGCAAAGAGTGGTTGACACTCGAGGGCGATGAATATTATTTCTATTGCGAGTATTGTGTTCGTGAACGAGACTGTTTCGTATGAAGCAAGTGTGGCGCTTCGGTAATTCGGTCTTAACAATCAGGACTGTTTCATAAATATAAATGCAGGGAAGTGTTAAGATATTTAATTCCTTGAATAAAGGTTTACAAGAGTTTTGGGGGTGAGATTTACAAATTATCCGAACTATCCTCTTCTGAATTCTGAAAGTTTGAATACTCGGACCGGAATTGCCCCAGAAGGTAATACCTTAACGTAAATGGGAGTAAACGATAATTTCCAATATTAAGTTTGTTTCCTTTCTTGTGTAAAGGTTTCTCTTTAGGTCTCTTAAATATGTTAGGAAACACCTCTTCCGATAAAGAACTATTAAAAATATTTATGAGTGGATTTAATATAGCGTGGGACGAAAATTTAACAATAAACTGGGGTATATTATCTATTCCTGTTGAAAATTTGTTTTTTAATGAGCTGATGAGTTTCATGACTTCACTGGCGTTAGTTTCGTATGCTGGAATTAAAGAAGTTGCATTTGGAACTGTGAATATTAGCACGCAACTTGAATCGTAACTTGTTCCGTAAGCTCAGGATGAACGTTCTTATACCGGTTCGAATTCGTTGCAACATTTTTACAATATTAAGAGAACGAGAACTCAATCGGCAGAGGCAGCTGTGAGGTAATGAGGTACGTGAATTGACACGAGGGTCTATGTCGATGGATCCGTGGTCGGATGTCTGGCGCCCTTGAAGCGCAACTGACTAAGGTTGGAAAAGAAGGACGGACAGCAGCATAGTCTACGAAGCAATTGTCAGGCAGACAGAGGTATTTAAAAGAGTTAAATATTACGTACGATGTCTTGTACGACAAGAAAACTCTGATCTTTACAGAATTGAAAGAACTTTCATATTTAAAGATTTAAATTATGTTCTCTAGAATTTTGTTAAGTAACGTTAAATGATTACAATTTTGGTGTATTTTCTTGATGTAAATAGGTTTTTATGTGTTAAAAATGTGTGTATTTCTTTGATGCGCGAAAAATTTTGAAGGAATGATACAAAATAAAATAAATTGTATTACAGTGTGAACAATCTCCGGACAGAAGAAGTATTAATATCAAAAGATGAGAATTTGATTAAGTGTTGAAAAGAAGAGAAGTAAGTGTGAAAAGAAGAGAAATATTGTGAAGTACTTATTTGATTTTTGAGGATGTTTTCATGTGAGATAAATAATTAAAGTGTTAAAGTGTAAAGTACGTTTCACCAATTATATTTCCGTCTAAAGAGATTTGAAATATACGAGTGTAAGAAAAATTTTGCGACTGATTTAAATGAGTAATTGTTGTATTGAAGTTTATTTCAAGAGAATTTTTGTACGTTGTATTATTAAATTTTATATTAATCTTGCTATTGTAATAATCATCCAACATTTCAATAAATTTTCATGGTCCACGCTCGGAAAAACTCGAACTCAGTATTCACTTTGCCCGTGTTGGTCATTCTCTTTTTCAGGAAGATTAGGAAAAGGGAAAAGGGGGGCACTAGCATACGTGGATGCTGATGCTGCGCGAGACTCTTCAACGACGGCGGTAGATTCATTGGTGTGTGCAGAGGTTCAAATAATCGGGTCGCTTCACGTTCACGAGTCTGTATGACCGAAGTCAATTGAAGGGGGTACGTTTCATTACAATATATAAAATTAGAAATTGCACTTTTTTTTTAAGAAACAAAATAGAGATATCTGATTTAACTATGGCTGTTAAGAAACAACATTAAGTGAAAAAAAAATTAGTCCATTAAATCCCTCAACAAACAGGGGTTTCTCTTGAGCATATTACTGAAACATGGAATTTCAATATTGCTCTGTTCGAGAGTTACTTTATCACCCCAAAGCTCAGCACATTACGCTTTCAGCTTTTTGTGCAGTGAGCAGCAAAAACCAATTTCAACCACACCCGATTACCTCTAACTCAGGATGCTACACGACTCCACCTCTAGTGGTTTCACCACGATGTAAGAGAATTCATTTTTCAGTTTTGTTAATTAATTACTTTTAATAAATGTGTGAGTTTCTTTTTCTATTTTTTGGGTAGCTGCAGAAGTGTTTAGGAGCTGCGAAGAATCGTGTGGTTTGGGATTTGGTATACTCAAACCATGGCTTCACCTCATCAAGTTTTATTTTCATGAGTTGGATAAATCACTGTTAACAACATTATATTATAACCAGCCATTGCTTCAACGACTAACACCATCACTTTAATTTAATTTTAATTTTCTTGAAAATTTTGTACCATTATTTTTATTCATGCACGAAGGGACCATTTTCGTTTTGTCGAAATGTCAGGAAGTCTTTTAAATATCTTGTTATGTAACTAATTATAGCTACAGAAAAAAACTGAGAATGTAATTAATTTTATTTATGCTTATAGCATAAAAAGATTATTTATAAACTTAACTAAACTTGTAAAAAGAAACATCTTTGTTTAAATGACTGAATCTTTGTCAGTTATGACAAACAATATGCAATTTTAACTTACAAAAAAATTCAGGTTTCACAAATAATGTCAAGTAAGCTAAGAATTTCAAAAATCAATTATGGCGCATTTTCGGAATTAAATGAGAAATGAGTAACATTTTTAATGTTTTGACTTTGAGATGTTCTTTCGAGAACAAAAGTAAGAAATATTGTGGATTGTCAATATAGAATGGACCCTAAACGTTTAAAATCTTACGAATGCCAAAATAATATAATGATCCATTTTGGTTCAGATTTTTCATTATACCTCGTTCACTGCACGCCTAAACACATCCTTCACTTAAAACCAACTCGGATTTAATTTTAGGTTACATTATGATGGAATAATATTATCTCTATATTAATTTTTGATGCAAATGGAATGAAATACAAAGCAAATATACATTAGTCAATTGTGGTACATATGGAATAGGTTATATATTTATTCTTCTTTTATTTTTATTAAAAAAAACAATAAAATAGCTGTACAAGATTCCTCAAAAGAGAATGTTGCAGAGAAGTAAGGCCAGTTGCGACGATTGGGAATATAAATTGAGGCAGGAGGTAATAGAGGACAACATAAAATGAGTCTTCCGCGTGGGGGAATCCAGTGATCAAAATTTAAACTGCTGGTGATGCTATTCTTGCTACCCGTATTTACAGCATATGTGATATGCTACTGAACACATCTTGCTAATTTTGTGTGTATTTCATCTAAATATTTTTTTAATTTAGTAAATACAAGAATTTAACCGGGAAAGTCCTCCCGTATCCTCAAAATTCTCGAATCTTTGATCAATTTCAGAGGTTTTAGTCAGATAATGATATTGAAGACACGATAGGGATGCGAGTGAGTGAGTAGGGAAAGCGTTCTTCACCGAGCGACTCCGTTTCTGTAGACGCACCTGCTCACGGGGCGAACTGTCCGAAAGTGCACCCAGGGGACAACAGATGAGGGTCCCATGTGAGAGACGAACAGGGGAATCAGAGTTAACGCGAACAATATAATAGGTAGGAATAGTATAGGAATAACGAGGTTTACCGGGAGAAAAAGGACCTGAAGTAAACACTAAGTACGTAGAGATAACAGAACACGAAAGTTGCGTAGACGGAATGACATATAGAAGAAATCCCGAAGATCTCCAATTCAGCTAAATTACTTTTTATTTGGTATATTCTTTGAAAAAGGAATGATATGAATTACCAGAAGCATTTGTAGGAAGAGCTATTACGAGACAGTTATACATAAAATTTTAAAATATCATAACGAAAAATTTAAACGTGGAGAATACATAAAAAGAAATGAAAGTAGTGAAATAATCAATTTACGAATATATTAATGTTATGAACTATTGAAGAGATATACAGCTGAAAATAACACAATGTATGTTTTCTGATAGTTTTCTGTTACATGATTTGGTATTTGTTGTGATGGAAATTTTGTTCCGCTTTCATTGAAATTAACCAAAACACGTTTAAAATATACAAAATATGTTACCGATGTGAAAGGTGAGTAAGACTTCTTTAGTTGTATTTCTTTCTTATTTTGAGACAAAAATAACTCATCATGATTTTTTATTGATAGCTTTCATCGAAAACATTTTAATATATTGTAACATATGTAATGACAACGAGACACGCCCAAAATATCAGATGAACATAACTGGTTTGCGAGAGAAGCAATTGACAGGATAGTGTACCAGCATTTGCAAAAAGGTTAGGTCTTGATGTTACCAAAATGTTATATTTTGCCTTTTATATATTTGTAAATTACATTACAACGTTCCATATCACTCCAGATTGTTAGATCTAACTCCCACATCCAGATGGAGGAAGGATGAATAACATCTATTTTTTCATTAACTGTTCAATTCCTTTTTTTTCATTAACTGTTACATAGACAAGTTATGATATGTCTCTTTTGTTTTGTCTTTTTGGCAGAATTGGTTAAATAAGAAACATGTACATTTCAATCCAGAAGCATCTGTTAGTGAATTGAGGGTCATTTGTAAAGAACACCGTGAGAGTATGAAAAGGTAACAAGATATTATTTTCTCCATATTAATAGTATTACATTATGTTAAGTGTAGTTATTGCAAATATTGATATTGTCTGAATGTTATTAACTGTGCTTAGTTTATTTGATGTAACAAGTTTCTGGTGTGTGCATTTGTGATTGGCAATTTGTTCATAAATGAAAAATTATAATCAACAGGTATACAGTTGACGAAATGTTAGAGAAAGAGGGTCATGAAGTTTTGAGAACTCCCCCGTACCATTGCATCTTTAATGAGTTTGAGCACGTGTGGTTGTATGCAAAGAGGTTTTATGATAAAAATGTAGTATCGAGGGAAGATCGAGGTTTCGATCAGTCCAAAGTGGTGTGGGAAGAGGCACCAACTCAGGTTAACATAAATTAGAATATTTCATGAAATTTGATATCAGAATATAAAAAATCCTGTAATAAATGTTTGTTGTAAAATGTGTTCTGAAAAATTAACAAACATATTTAGGTAACAGCAGAAAAATGGGCCAATAATATTAAACATGCAGAGGCTGCAATAGAAAAATGCTATGATGAGGAGATGAGGAGTACACAAAATTGGGTAGAAATAGTTATTAATTATGGAGAAAGTGGAAGTGAACCTGATTGTGATGAAGCAAGTGATGGTGTGAAAAAGTTTTAGCAGAACCTCTCCCCATTCCAGGTCCATCAGAAGTTTGAGTTAAGGTAAAGAAATACCACATTATATAAATAAGCATAAAATATGTGATGATTGGAATTCATTATTTATCTACCATTCTTATTTGAAACAGGTCTATATTAACTCAGCAGAACCTCATTGATCAACTGATGGTAACTGACAAAGCATTATGTACAGTGAAAGTATGTAAAAATTATCCTATTCTGTAAATTATTTGAGGTTGTATAAATATTTCAAAAACCATTATTAGAACACGGTGTAAAGCTTACTTCAGTTTTATAAATTAATGAAGATCATTGTTATAGAAAAGGTATGTTTCAGTTAAATCTATAAGATTAAACATGGACAAAGCCAAAAAATAATTAATAATTTTTGTATTTGCAGATAATGGTGCCTCGATTATGATTTTGTTAGTCTAAAAATTACTGTACTGTATAGGAAGAAAGGTGTGAGAATAATTTACTTAAGTACCGTGACACTGATTAAATTCATAAATAACTCTGGGTTTTTCTTGAGGGGCATGAACCTCAAATTGTGAAGTAAAAATTATTTTCTCCATTATACTAAATCAGTAAGTACAATGGAACTCCATTTACGGCTCTGGGAGGTGGATCGAGTAGCTTCCTAGAGTCGTTACCATTTCCTGTTTGAGTTCCTGATTGTTTGTAATATGGTGGAGTTGACAGTTTCAATACATGGGTAATATCTTCTTCATAGAAATTGAGAATGAGAATAATGAAATTAGATATTACTAATTTTTCATGATATTTATTTAGTATTGATACACAGAAAAGTAAATAAAAGTTTTTTCAAATGTTCCGGGATATATTTTCATATGGATATATAATTGATATAATGGTCCCTTTCTTGCTTCTGGAGAGTAAAGTAATTTCCATGTTTTCGTACGCAGTTTGTAATGACTGCTTGTAAAATAAATTTATTGTCCTACTGTGTGCTATTTGTATGTCTCTCTCTCATGTTTATGTAATAAATGTCCAGAACTATTTTGACTTCAGATTTTATTGTACCTTCAATCCATTAAAAAATTATTCATCCTACAGTCTTTCCGAATAATTTGTGTTAGTAATTAATTCATATTTATTTAAATTGTCGATAAGTTATCACTAAAAATTTGAGAGTAAATTCAGGATACATGATTTAGAGTAATAATGTTCCTTATTTCTTCTTTAATACTACGTATTCTATTGAATAGAATTGAATTACATTTTAAAAATTACGTTTTAGGCAAGAAACAATAATTTATACTATGTAAAAGTATGTTAGGTTATTATTATATTTTAGAACAATGTTTTATGATATAGATTATAGGCATTTATAATTTTTTCTAATAAAATTCACTATTTCTTAATCTCTTACAATATGTCCCACAGTGGACCGTATTTGCATTTCCTGTTCATTGCAAAGACATTCAGCGAAATACTATGAGAAATTATTTGGGGGTCTGGGGGTGTAACCTCCAGCGAGCAAAGCGTTGAGTCTATATTAGAGAGTATTAATGAGTCTATAAACATATGTCATCCACTGTTCTGTGTCACATGACATCCATTGTATAAATCCTTGAGTATTTTAACTTTCCTTACCATCCCATTGCCCTGGCCCACAAACCGCACTTTTCGGACTTAAAAACCAACCGGATGTGAAACAGCAACTTCCGGGGATAAACTTATCAGTTCTTTTCTGGCCTGAAACCGGCACAAGTATACTACTTATATCTTATCATGTTGTGGCCTACAAATTCTTTATATATCGCATTCATGCTTGTAACTTTTAAAAGGCTGAAGACAGACTATCTTTAAAGGTGATCACGCGTGAATTGGACCATTTGACGAAATCATAAAGACGTAAAAACCGAAAGTAAAATATTTGGTAACGTTATAATATTATTTTCATTTGAGAAATATTAGAGATAACCTCCATTTCCATTTTTCTTACGTTTGAATTGGTAGAAAATTATTTTTTCATCAAGCATATTTTTTCACTCACATTTGATTGAATTGATTAACTCGATGCACCGATGCTGAATATTACTTCCAAACATAGAGCTTCAGAGACCCACCTCGCTGTTTCAAGCCAAGGACGAGCAAGAAGACATTAAGTCTGGAAGAATTTAAATACTTTTGCAATTCAATACATTCTTTTACGGTATTTATTGCAGAATGAAGATGCTTGTGCTTATTAATTTACAGTTGGCACACACAGATGAAATGAGTGTCTATTCCATGATCTAATTGAGATGCCATCTAGGTCTCTGCATGTAAACATTGTTTTTTAAATATCTAAAAATGATTTTTTATATCTTTTCATGGATACAATGGGGAAGAAGAGTTTTTATATTTTTGTTATTCGCGATAACGGCATGGTATACTATTTTCGTTTACAGTGTGGTTTATTATCTCATGAAGTAATTAAGATATCTCTGTTTTCGAATAAAAATGTTAAATCAAATATATAAAATCCTATTTCTCGAATTTTCGATATTTCGCTTTTTAGTTTGGTAAAAATAAGTGATGTTTGATGCGTTGACCTGAACGACACTTAAGGTGGGACCAGCGCTCCAAATTAGTCAAATCACTGAGTAGTACTATTGTTTTCTTTATCATTGTTTTCATTGTTTTAAAACCCAACAATATGAATAATAAGGAAGAATATCATGATTTAATGTGTATCTATCAGTAAATAATGTAGTACAAACAATATTCAGGGACTCGCTTGACTTGTTTAAAATACACAAGAGAATGTAAAAACATGGCGGATAAGTGCATAATTTCGTAATTTTTGCATCTCACCTGGGAAAAAGTAAAATTTCTTTCTTAGTTTTCCGGTGACTTATAGATGAAAGTGATATAAAAATACTACGGAAAATTTACTATAAAGTAAACTAAACTACCACTACTTTCGTGATTTAGAAGTTGGTCTGTTTTTGAAAAGAAGTGTTTTCTCCATAAGACGCATTGTATTACACCACCTATTATAATTGCAATTATCTCATTTAAATGACTGGTGAGGTATGTTTTTCAAGTTGAAATTGCAATAAGTACTTGTTATTCTTTTTATTTATACATATTTGAGGATATTTTAGTGAAGGAATTCTTCTTTAAACGTAAGTACTACCTTAAACGCCCAGAGAAAACAGTTCCTGGAAAATGCTCAGCTCTAAGTCTTGTTCTCGTAAGAACAGGCAATATTTATGTGGAATGGAAGCTTTCTCTCTATCTAAAATACTTTAACTGTAAAATAATTGGAATTAAATTATCGAATGTAACAATCACTCGGAATAAAAACTTTTAATAGAAAATGGAACACGTTCGATAATGTGGTATTCCAAATAAATAAGTAAATAATTAGAATACTCTTCACATTCCATAATATACATAGAATTTTTTTTTGTTTTTCTTACGTATGATAGTGAAAACAAAAAGGGTTACAGGCACCGGGGTTTTCCCATATGAATCAAAATCGTCCACTTTAAAATATGCTAGATTGTGGTTAGATACGACAAATTGCTTATTCACGAATTAAAGATATAATCAAGAATTTCAAAAACATGTATTCTATTTTCTGGATATGCAATCAGTTAAACGTAGCTGTAAAACGCTTATCGTATTAATTATTCCAAAATTCATCAAAGATCAAGAACTATTCATTAATCTATCTTTGTTATTTACTAGTTTACTCATATTAAAAGATTTTGTTTATATGTTCATTTCCTATGATCTTGGAAAGTACAAGAATTACCGACTTCGCATCTTTTTCTCAAGGAGCAGAACCATTCAATTCAAAATATAGGTTAGTTTACGATCTGAGATATTATTTCGTATATTTTTTCCAGCTGTAAATGTAAACCACTTCAGTGGTACTTCAGGTTTCCAGGCGTTATAACTTGATTCGTCGTATCAAATATTTATTTGTTTCCTCATTTATTAATCCTCCTTTATCTGTTGCCGGAGTGAACCTGAAAAAATCAGCTAGTTTTGCTATAAAGAGAATTGTAGAACAATATATGAAGGAACTTATCTGATCTCTAACAAAATTAATCCCAATTTACACCTCATTCACATGGGGTCTCCGTGGTCTCATAAATTTATTATGATATTGTGTGTTATTAATATTGTCTCGGTACATGTCATTCACACTACTGTCCCGTCAATGAAAAATAATTTTAATTCACTAAATACCCGAGATTTTCAACGTACTACATAATTTTCAGAAACTTTTTTGCGATGACGTGTATACTGACCAATGCTAGTTCTGTCCTTCTATAAGACCAAAACTAGTTTTGACAAAATCGCTACGTCTGAAACTAGTTTTGGTGTTTTTGAAAACGGACAGAACTAGTTATGGCAAAAGCGTACTTGCTAACGCAACTAGTTTCATAATTTCTTTGGGCTAGCTTTTTCTACGTGACTGATGAAGAATGGATGCCGAAACTGTTTTGTCCAATTTGTGAGTGTTTAATGTATTTTCTGTTCTTTTCTTCATTAACTTTAAAACTTTTTAAATTAAGTGTCGCTTAATTTTCAAGATTTTTGCTATATCTAAATTTTGGTTCATTAAAATATTCCGTAACAAGGGCGTTCTTTATTTTACCTCAAATTATTGTTACAATATTTGCGAGGAAAGTGTGTATCTCATCCACTGTGCACAACAGATTCCAGAGTTTGCGCTGTTTTTTTATTTTTCCATATAATACGAGGGAATATTTTCTTCAAAATAAATTCCCAAACGAGTAACACTCGAGTGTGAATGACGTTTCATTTGGCAATGCCGCTATTTCTCACCATCACTTCTCACGAAAAACATCTGAATTGTGGCAAATATACGTGGATTATGAACCCCGTTTGCCCCTGTGACTCGGTCGTAGATTAACTTAAAGGAGTTGAGTGAGATATTCTGTAATTCATCAGTATGAAGGCACGTAAACTAGCTCTGATTTGTATTTTACTCCCCGTCATGGTGACACATTCATCTCTAAAGAGACGAATGTCAGTGAAGAGCTCCTTAGCTAAATATCGGTTTAGTGTATGTTGATATAGTTTTCAACACACGATCTTCTAATAATTCAGAATATATTTTTGTACTGAATCAGATAGAATCTTGTCTGGGTACGTGAGACTTCTAATGCTTACGTAATTTAAAGCAAGGTCACTTTCTGGTTGGTATTTATTGTTTTCTCAGTAAGTGAACTTCAGGGAGTTTTTCAGTTGTAGAGATATACATCAATTATTACGAATAGCGATATCATCATACCCATTATTTTGAAGGTAAACCGCAGTCGCATGAATTTATCTTTGGGATGAATTAATAAAAGATGAAACCAAACACGGTTCACAGAACTGTACAGAAATATAACCATAGTGGTGAGAAACACTCTTTTAGAAACCATTTCTTCGTTCATATTACTGTATTCCATATATAAATAATATTAAATACATTGCTAAATTTTTATTCTTTTCGGAATCGTGTTAATGAGGGCTTTCCGGAAACTAATCTGTGATTCCAGTACACTGCGCAAAATACTTTCAAAATGTTTATATAGTTATACAAGATAGTTTCAAAACAGTTAAATGATGTCACCGATAAATTCCACGAAATTACTTCTCTCCTACTTTTTAGTCCCTCAATCCAAAAAAGAAACAGAAAATAACGGTTATTTGTCGCTTTCCATACAACAATGTCTTACTTAATGGTGGCTTCTACTTGATGCTTTTCATCAATCTATAAACAGCTGGATTAATAATTTTAGTTAAATAATACCTTTAGAAAATTTTAATTTTACTGATTTACCAAACAATGTTTTAATTTATGACGAAAATTAAATATTACTACATAATTTAACTAACTAAAGAAAATAATTCATTTTACAATGGTAATCAGTAAAAGATGCTGAAATAAAAAAACGAAAATTAATGAAAAAAAGATATACACCATTTCACTCTTCTGGAGTAAAAAATTGCTCAATTAGAACATTAGACATTCGTGTCACCATAGTTTTATTTACATAGAAGTTGATGTGAGGTTACCAGTAATTGAAAACTGAATGTCTTTATTTTTTCATAGATATATTATTCAACGAAACAAGAATAGAACTATTTTGGAGAAAACAGGATAGTTTTCTTAACTCTTAATAATTAGTTTTAGTGAAATTATTACAATCATGGAAAAATAAAGTCCACCTGAAACATTAAAAACTGGATAACACAAATATAACATTTATGGTACTCTAGTTGATCGTAAAAAGACAAAACTTACTTCATTTTTAATAATATACACCTACTTGAAGAAATTTTTAAAAGTAGATTAAGGAAAATTAGAAATACACTATTTTTATTTCAAGGTACCACATGTCAGTTAACAAAATCATGAAACAATTCAGAGTGCGCTTAATCAATATTTTTGGGTGGACAAAGAAACCTTATACTGTAGTAAAACGCAATTGCTTAGAAAACTACTGAAATATATTAAAAATTGTACTAAAATTACGAATTAGGTAACATATCAGCTGTTAATACAAAAGCTTTTTTGTCCATATCTCGACCAGGAATGTTTGACCGGAAAATTGAGAAAGAATGTAAAAGAAACGAGACGTGAAAAGGTAATATTTTTTTTGAATGAGAAATCAGTTTTGTTTCAATAACTTAATAATAATTTCAATGAGAACAGATTTCTATATTTAAAAATTTATTTTAATCAAATTTATATATTTCATGCACTATGGCGAGGATTAGGTTATGAGGGAACTATAACCGTGACTTTCTCTTTCACCTATAACCGTGACTTGGGTGAGGGAACTGGTAAGGGCAGATGTTTTTCTCATTTGTAGTATTTATAAATGGGAAATGTAGCGTGCTATTGCAGCTTATCTACACGGAGCGATAGGAGGCAGGAGTTGGGTGGTAGGTCATTGTTAGTAGGTAGACCGGTTAGCTGGGTTTGCCAACAACTTGACCCACGTGGAGGGGTTAGTAATAGAGTTATTTATACTAGCAGGATGTGGATAGAAGGAGGAGGGTTTGCCGTTCAGTGGTAACAGTTTTATGAAATGGAACATTCATGTGAAAAGCTACAAATTTTTGTGACCCCACCGGGAATTGAACACGGGATGACTCGGTTAAGAGCAAGAACGCTACCAAGAACGCAATGTTGGATTGTTCCTCTGGTGTCTCAGGTGGTAGCGTTCTTGCTCTTCAGCAAGTCATCTCGGCTTCAATTCCCGGTCGGAATGTTGGATTGCTAATAAAAAGATCATTTCAACAATAATTAATGCAAAAATCTCTCATGTGTTATTGTTTTATTACAATCAGAAAGCAGATCAACTTCTATTTTTTCTTTTTCTTTAATTTATTTTTATTTCTGTTAATTATTGATTTTTGTGATGATTCTACGTTACATGAATACATGTGTTACATTTGTATAAGTCTATGTCCATAATTTATTCCATTCGCAGTGATAAAATTACCCAGGGAATTGTTCAATATTTCTCTGAGTAGGAATAAGTAGATAAGTGCTTCCTCGGGTTGGCTATGGGGAGGGGGTTCAAGTTCCTTTTTGTGCTGCAAGAAAAGGAAATAGATTATAATTTTCTTTCGAATCCTTTCAGAAGGAGAAACATAAGTGGAATTGTTTGTTGTCATTTTATGGTGTCATAATTTCGAAAACAGTAATTTCTTTGCAAACAATTGGTAACGAACTTTCTTGAAAAATTACAACAAGAATTATAACTCGAATTACAACCCACCATACCGCTACGACGAGTCTTAGAGCCACTATTCTCGAATAAAAATTACCTCATTCACAATTTTCTACCGTATCGACTAAAACCAGATTGTCGTTTACCAATCAGTGTTTACCAACCATACCTACATTGTGGTCGCTGTCTGATGCATTTGCTGGTGCTAATCTATCAAAATGTTTTAGAAGAAAGCCAGGAAAATATGAGGATTAGACTATAAGAAGATAGAACAGAGAATGAACTGACCTGAAATTGAATGGATTTAAGAGATAAAGATGGACGAAAGTAGTCACTACGTCCTCACCTCTCTTATGAATATGACTGTAACATCACAACCAAAACATTCTACCCCTTTGGGAAACGTTATTTTGTGGGAGTGTCATTGAGAAGCTTAGCCGGATGCCGCTGATTAGGAAAAGTGACCGCCACTAAGCATTCCCTTTCTTTGTGTTATTGTTGGACCGTTTCCATTTACTTCTGAAAATTAGGTAGGAATGCCCGACGAGGAATGTAGGCCGAAGTTTATGACCAGCGCGTGCATCTACCTTTGTATTATAATATTTCTTTTAAAGGGTTTGACCCAGGCGAAGCCCTTTACGGAATGCCGGGATTATCAGAAGAAGGTTGCAGAAGCGCGTGGCCAGTGTGAAGGGAGTACTTTCACCGGATACGGAAAGAATAGCCGTTCCGGGCACAGATCGCAGATCGGTGAAGACACAGTATTCTCAGAAGCTGAGTGGTGACCAAGATGATTTGGAGTGCTCATTGTGGCAACGAAGGCATGGTCACGTGATCTCTGCTCCATATATATTGGGAGGATTGAAGATCCTCGAAGACTTTTCTGCTGCGTGTTCGGAATCCGCGGGTTACATAGGATGTGACCTGGCTAAGTATTGGTCGCCAAGACCACTAAGAATTGCTGCGGTAATTCAATTACATTGCTATTAGGTGCGAATGACGTAACTTGTAACAGTTAGTTATTTCGGGATAGCAACTTGTAATTTTTGGAGATTCGGATGATCTAGATAGATTTCCGAATTAATTGTTGACATCAGTATTCATATCTGTGTGTAACTAATGCTTTCAGATAGCATTAACTGTGTAATGACAAATTCATACTTGTATTTATGATTTGAGAGTTCGTTCAAGTTTGTAAATACGCAGATTTTAATGTAACTGGTATTAAAGGTATATTTTATTGTTATTACACGAGTGTTTAATTGCTCGGGAAACAGAGCTGGTGGCAGCGATCTCTACCATAAGGGTTGTGGTATTTATGGTTGAATCTCGCTTCTTCCAAAAAACACCCATACCGCATCTGGGCTTGTGGTGTGATGTAACTATGACTTTCTGACCGACTAGTCAGAAAGTCATATTCATAAAATATCGTGGTATTACTTCCCATAATGATGAAGCGTGTTGGTTGTATAACATTAATCTCTAACAATGTTTTAGCCGGAAATTCATTGTTCCTTGGGCATTCCTCAATGTGAGAAATATCAAATTTCGTTACGCTATGGGATACCTTTGTTTTTTTATGTTTTCAATGACTTATTTCTGTTGTATATCTACTAGCGCAATTTTCAAGACCATGAACCAAACTCGCACCGATCAATCTAATATATTTCGTTGCCTCCTTTTTTTCTCACTTCATGTATCGGCACAGAGAGCTTGTTTATTGAGCGACCATCTCTCGCGCCTCATTTTAACAGCGAGCCACCACCGCGAAGAGGGAGCAGTGCGTCCCTCGTTACAATGTTTTATTGCAACTTTCGCGTTGGGGTTGCGTTTCGTGTCCCTCCTTCCCTTCCCCGTCCTCACATCCACCCTCAAACCCCTTTCATCATTTGTCTTCCCCTTCTCTACGAACTGTTAAAAATGCGTTACATGCCTCCTGCGTACGATAAAAGAATATTTCGTTTCAAGCGTGAAGTGCCGTGCTAATATGCATTATCTAGATACGGACCACACCGTGACGGCAATTATTTTTTTAAAAATTCTCCTACGTAAATTATACACAGTTGGAGACAAAGGCGATTTTACATTTACATCTCTAACTTTTCCCTACACTAGTAGAGACATCATTTCCCCTTCCTTACTCAACAATTAAGTTGTCGAAAGGTTCCCAAATAACCGTTGTGTTGCGTCGCCCCCCGGAAGGTGGCATTCGTGTACAAATGCTGTGGAGACAAATGTAGAACAGTGTCTCCCTCTTGCACGATTCTGCTTTAGATAGAAGAGAATGATGTTCCCAATAACTGTCTGTAAACAAAATAATCTCCAAATTGTTTAAGGTTAATGGTCATACAGCAAAGACAACGTAAACAACTTGTAATAGAATCACTTCAAATTTGCAAACGTGGAATAATACATAGAGGTTATACTGTAACACATTTTATGAAGTTATTCAACGATATAGTTTAAGCAATTTTATTTTTAATTGATTACCAAAATCCAAAATCAAAGGCTGTTTATTCGTGTAAAGACTCTCCACACCTATCATGATGCCACTTATAGCTTGCTGATTATACCTGCTTATGTTACAAACAGGTTTATAAGCTCCCCGTATAATAAATCCCAGTCCACTGCAAATTTTTATCTGTTTATTTTTATCTTTATCTTTGTATATTATGTTAAATTAATGGTAAGATTTGTCGTTTCAATAAATGGAGGACTAATAACCTCAATTTTAAACACTATTAAAAAATCGTAGAAATAAATTGAAAATAAATAGTTATGTGTTTCGAATGGTTAATTTTTGGGTTTTTAATTCACATAAGACTTTGTAATTTTATTACATATTTTCAAGAGGACGAATAGCGACTGAACAAAGTACACCACCATTAATTCGATTAGCTATTTTCTCCTTGTACACATGTAAAAAACGTTTTTTTTTCAAGTACATGAAAAGAATGTGTTCCTCTTTTAAAAGGGTTGACTTACAGACACTCATGCAAATTCATGAACATAATATTTCAGTTAAGGTTTGAGTGAAAAAAAAAGAACTAATGAAATCTGAATATATAACCAGTTTGTTATTAACTTTCAAAAAAAAATGTCTCGGAGGGACATGTGATATCAACAAAATCTTGTGACACTTATTTAGTCTTTCGTCTTTTAATCCAAAATCAAAGAAATCACAATACTTTTTATAAATAGTGTGACCCTATTTACTTTTTGTTCAATAACAAAAAATAGTATAAAAAGAAAATGATGTACATGCACTTGATTCTATGCATTTAATAATTAATTTGCCTACAAAAACCTTGAATACAAACCTTTAATACTCTTGAATCATGAATGGCAAGCAAATAAACTCCCCAAAAATAATTCTGAATATCAAACGTAATTAAAACGTTGTACCACTATACTCCAACAAAAAACAACAACAAATAATGCGATATAAATCGAATTATTGGTGCAATATTGAATTTGTTATGAGCGACTGATTCACTCATTAATCAATAAATCTAGACAGAGAAATTCTATTAGAGAAAGGGACATTCTTTAACATATTAAATTCGACGAGATGCCTCATTAAAAAAGTTTTTCAAAATGGAGATTCCAAAGGAGTGATTCAGGATGAATGGGTCTTTTAGAATTGTATCTATATCACGAACAATTAAGAAACCACAATAGAGGCAATAAAGAGGACATTGTGTTTAATAAACTTCTTTTTCATTTTTCACGAAATTTTAGAATACCAAATTCTATCATCACCATTCTTCTGTGTTGCAGTTGTGCCTCAAATAATTATTTAATATATTAAAAATTTACAGGACATTTCTCTTAAATAATTAAGTATTTTAAGACAAAATATTGCAATTAAAAAATTTTGTGATCAAGTTCGTTTTACTTGATTTTGCCACGTATGAGAACCTTTCATGCCCGAAGATTTCCATTTCTTAAATAAAAAAAGGAAAAGTAATGAAGAAATATTACATAGTTACTGTACATCCGAAGTAGATGACATTATTTTTTAATCTATTTCAACAATTTAGAAAGTAAAATTTGCGTTGGGAATACCGGTCAATTTACTAGAAATCCCCAAAGACAATATAACTTTTCTAAATTCTGTGTATTCCAAAAATGAATATTTTATGCAAAGCTTTGGTGTTGTGGCTCATATTTCTCTCCTCGTGGATAGAAAGCAATCCAAAGCGAAGATGCTGGGGAGTAGAGATGAATGCCAGCGAGATATTTCAGCACAAATGGATCGAGAGGGCTGACATATGAGTGCAGCAGCAACCGCTCGCACCCATCCAGCCGCGCGGGCGCGCAATGTATTCGCAGAGGGCGTGAGTGTTTGCTTCTCGTTTCTCATCTCACTCTCTCTTAACATCTCCCTTCCCCTTCCGCCAGCATTCAATCAACCCGCTGCGGATGACTACAGGCTGTTGCTCACCCTGAAACCTAGCTATGATTTTATGTTCTTACCTGCTCTGAAGGTGTGGTACTTCATAAGTCCTAGGATGTATCGTAATGATTAACAGCACGATTGTTATCTGTTTTCTCCTGAAGTGCGTGATCGAATTTATGTACATTGCGTATTTAGATTTCATTGTATCGTCTCATATTTTTATGTTTATTTATTTATTTTTATTGAAAAAGAATGTACTAAAAAAAGGAAGAACAGACTTTAAAATTAAGATTCCAATATATTAAAAATTTGATTGTAGCGACCTTTGAGAATGATGAGTTAAAATGACTTAGTATTTACGTCAAAAAATTCCATTCACCTACTAGATTTATAGTTTGTATGAAAATATGAACTATGAGCATGTACGGTTATATCCGTTTACGACACGGAAGAAAATAATTTACCACATTGGAATCTTTATGATCTGCAACATTAATAATAGATATCATTTCTCTAAATCACACATAAAACGAAATATTGAGGAAAAACAAAAATTTCCATGTGATTTCTTTCAGATTTTTCAAAATGTCGCCGAGAACACAAGTATGACAAGAGAGAAAATTTATACTTTTCATTACGAGCTACTAAATATTATGATTATCAACAAATCAAAATTACCCTATACATCGCAAGTCAAGACCCATTTTCAGTCCCCCGCTACTGAAATATTACATTTTGTTTGAATATTGTATCACAGGTGTATTCCATTATTTTTTAGAAGGTATTGAATTTTTGTTAGTGTCCTTTTGCGAAACTTTAACGTCTCCTTGAATAAATTTGATTAAATGCCGAGATTCATTCATTCTTTCGTTATTCATTCTTTTGAGATTGAATAACTTAAAACACCAAATAGCTTCTGATAGTATAAAACCCAAAAGAAAAAGAAAAACAACTAAAATCATAAAATAATCATAAATACTATTCTCCAAATGTTCAAGAAGTATTTTAAAAAATTATTGTCAAAAAAGCAGTACAAACTGCGTATGATCACGTGGAGGACAATAAAGTAATTTATAACTAATAGGTAGAGCGTTTCACAATCGTATCAAACTCTTCATTTTTATGTTATTTTGAAACTTTGTTTTTGGAAAGAATTGCGTCCTTAAAACAAGAAACCTTGGGAAAATGAGTTATTCTCGCCAACGACTCTGGAATTGATTACGACCTTCGGCTGGCTATAAAAACCTCAGTCTTAAAAGTGAGAGTAAAATGGCGGCAATCTTCACGCGGATGCCCGCAATCTCTCAATTACGACAGTACTGCTTTTACGAGGTTTGTCGTAAATAAAATGAATCTCCTTTTTGTGACTACGTCATAGAGAAAAGGATGAACTGGAACGACAGCAATGACAAATGATGTTCATATGTACTAACCATAATACATTTTTTAAACATTGATATTATTGCACTTCTCTAAAGCAATAAATAATTTTGCAAATGATACATTTTTAGGTTTTGGAGATTTCGAACATATGAGAGATAAAAAATAGAATAAAACAAAAATACAATAATTGATAATGTCCGTGAAAATTGAATACTTTCTTTTATTCTTTTAAACGAGAAGATGTTTTTTTTTTCGATTTCGAGAAGAAATTTTTAGTTTTATTCCATAATCAATCCTTTTGGATCGAACGTTCAAGGAAACATTTCATTTATTTTTCATATGATATTTAACATGTAGAGTTACTTATTTATAACTACAAACTGAAAATATATCCCCGACAAAAATGAAGAGAAGGGAATTTAAATTATAGTTATTTCATTACAGAAGAAAATATCCTGAAACATTCTTATTGATATTTCTTCTGATACAAAAGTAAGTTAATGTAAAATGACAAAAATTAAGTTGCCACCATGAAGATAATACAAGTCGTATTGTCAGTATATATAAGTGATGCTTGGAAAAAATTCGAAGTACTTTAGAATATTTTTCCCAATTGATTTTATGTCCATCCTTTTAAAAATACTCTGCCTTTCTAATATCAAGGATTACTTTGAGATACAAGGAATGTTTTTCATTTCGACATAAAATTAAAAAGATATTGTTCCATGTTATTTCTTAAGGTTTGCCCAATGCCGTGTGATTGTTTTAATATGCTTGTTCTAGATTCTTGTGATTGTCTCTTAATTATTTTAACTGTACATCGTTATTTTATGGTTCCTTACTCCTTATAAACAAAGATAAATCTTCGAATTCTCCGAAACAGAGTTCGCAATACTTCTGATATAACTGTTCCAACTCACAATATCATCGAAGCAATACGATTAAATGGGCCAAAGACCAGTTTTATAGCGAAAGCGTTCTTCGCGAAAAGGACTTTTCTCATTACTCGCCCAGGAGCCCTGCCCGAGAGCGAAGAAGCGGAGTGAAACTTCGAAACCTGCTCAAACACGTTAATATCATGTCTTCCTCCGTTGCTTTTCTCATTGTCCCGTAATACGCGTGAGATTCCAAAGCCTCTCCAGATCCATCCTGGTCGCGAAGGACAAAAGAAAACGCGCGGAAAGGCAATTAAAGTTTCGCGGGAAGCAGCTGGGGCTCTGCGTAGCGGCTCTTGAGTGGTGAGGATCGTAGGGGGGCGAGGGCGGCAAGGGTGCGCGTTATGGGAGAAAACAATGAAGCGTTGCACGCGGAGTCCAGGGAAGGGAGATATCGAACAGAGGAAGAGATGGAGTTGATGTATCTCATTCGAGACAGCAAGACAATTGAAATAATTATACAATTTTTAATTCGAGTAATTTATTTTACGCATTAAACGTTCCTTTATCAATGATGCGTTTGGAGACGATATAGAGAAATTCTCTATCTCAACAATATGTTAAACAGGGATAAATAATCATCCAAAAATTAATATATCAATACATTAATTAATGATGAAGAAATAATTTCGTTTGATACGCTGGAAATATATTCCCTTTGTAATTTTTTATATCTGAAATCAGATTTTTTTTAATTTGTGAAGATATAATAAGTCCTGAGAAAATTATTTATTCAGGATTCATTACCACATTACTTTTTTACAATTTTGTTAATCTAATCCATTTTGATTACACAGAAGGAGACTTAAAACTTTATGAAATGAACATAAATTGAACAATAAATTATCTTCTCAGGGAAAATTGTGACGCTTCAAAAAATATAACTCTTCTTGATAACTGTATTTACCTTGAAATTTCATACCTAAAAATGTTAATTTTCTTATCATTTTCTTAGCATGAAAATTTAATGGTGGTTTGATTGTACTAGTGTGAATCAAAACTATTTTAGTCTCATTGATATAATTAAGAATACGTTCGACAACACCAACTGAGAGATATTCTAGATGAAATTCAAGCATCGATATATATGAAATTTATAT
>NNCF01128919.1:0-24462 GCA_002313205.1 Laupala kohalensis | reverse complement strand
TGTGTAAAAATTGGCTGTCATTTTTGTTAATTTTTACTTTTTATCTCCTCTCCCCTTACCAGCATCGGGAACATCCTAATCCATCTCAACGACACCGAAAACTATGGTTTCGGATCTGATATCGGATTTTTCCATTATTTTTACATGTTACCCTATTCCCAGCCCTTCTCTAGGGGTGCCCGTGATACCTTACACCCTCAGTGCTTATTGTCAGATAATCAGTCGTCTATGTATCAAGTTCGGTTGCAATTGCTCCAGACACTCCAGACTTATGTTAGGATAAATACATAAAACATTCCAACCCCTATTTCACCCCCTTAAGGGTAGATTTTTGTTAAATACTTTCTTAGCTGATGTCTACCTACTAAAAGGAATCTGCCTGCCAAATTCCAAGTTTGTGGGATATATTTGGAAAAAATGATTAACAAAACATAATTTGTGTCACGGATATTGTTTATCTTGAACATTATATAATTTATGATTATTTTGATGCAATACTCAATGAATTCTTAATCACAAAAAGTACATTCTAATCTATTTATGAAAGAAATGAGTGAACAAGAGTGGTCTTTGAATAGGCATATTGGTCCGTGATTATTTATTTCGCGTATATGGTAAGAAAACGCGCCAACTTGTACGAATAAACATATAAATGACTAAATACATAATACTACGAGGAGATATAAATTTTTTCATAGTTCCATGAGGTTGGTCATTCGTTTGTGTGACAATATTACAACGTTTTGCAGCTGAACCATTTTTGAATTTTCGTCAAAACATTATTTTCAAGCATTATACTCGTACTTCTCATTGTATCTTCATACAAATGGTGATTTTCTCATTAATATTTGCTTCTTGTTTGATTTCTGGGATTATGAAGGTATGAGATGATTGTTGACTCCTAGAGGGTGTTCAGCGCGTGTTTTCAGCATGCGCTGAAACATGCGTTACAAAATTAGAAATATAAGCATGAAACAAATTGTCCTAGGTATCTCCACACCACTGATATATTGTGTAGCAATTCTTCGAATGCTAGATTTCAATTTCCAAATACTGTTCCTGTAGATGCAAAGTTTATCTGTTTATTTGATATTTTATTGCCGTGATCTATTTTACGTATATTGCTATTTTGTGGAAGTACGAACGTTTAAGATGTGAACAATATACTGCATGAATGAAACCGTGTTAGAATTGCTTCTATAGTACATTAGAAGACTTTGAACACTCGGGAAGCACCGCGTGGAGGTTCATCTGAGCGGTACATGACCACCACCTGTTCTCAGACGACCTCATAAAGCAAATGAGGTGAGACGTGAATGATGATAATGATTGAATGTTGTGGTGGAAACGGGAGTGTCTCGTAAAATCCTGCCGTCAAACCGCTTCTCTCATCACGGCAAATTCTATTTGAATCAACCAGGATTGGAACCAGTGTCGCCAAGGGCACAAAGCGCGAGTGCTATGCACTACAATATGGGTCTCCCAATTAAACGATTTTAGTAAACAAAGATAAATAAAGAATTTGTAATAGTAACATAATAACTTGAGTACCTGTATATGAATTCCACAAATTAAAAAGAAAACAGAAGAAGATAAAATCTATTTACGAGTTTACTTTAAGTTTAACAAAACGAAGAGTCTCAGAAGTTACATCAAAAGATATTTTTCCTAATTCACATAAGGAATCTTTCTTTGTATTTCTGTTTTTTTTTATCTTAAGTTAGTCGTGCCACGATACTTCTTTCAGGTTATTGATATTTTGTCGAGATTTCGCTTATATGTTCTCCCAGAAACATGTGTGGTATTACGCCTCTCTCCTCACTTTTTTCTGAATCAAGATCTCTCCACTTTGGTCAAGTTTTACCAATCAAGATCGATTTTATTCACGGCTGCTCGATCTTCCGTACGCTTACACCCGACGACGATTCAAACCACGAGTCGAAACGTTGCGTATTTAAAAAGCAAAAGACGTATCGTCCATAAAATGGTCGTAAGTTGTAATTTATTTATTTATCTTCCATACGCTTTTTGCAAGGTAACCCAGTCGAAGTCACCTACGCGACAATTTGTTTGTCAGTTTTTGTCTGTTTAAAGCAGTGCTTCCCAACCTCCTTTGTGCTATGCACCACTAAGCCTTTCAAAAATTCTTATTCCCCCTTAACATATACACACTTTTTAATATTCAAAAATTTAACTGTTCACTAAAGAAACTTGAATAATAGGTTTTAAGAATAAATCATTAGAAAATTATTGTGCAAACACGGTAAGTAAATTTTCAAAACATATAATATAGAACTGAAATTGAAGTACAAAATAATTTTAATGAAAGATTTTTCTATATTATTTTAATTATTAGTAATTATTTATTATTTAAATTTAGTGAGATCCTAGCGCTTGATGCTTGCTGAAAGAGATTTTATGTCAGGTTTCAATTTAGTTAACTTCAGTCTCAGCTAAATATGAAGATGGAAACGGTAACAACAGTTCTCTTGCACATTAAATCATTTGAAAATTAGATTTTTGTTTCATCTCCAAGCCATGCCATCGCTCCTTTTATATTAAACAAAATTTTAATTGACTCATCATTTTGCATTTCTGCAAGTTTTTCTTGATACTGCATTTTTGAAATGTCAGACAAATCCATAACATTGGCTTCGTCACCCAAGTTGGGAAATCAATTTGTTTCATTGATTCATTAGTCAAGCATTGTTTACATAAAAGACAATAAGGTGAACGTTCATCGTGGACAGAGGGTGCGAAACAAAATTTTAAATATTCCTCTGAATACTGACGAATTTTTTTCTTGCTTTACTACTCATTTCACTATGGGCTGAACGAAATTAATATAAGATCAATTAAAAACTAAAAATATAGTTTGAACTGGAGTGAACATAGACTAACAATTCATATTAAAATATGTATGGTACATTTACCCCACTGCAAAAACCATACGTTTTCATGTGACAATTTTTTTCCGGAAATGATGCTTCTAAAACTGAAATTAATAAAAATTACTGGTTGAATTTACATACCATTTATATATCACTTAAATTTATACAATGTTTATATTTTTTAATCAACGAGACTTTTACAACAATTTAACGGACACTTATTTCAAATAAACGCCAATGGGGAATGCTGCGAAACACTGCAGAAACTAAGACCACGGCACTAAGCATTTCGCGCCATTCAGAACAAATAGCTTGAAATGCTCAGTGCTGGCCCAGTATAACCAGTAGGTCAACTCTAACATCTAACCATGAAATCACGGCTACTAATATGGCGGGCAGAAGTTACTTATACTGGACATTTTCTCAGCTCGAGTAGCGACCTGAGAGTCGCCACACAGTTAACTTAAACTCTTTCACCTGGCTGTTGAGGTGGTTATGGAGCATATCCTCGGACTACCAAGACAGGTTCCAAAATATTTGCGCCACATAGGTATATTACGACCTGTGGTGTAGAAGTCTATGGTTATGTGTTCTACGAGATTGAGCTTACTGATGTGCCCGCTAGGGATCTCTGAACATTACTCGACAACACATCGTCAAGCTGTTGAATGTTTTTCTATGTGACGCTACTCGTGCTTAGATTGTCAAAAAATCAATTGCAAACTTACATGAGCAAGTGGGAGGTAATAAACTAAGTTACTTTACTTTTAAGTACTTAAAAATGGATTCGTCTTTCCATCCATACCCAAAGCAACAGTTTCCAAAGTTCTCAGTTCGAACCTCCACCAACTTCTAAAGCACTTGATGGTTCTTTGACCTTCTGCTCTTTTTCTCTTTTCCACAAAGACACTTTCCTCTGGGTTCGAATTGACATTGGTGTTCACTTAGTTTTAAATCACTTTGAAACTCCTCATTTGGATACAATAAGCTCCCACGCAGAAATCGCCGACTTTCGTCGTTTTTCGACGTCGATATCGAGTCGAAGGACGACGTCGAATCCGACGTCGTATTTCCCGGAATTTGAAGTAGAGAAACGTCGTTATACGACGTCGAAACAACGATTATAATCTACGTTGTTTGAATGTGGAGATCGAGTCGAAGATTGACGTTGAGATGACTCCGTTATACGATGTTGAGACGACTCATTTATAATAATTATTATTATTATTAATATTTTTATTATTATAGCGCATAGGTCTCCGCTCCCGTTGATTGTGGCCCATTTCTCTTTGAATGGTCGGAACCACTTTCTCAATTTCGACGTTCCGTCTTTCACTTCCATCTGGTAGTGGAAGTTGGAACTCCACTCGTGTGCATTTTTGGGTGGAGAACTCCACTTGGGTGCAAAGGATCCTGGTTAAAACCACGCCATAAGAGCCCTAAAATCCCCACCACCACCACCACCACAAAAAAGAAAAAAGAAACCACGCCGTAGTCGGACTTTATGTAGACGGAGGTGTTGTAAAACAGCGTTCTTGCAGGAATGTGTGTTACAAGTCACAGAATATGATTTAACATGGTGAGACGAAGGATAGTATCCATAAAATTTGTAATAAAAATCATTTTCAAGAAAGTCATGTGACGACGTTGTTTTGGCGTCGTTACTCGGCGTCGAATAAGTGTTTCTTCACGACGTGGTGAAGACGCCGTTCTCCGACGTTGAATCGACTTTACATGCGTACGCGTTGACAACGTTTTCACGACGTTCTTTTGACGTCGTCACGACTTTGACGACGTTTTAACGACTTAGATATGACTCGAAATTTCTACGTGGACTGATAAATCTATATCTAAAAATTACTATATCTAAAATTTATTCCATACATGCTATATCTATATCTAAAATTTCGCAGAGAACTCCCCGAGTCCTGTACGTAAGTTGCCATGCCCATGGTGACATCTGATAAATATTTGACAAAGTCAATTTTCTAGGAGATTCGCTCCGTCTCTGTTCACAGTAACATGAGAAAACTTCGTAAGTCCACCCCATGAGACATGGATGTTGAGAATTTCACGGTCATTCGTAATAGCATGCACGAGAACTTCCGTGGTATTTTTCGATCACTGTAATAATGTATGACTGTGAACACGAGTATATTACATTATCTAAGTAATAGAACCCATATAACATGAAACAAATTTTGTTTATATTTATCAATTATGAAATCTAATTATTTTCAATTATTATTTAAAATATTTGTTATCATTATATAATATTAAAAATTTATTGAGCGATTGTGTATTATATTACTGGATTGAATAATTAGTCATTAGTAACATATAATTCATATATCTTTAGGGATTCGTCGCATCTCCCCTAAATATTTTATATCATAGGAAGAAGCCAATTTCTCAAGTAAAGGTAAAAGATCATTTTTATTTGACATTAAGATAACTATTAATTATTTTTGCTGTTATTTTTTGATTTTGTCTTTCGCTACAATTATCTTTTTTTAAAGAGCATTTCAATTCTCTACGAGCGTTTCTTTATTCGGTGAATTTTATTTTCATTTTCTTGGGAGTATAGTGAGAACATCATTTGGTGGTGCGTTGTGACGTAACTACGAAATGCTTCATTAGCATCTTATTGACTGGAGTCAGACACCTGAAATGTTTCCATTTGCCCCCAGCATGTTTATAGTATATTTACCTTGTATCTTTGAATCAGTGTATTCACCTCGACTCTCCTTCCGTGGTCTTCCCAAGTTTTCATTTCCAACGCATCTTCCTTCATTTGGTCGTTCGCTGCCTCTTGTTCGTATTCCTGCGCTGATTCAGAACACACTTGGCTCTTCACATATGCATCGCACGATCCACCCTTCTGCCATCTGCTTGCAAAGAGGTTGCGGGGAGATTGTCTATCTATGTTAGAGTTGTCCTCGCTCAGTTTCTCGGCGAGGTGCAAAAAACGCTGCGTCTTCTACACCCACCAAGGACTAAACGATCTTCAGCCATCTTGAGAACAACGGAAATGTCGCAGTCATGCCTAATTTCTGGGTGTTATTACTGTCGTTCTAGGCATTTACATTCAAATAGCATTTTGATTACACATTCATGGGGGTAATTCCTTAGAGGGTCTTCAGAAAGTCTTTGTGTTCAGTCTTTGTGATGTTCAAAATTTGAACAGGTGCTTGAAGAGAACTTAACGTTTTGTGAATAGATCATGAAGTGTTTCGGATGAAATAGAAATGTTAATATTTTATGAATTATTTGCGTACATTAATAATCATCTCTAAATGTCTGGTAGTATTAGAGAATGAATAAATATTTCCTTCAGAATAGTTGCAAACAGGATTCCGCAGACGAATATTTGCTCTGTTAGTAAAATTATTTCACGTGACCTGTATCTGTTCTCTCACTTGTTCATGCCGTCCCTTCTTCTGTCATAAATGAAGCGTGTAGAGCAGAAGTTCAAAAGAATGGTTCAGAAAAAAGAAACATTTGCGAAGAAGATAAATAAAAATACTTATATTTATTGGTAACATGGTTACTTAATTCAGCTACAAACATAAATTTTAACAATGGAAATATTGAATTTTAGGTGACAAATTCATTCTACATTGACAATCTAAATATTATATTTTATGAGACGGGTTCAACTCCTAGTCCTTTCAGTTTAGTAAATTCAACCTCAATTTATAAAATGAAAGACAAGTATTTCCATTAAAAATACACCAGTTTGGTTTAGCTTCTTCACTAATTATAAAAAATCGTGAAATGATTTCACATAATCAGAATTTTAAAACATATTGATTATTCTTAGGTTCCATATTCAAGACAACCTCAAATGGAATTGTCACATTGACAATCTTAATTCCCAATTAAGTAATTTGTGTTACGCATTCCGAATCTTAGTTAACGCAGTTAGTCCACGTATTTCCTGTTGCGTTTATTTTGCAAACGTTTACTCCCATTTACGTTACGGCATTACCTTCTGGGGTAATTCCGTTNATCTTAACACTTCCCTGCATTTATATTTATGAAACAGTCGTGTTTGTTAAGACCGAATTACTGAAGTGCCACCCTTTCTTTATACGAAACAGTCTCGTTCACGAACACTATACACGCAATAGTTGTAATATTCATCGCACTAGAGTGTCAACCACTCTTTGCCAAAAAGGACCTTATCATTCGGGAATCGTTCTATATAATTCCCTGCCCAAGAATATAAAAGATATTATGAAATTGAATCTGTTCAAATCCGCGGTTAAAAACTACCTCCTGCACCAGTGCTTCTACACTGTAAAAGAATTTATTGATTTTAACAAAAGTTAAATTCGTCTTGTGCTTTATCACGCCATTGCTGTAGTACTTTTTAAACAACTTATAACAATTTCAAAAACTATTTTCTTGCATGATTGTGTTGTCTTATGGCTCATATTAATTTAGTTTTATGTGTACTCAACATTGGCACGTTTGTGTACATAAATTCTGTAGCCCCATCCTGGCCCGGGTTTTTCTCCGGTTTTCCTTCGGGTAGAGGCGGATTTATCATACAGGTTCTCTAGGCTTTGTCTAGGGGCGGGTCTATTGTAACAATAAATCGTGAATTTAGTGTTATTTCAATTTTTAAGCACTATACTCAGAATAATCTATAGTTCGATAATAACTTACATGTAATTTTTTGCTTAAAATTACAAACATATTGACATTCTATTAGTATTATAACTCGCAGCCAACTTTTTATCTTATCTAGGAACTTTTGCTGAAATTTTAGAATCCGCCTCTGCCTTAGGGCCCTTGATCGGAATTGATGGGATGGTCCCTTGCTTGCTTCCGGAGAGAAAATTAGTTTTTTTTTCTCCAAGTGATCATACGCAGTTTGTACTGTTTTTTGACAATAAATTTATTTATTATATCACTTCATATTTTGTTACAGCGTAATTGTCTATTCTTCTTACGTACACTGGCATTTTTCTGCAACTTCTTGGTTCGTTTTGGAAAGAACGCTGCATCTGGATGGAGGTTTATTTCATTTCCAAGACTATTCTCAAAAATTTTATTTTTTTCTTCATAATTTTAATTTGTTTTGACACAATTCTTTTTACTTTGAAGTGTTTCATACCCACGACATATCTAACATTACGTTGCCCGTTTCTTCTTGAAATTACTTTCACACACAACTCTCTTATTTTTCCTTTTCGAAAAGTAACACTCAGACAAGATGAACGATAGTTTGATTTACAGCCAGGAACAAAGCGTGTAGACGGCAAGATCAGCTAGAAATAAATTGTAAAATGTATGATTTGTTCCAATATACAATTTATAAAAAATAAACTATCTAAATGTATTCTTTGAAATATTCTTAAACTGTTCCATTGTAAACATTTTTAAACATTTGTATTCAATATTAGTTCAGATTAACCGCAACAAAAAATGGAAAACTAAAATATTCTTACCTTGGGAGATAACAGTAATTTATGGACCTCCTTCGGTATTACAAAACATTTTTTGTGAAGAGAATTCTTTGTAACAGCGTATCGTAAAGGATGAATCTATACTGACTGTACACCAAGGAATTTGTTGGAAACTCAAATGATTTTTTATACATGTAACATACGATTTTATATGCATTCCATGTTCTTTTGTTATTTCAAAACAACCCAAATAATCATGTCTATTAAGGTAGTACTAGCGTATGTAAAATTAAATCCCTAAAATATCTGAAATAGGTATAAATAAACAGAGTAAAATGAACTTATTGTGATTTCAACGTGTAAAACAAACCTCGCCGGCCATTTAAATGAAATAATTACAATTATAATTCATGGTTTAATATATAGCGTCTTATAGAGAAAACACTTATTTATAAAATAAGACCAACTTTTAAATCACGAAAGTCATAGAAGATTACTTGGATTTGTAGTACATTTTCCGTAGTATTTTTACATCACTTATATCTATAGGTCACACTGGCCATCTAAGAATGATATTTCACTTTTTCCGAGATGAGATCACGAAACCGTTGCGATCGGTCGCAAATGTTTTTACATGCTCTTGTGCATTTCAAATGAATCAAACGAGTTCTTGAATGTTTTTGTACTATAATAATAAATTTATTGTCAAAAAACAGTACAAACTGCATATGACCACGTAGAGGACAATAAACTAATTTACTCTCCGGAAGCAAGCAAGGGACCATCCCATCAATTCCGATCAAGGGCCCTAAGGCAGAGGCGGATTCTAAAATTTCAGCAAAAGTTCCTAGATAAGATGAAAAGTTAGCTGCGAGTTATAATACTAATAGAATGTCAATATGTTGCTAATTTAACGCAAAAAATTTACATGTGCAAATTATTATCGAACTAAAGATTATTCAGAGTATAGTGTTATAAAAATCATAAGAATTGAAATAACGCTAAATTCACGATTTATTGTTACAAGAAACACGCCTCTAGACAATGTCTAGAGAACCTGTATAAGAAATCCGCCTCTACCAGAAGGAAAAACGGAGAAAAAATCGTGCCTGGATGGGGCTACAGAATTTATGTACAAAACCGTGCCAAAGTTGAGTACACATAAAACTAAATTAATATGCCATAAGACAACACAATCATGCAGATAATAGTTTTTTTCAATTGATGTAAGTTATTTAAAAAGTACTACAGCAATGGCGTGATAAAGTACAAGACGGATTTTACTTTTATTAAAATCAATAAAATCTTTTACATTGTAGAAGCACTGGTACAGGAGATAGTTTTTTTTACCGCTGATTTGAACAGATTCAATTTCATAATGTCTTTTATATTCTTGGGCAGGGAATTATAAAGAACAATTCCCGAATGATAATGTCCTTTTTGGCAAAGAGTGGTTGACACTCTAGTGCGATGAATATTACAACTATTGCGTGAATAGTGTTCGTGAACGAGACTGTTTCGTATAAAGAAAGGGTGGCACTTCAGTAATTCGGTCTTAACAAACACGACTGTTTCATAAATATAAATGCAGGGAAGTGTGAAGATATTTAATTCCTTAAATAAAAGTTTACAAGAGTTCGGATTTACAAATTATCCGAACTATCCTCTTCTGAATTCTGAAAGTTTGAATACTCTGACCGGAATTGCCCCAGAAGGTAATGCCTTAACGTAAATGGGAGTAAACGTTTGCAAAATATACGCAACGGGAAATACGTGGACTAACTGCGTTAACTAAGATTCGGAATGCGTAACACAATTTGCTTAATTGGGAATTAAGATTGTCAATGTGACAATTCCATTTGAGGTTGTCTTGAATATGGAGACCTAAGAATTTTGTATTTGTAACAGTTTTTAATTGTGTTCCGTTTAAAGAAAGAGAAACCTGGGGTAAAGATTTTGTGATACTATTGTGAAATGACATAGACACTGTTTTGTCAGTGTTTACAATGAGACGATTTGCATGGAACCAAGTCGAAAGGTTAGACAAAACTTTTTGAGCATTGGCGTGTTTACATAGTAAATTAGTGTCATCAGCAAAAAGAACCATTTTGCAATCTGATGTGGATGATGACATGTCGTTCACATACAATAAAAAGAGTATAGGGCCGAGTATTGATCCTTGGGGTACTCCGCAAGTAAGTGACTTTGTTTCTGAAAGACAACGCTGAAGTATTTTATTTTTAGTATAGGATATTTCTACCTGTTGATATTTATCTTTTAAATAAGAAGTTAGCCATTGATGTGGAAGTCCACGAATGCCTATAAAATGCCATTTTGAAAGGAGAATTCCGTGATCGATGACATCGAATGCTTTGATTAGTCACGAAAAACACCCTAAGGATTGTCTCCACGGTCAAGAGATGTGGTAACATCGTTTAAGAAGGAAAATATGGCGCTTGTAGTGAAAAAGGATTTCCTAAAATCGTATTGATCGTCAGAGAGAATGTTATTTTTCGATAAAAAAATCTAGAAGACGCTTATAGATCAATTTTTCTAGAATTTTTGAGAATGTGGATAGTAGAGATATTGGTCGAAACTTTCCAATATTAAGTTTGTTTCCTTTCATGTGTAAAGGTTTCACTTTAGCTCTCTTAAATATTTTAGGAAACACCCCTTCCGATAAAGAACTATTGAAAATATTTGAGGGGATTTAATATTGCGTGAGACGAAACTTTAACTATATACTCGGGTATATCATCTATGCCTGTTGAAAATTTGTTTTTTAATGAGCTGATGATTCTCATGACTTTACTGGCGTTTGTTTCGGAAGTGAACATAGAATTGGGTACGTGGGTGGATATAAATGGAGGACATTGATTTGTATATGTTGAGTTGTAATTGTGTGAGCAATTTGTAACTGTGTATGGGGGCGGCAGGAGGTGTGGATGGAGGAATAGATAAGGACGTGGGAATGAGGAAGCAGTAGGTGAAAGAACGGGGACAGGAGAAGAAATGGATGTGGAGGTAGGAAGAGGAGATAGTGATGAGGTAGGAGCAGAGGGAGGTGGAGGAGAATATGAGGTAGAAGCAGGAGGAGGTTTAGGAGTGGTTAAAAAAGCAGGTGAATGATATGAGGTCAGATGTGAAGCTAGTAGTCAGATGTGAAGTGATGTTTCCCAAACGGTCTCAGATGTAAACCGTGCTGGGTAAAGTCCTTGGCAATTAGGTTGCAAATCAAAAAATGTTATTTTTGTGTCTGCCAGGTGATGTAATTGGGAAATGTTTGCCAGGTTAATTTCGTGGTTTATTTGTGGAACTTTGAAGTGTGGAGGCAGGCTAGAGAGTACTGTGGTAGTGTGCTGAGAGGCCATTTTTAGTTTTTGTAGATGTTCAGACGCGTTGAAATGACTACCCAAGTTAATATCGTTCTGCCTACCTATGATGATTACTGTGTCCTGCTCTGTGAGTTTTTTAGTGCAGGTGTCCAGTTCTCGAATAACTTCAGCCAAACGAGCGTTTGGCTTAAAGAAACCGGAGTCTAGAACTGGCTAGGAAGCAATCCACGCAAAATGGAGAACATCTGATGACCGTGCGAATCAGCTAATATGAGCACGTTTGATTTCTGCGTGGAAGTGTTGGTTTATTCTCTGGGTAGCACTACTTTACGTGGTTTTTGGCGGCTGTGCTTACCAGTACGTGGTTTGTGAACAGGTTTGGGCAATGGACGGGAGGTGATGAAACGAGTAGGTAAGGGAGGAAACAGGCACATGTCATCTAACACACTAAACCTATTTTGAGTGAAGAGTTGGGATGGTGCACGTGTCGTTGGTCTAACCGGGTGATAGCAGTTGGAAGGACGGCGATAATTCCTTATTGTAGTCCAACTGCCGATCGTGTTCTTATTGACCTCTTCCAGTGCACTGATCCGTGTGTCAATACAATGTATCAAGTGATTGTATGCCTTCTTAAGATCAGCTTTGAATGAGTTGAGGAATGCGATATTGTCCATTGTTGTGAATTAGTTAGCAACTCAACGGCAAAAGCAAATGAGAATACACGAAAACTGACAACTAACACCGAATGAAGGATATTAGTATAATAATATATTTTTTACTACTGAAGTTACAAATGAGATATTAAATAAATTAAATATACAAACAAACCAACGACAAAAATGATTGAAATAATTATTTACGTCGACCACAGGAGATTAATTAATTCGACAACTACTACTCAATATTGTGATAAATTATTTAGGACGACAACATGAGATTAATTAAATCGACAATAACTATTCTATATTATATTAAAATGTAAATAAATACAAAAGAATCAATAAAAACGAACTGTAAAATGATGTAATAACTCTATGGAATTATGACGACGATATCCGGGGTGCAACAATGGGGCAGGGATTAAATAAGTAAATAAACAAGCAGACAACTAAACTGATAGAAGTAATAATTTAGGACGACAACTGCAAATAAATTAATTCGACAATAACTCTTTCGAAAAAGCTCAATAGACGCTTGTAAGATCGTGCAGGCAAAAGATTAAGTACACCTGAGACGATCAGCCAACTCTTGCTTACAGGTGCGTCTAAGCGCCTGCGCTGTTCAGCAAAATTGACATTCCTTCTTTGAACATATAGTACATTCTTCAGTAAGCGGGTGGACGCCGCTGGAAAAACACTGAATTAAGTCAGCTGCGACTCCCTCGCAAAAGGGTAGTTTAAATTTACGCCACCAGAGTGCGCAAGTGACCGTGATCGCGAAGGGCAGGCGAAAATATTTCAGAATTCCTTCATCAGAGCGCGCAACTTTCGCGCTCCCTTGACAGTCGAATGACGATGGAAGTTCATCTGTTTTTTAAAGCTGCTTTTTTACGAAAACCGAGGAGGCTGAAAATACGTATTGTATCTTATCAAATTCGTTTTTTGGTAATTTTTTCATATTGAAACATTTTATCAAACATCACATTATACACAGTGTGAATAGGTTTCCTAATCTTCAACTTATTATTGGCATAGCAATAAAAAACTTCACGACAGTGAAATCTTACTTTTTTATAAGCTCCAATGAGATTATTTCTGCTTCAACAATAGGTGTGTTCTTAATTGAAATGATCTTCTCTGCTACTCACTCTTGTGAAAACGCTGTTCCTAGGAGTCTGCTTGCTGCTGATGTCTTCTGGCAGATTTTTTTGTGTTTTGTGTTGACAATAACTAAGGCAATATTATGTTAGAGTGTAATGAATAACTACAAAAAGAATCAAGAAAACAAATGGTAAAATATTGGAATAATTCTATTTACGGCGACGAAACTTGAGCAGTGCAACAATAGAGGACGTTATTTATAAGTTAATAATGATGTAATAGTATACGCACCAGAAAATCTAAATACACCAAAATAATTTTAATGCACCAAGAAGTTAAATTTATGAATCCGTTTGCACTTACGTAAACTTTATCACACCTTTGAATAAAAACAATACGAAATTATATTCCGTCCGTTGGGTTCGAAAACCTTAGGGAACGTTTTTTCACTTAACACTCACACAGAACAAAGAATTTTACACTACATTGAAAGTTAGGATCTAAATACAACTACTGAATCACAAAAACTCGAAAAAATAAAATAATTAGTAAACATTATGTTACGCAAGAACGAAATTGATCTTTCCTTTTGTTTGCGAAAAGGTGATAGTTCAGCAAACTTATATTAGGAACCAACTGATACATCGAAATTCTGATTTGTGAATTTTTATTTTCTATATGTTATACAAACACGAACGTTTTTTGTGCGATCTGTTTGCACTATTAATCAGTAATATTGTGTCACCAGAAATCAATTTAGCAAGACAAGTATTTAAGATTATATTTCATTAATGATAGAAAAAACAATGTGATGTAATTGGCAAGTTATCTGACATAAAATACAGATAAATGTTGAGTTTGGCGAGTGAGAGAACTGCTCTTCTATGGGGCAAACATTTGAACCTATCTAGTATTTATTGATTAAGTACAAAATAAAACATGTATTTTAATAAAATTAGGGCAAATAATTGTCCAATCGCATTTTGAGAGTGCGAGTTATATGAAATGGCAATGATTTCTACCAACTATTCACGGAAAAAATATTTTAAATTTGAGTTACGCAAAATAATTGTAAAAACCTAAAGCCCAGATTGTATATTATAAATGTTAACAATAGGGAATACGATCAATTTGTAGTGGATTTCAGAACATCGTTTTCAAGAGACGTGTTTAAAGCTAATGGTGCGGGTCGCCGTGTTTATGTTAAATGACATCACGTTCGGCGAGACAGCTGAAATATCTGGAGATAGCAATTGAATGACTTGTCTCTGACCCCTCGTGCTGACTCGCGTATCACACCAAATAAAGGTTTTCTGGTTGTCCAGATTCTTTTAAATTAATTTTTCCTGTCTAAAACAGATTAAGAGGCTTTAAAATTATCCAATATTATTATTGGATCATAATATTTGAATGAATGAAGGTTTCTGCTTCAGAAATATGTCTTCGAATTTTCGTTTATTGTGAAAAAAATACAGATATCTTACTCTTACTTTACGAGCAATAATTGTAAGTTTAAATTGTCTTTCGTCTGTGAACGTAACACTGTACCTTCGCTTGTGTCTGAGATACATCCGCTGGCGCTCACCCACAGGTCATGATATTTGACTGTTCTGTCGAACGTTTTCCGCTGAATATGAATAACACTCACTACTGATGACTGAAATGTTAAATGACACATTCTCCAATAGAGCTGGCGCTGCTCCGTGACACCTGGATAGTCATCGATATTATAAGAAATAATACGAGTAATTCAACGGTAAAATAGGAATCCCTTTATTAAAAACTTACTTGAAAATATTCTTACATTGGCTAAATGTGAGCTATTCCCTAGTAAAAATAATATTAAAAGTTTAAAAAACATAAAAAGTTTAGTAACGTACAAAACATTTTTAAATATATTTTTAACGTTAATTTCATTAAATTAACTTATCAAATTAGTTATGAAAGAAGCCTATAAATTCATTTATTACAAATTTACTTTAAAATATTTTTATAATGAATAAATCCAAGCGAAGGTCTGTTCCCTGATATTATTATACTTTAAAGAATATTTTAAATTGATATTTGTTTGTATTATTTTTATTAATATTTTAATTGTAATTTCTAACTTCTTTTCTATTACTCAATGTTCCATTATGCCGGTCATATGCACATGCAACACTTGAAGTGGCAACATTCGGGGTACGGCGTCCTAGACAAATTTCATACTTTTCGACCATCGATATCGTAGTAATGCAAAACGTATGATTAAACTTATGGACTTCTCAGTCCAAGATTAGAATGTTTTGCTGCCCTAAGTCAATCGATTAAATTACATTCGGGCTAAAACGTTTTAGAGTATAACTTGCTTTTCATCTTCCAACGGAAAGTTTTAAGAATTTGATATATTTGAACAGTTTATGAGATTGAAACCCACTTGTATTTTTCTGATTTTAGTTCATTCCTTACGTTTACGTTATTAGGTTTTATTAAGTTATTTAAGTGTGAAAAAAATATTTAAAAATTCATGCCCTTAATATATAGGGTTGGGGATTTGAAAGATAGTAAGATATTAGAACTTCCACATTTTAATTTGCCATATAGTAAGGAAATAAAATATATTGTAATCGTCAAAATATTCGATTGAAGAAAATATGAAAGTACTGAAAACATGTTTTTAACAAACATAGAAATCTCTTAGATTGCGGTGAACCTCACCGCCAGGTAACAGATTAATCATGTTACGTCGAATGAAAATGGGAAACGGGACCGGGATTCGAACTCATAGCTCAAGGTCCCGGGTTCGAATCCCGGTCCCGTCTCCCATTTTCATTCGACGTAACATGATTAATGTTTTTAACAATCTCTTCTGGCAACCTGTCTGCAGTCAGCGTCGGATTTATGTTCCCAGGGACCCCAAGCATTAAGATTTCTGGGGGCCCCTGTTCGTACATTTTGTTTTCATCATGTATTAATATATATTATAGAGAAAGAGTGCTTTATTTTGTTTCTCGAAGCTATTTATAATTTTCGTAAGTTATTTCATATAAAAGGAGTCATGAAAGGGAATGTAAAATTAAATTTAAAATGAATACTCACAGTAATTTCATATTTGCAATTGAAAATCTAGAAAAAAAGTTATGTTATCCACATAGCAATATGTATGTATAACGTCATCAAATTCGAGTTGCTGATGTTAGTCATTTCAATAACAAGTAAGCTTGAATCATTTGATTTTTGTTGGCACACAAAGTGAATAACTTTTAATCTGCTTCAATGCGCTAAATGACCTTAGTTGTTGGCAAAGTAAAAAACAGTCTAAGGAGACTTTCTACATTAGGAAAAACCGGAAGAAATTCATCATTGAAGACATCGAGTTGATTACAAATCAACGTATGTTGAAATGTTTTTCTCTTTATAATTATGAAAATTTTGATCTTCATTGACAATGTTTATATCAACATCCTTTGGATATTCTACTCAGATTTTGAATGCTTTAATGTATGAGATCATACGATGCATCCAAGTTGTCAAGAAAAGAATTTACTGATGATATCTTTATACGCTGTTGCGCGTTGATTCAATGTTATTAATCGACAATAACAATGAGAGCCGTAAAATGAAACGAATTTTAGGATTTAAATTATCTACAACATTGAGAGCAGGCCCAAAATTACATTGGGTTCTCCTAAGTCTAGTTCTTCACGGACTGGTTTTATATTCAGCGTTAGGGACGATTGTTTTTGCTTCAATGTCATCATATTTTTCACGTAAACTCTGTACAAATGAAATGAGAACCGACTACAAGTGAAACAGATGGGGCTTGTAAAGTAAATGAAGCCTTTTCAAATTCACCTAATATTGATTTCCAAAAAACATCATGAAAACAAATTCTATTTTTTCCATAATGTTGCTAAACCTAACGCACTTTACCCGCTTCAGAAGTTTCGCCAACACGTATCAATTACTCTATAGTAGTTCTGAGCTTTGCTATACCACACAACTTTGCTATAAGCATTTCATCTAGAATCTGATAAAGTTTTTATTGTTACCGTATTTTCACCCAAAATTTTGTCCCATCGTTTTGGAGAAGAAGAAGAAACATGTAAACTTGTTGAACAACGCCAAAAACCCATTTTCTTCTAAATAATTTAGAATCTTCCCTAAATGGTTACAGGTATGATTTTCTATTTTAAGAAATGTCAAAATAGTCGACGGGTTTCCATCAACAGGAGACACATAACATACAACAATACTATGTTGATTTGCGAGATGTCTGGTAGATTAAAATATCCTGCGTTTTACTTTATTTCTTACTTGAACACAAAGGGCACTTCACATGAAGGTGAAAGTACAGTTTTGAATATTTTTCGAATACTGGCTCAACGACTTTGCTTAAATATTCTGTATGCAAAGTGTAATTTGTATATATTATAACCGCATTAGTGATATTTCGCTAGAAAACTGCACGACAGAATTCGATATTTCAAATATTTTTCCTTGGCATTTGACGAAAGCACAGACATTTCAAACTCAGCTCAGCTTGTAGTGTTCCTTCGTGGAGTAAATTAATCATTTCAAGTAACTGAAGAAATGTTAAATTTGATAAGTTTAAAAGGTACAACAACAGGAGAAGATATTTTCCATGCTGTTTATGCGAAAACAACTTGGATTTGGAAAAACTTTCTGGAATATCAACTGATGGAGCACCTGCTATGATAGATAAAGAAAAGGGAGCTATAAAATTATTAATGAATAAAATAGAGTCCAACAACAGAACTAGTAACCGCTCCAAAAGAGAGGATTTAATTATAATCCACTGTTTGATTCATCAACAAAATTTATGTGCCTAAGTAGTAACGATGGATCATGTTATGGAAGTAGTTATAAAAACAGTCAATTACATTCGATCACATCGACAATTTAAGGAGTTCCTGAAAGAATTAGATTCTGAATATAGTGACGTTGTATACTTCAGTCAAGTCAGATGGTTAAGTCGTGGAAGATGTTTACAACGGTTTGATGAGTTACGAGAAGAGATTGACTTGTTTATGAAAGACAAGCAAAGACATGTACCAGAATTAAGAAATGATGAGTGGTTATTGGATTTATGCTTTTTAGTGGATATTGTCGAAAGACTCAATCAATTAAATATGTCATTGCAAGGAAAAAACCTTATAGTCGGTACATTTATTCACATCAAAGCATTTCAGAAGAAATTGTTGTTATTTGAATCGCAATTGAAAAGTAATAACGCTCACCACTTTCCATTGTTGAAAGAATTTAAGAAATCAAAATGTAACAATTACATCAAATATGCAAAAGAATTAAGAAAACTTACAGCTGCTTTTGAAAGCCGAGTCAGTAATTTAGAGTTAGACAAATACAACAAAATTTTTAAAATAAATTCATCTCCCTTTCATGTTGAAGTTTAGTCGACCCCAGAATGTCAAAATGGAACTGGTTGACTTACAGTGCAATATTGAATTAAAACACATTTTTGGAAACAGAATCAAAAATAGATTTTTATAACACTTACGTCACAAAAGAGAATTTTTTCAATTTGAGAAATCTGGCACAAAAAGTTGTTAGCGCTTCTGGTTCAACTTACACCTACGAATCGTTTTTTTTCGAAAGTGAAATTGACCAAACACAAAACACGCTCAAACATAACGGACGCTAACCTGCAACACTAATTACGATGTGCAAATACCCAAATTGAGATCGATTTGCAAAAGCGAAGTGAAAGAGTGGAGAAACAAATATCGCACTAGTAAAATAAATATTTTTTAATGATTTCATTTTTTTCTTGTTTCATTTATATTTATATATTTTTTATATTTCATTTTTAGTGTTATGTATTTCATTACAATGTACGTTTAGTATCATTATTATTATATTATCTATGTTTACAAGAAGGAATAATAGTAAACACAATAGTAATAACTCATTATGTTTCAATTTTTCACTCCAAAAAAATGTCTATAGTGGGTCTAAATTTAATATGGGGATATATAATTTTATATGCGGCCTGCGGAGTTATATGCATTTCCAAAGTGACTCGCAAAATCATTTGGGTTGCCCACCCCTGTTATAGAGCGTTTAGCATTTCCGATAGCCATTCAGATTCGTTTTAATTTATTTTTACACATTTTCAACTCAATAAAACAATTTCTTGCCCTTCATTTTTACACTTTCCCTTATAATACTCGTTCATTGGTTTCAATATATATTTAATTATATTTTACATAGTGTTTAATGCAAAATATTTTAATTCTATCTCTCTATTTACAACATTATTCGCCACCTGCGGTGCTGGTTCCGATGTTGCACGAAGTCTATTATCATTAGCCGTGTTTATATCAATCTTACCGAAAAGAAAATTATTCGTTGATAATAATATTAACAATTACCTATGGATAAAGATGTGGTATTGGGGATAATTGATTTTGAATGTTCTATAAATGGAAAATAAATTTCATATAATTATTTTAGGTTAATATGTAACTATTATTAATGTCACTCGAAATATATGAAATATATGAAATTTTTATAATGTGTAAGATTTCATTATAGAAATAAATTTATTTATTTATTAGTCGCGCTTTTGGGTCGCTGCCAAAGTGTGTAATCTTGTAATCTGTTTCATAAGTATTAAAAATTTATAACTTTACATATGATGCACCAAATAAGACAAATGTGCATGTTTACCTATTACTAAATCCACACAATTTTTTCTCTCTGAATTTCCTTCTTCAATGTGAAAGATACATTTACTGGAAATTGCATAAAACGCATTCAATGCAAAATAAGCGTTTCCAATAAAAAATGAATTATAACACAGATAAGACCGGTTCAGAATATATTACATCCCTCCCTAATTGACTAATATGATGGAATACCTAATCAGTCTTGGCGTATGAAATATTCTACTAAGTATTTTAAAAAAAGGATTCTGGATTACTAATCAATAATTATCATTTACATAGTAGACAAAATATAATTGAACACAAATTTTTATATTCTTTGGAATACTAATAAATTCTGAATTGTTCTCTTCAATCTTTCAGAAATGTCTTCAAGAAAATTAGATTTATTTTTGCATATTCCAATTATGATGTGGAAATAAAAAAATTCGACAAATTTTGGTAAATAAGAAATAATTATTTTACATAAAATATATGAGAGGAGGTCAGGGTTCTTCACTGGATACAAGCATACACACACATAACATTTCACTAATAAATTCAATCTGAGGTATCGCCTGTTTCTCGGAAACGGGAGCAGGAACAAAATTCGTTCTTGCGTAACATATGAGCAACAAATCATACCGCACACAGCATTTCGATATCTCTATTGGTTCCAGACATATAGATGTGGATACCCCAGCTAAGACTTAAGCTGGAGTATCCACTGTTTCGAAACGGTAAGGGCATTCATTTTTTCTTGGGCAACAAATTAGCAACAAATTATTGTGCAGGTCCGGACTTGGTGCTATAAAGTTGATACTCCACACCCATTTCTTCTCCTGTCCCCGTTCTTTCACCTATTGCTTCATCTCCCACGTCAACATCTATTCCTCCTGTCGCCCCCATACACCGTTACAACTTGCGTTCAGGAGTACGATGTGGTACTCGAAGGTGACAATCGCGTTCAGGTGCTGTGTGCGAGCTTCATCCGGAACTAGAAGCTGTACCAATTTCAAATTCCTCTCCACAATCTAACGTCGATTCCATTTCTCGTGAGTCACAAACTCTTTGCGAAAATAAAATAATTATATTTCATCATAATGTCCAATCCCTTTCAAACAAATTGACAGACATTGAAATTCTGGTACACGAAAATCGATTCGATTTGCTATGCCTCACAGAGCATTGGCTTTCAACTAACAACATCAACGATACTGCTATTTCTAATTATTATTTAGCAAGTTCTTACTGTCGGCAAAATTTTAAAGGCAAAAATCCCCACGGAGGTACGTGTATCTACGTTCGTAATGATATTTTATCTTCTCCACTGACAGGCTACGAGAACTTCTGCGTAGATAGTGTGTTCGAAATTTCTGCAGTTAAACTGACCGACTCCGGTATTGTTGTTTTGTGTATTTATAGACCTCCTCAATCAGATTTTGACATATTTTTCGGAACTTCGAAATTGTTTTAAAACATATCACACATAAATCCTAAATCTATCGTTATATGTGGTGATTCCAATATCAATTTCTTGAGTACATCCGACTCTGCACATTCACCAGTTAATCGATTCAAGAATCTTATCGACTCCTTCAACCTTATTACTACGATAAATGACCCCACTCGCCTCTCCGGCTCATCTCAAACATTGCTAGATCAAATTATAGTCAACAATGGAATCTCGTATCTCTCTGAAGTGTTTATCGCCGGATACAGTGATCACCTTGCTCAAGTATTGACTATTAATAATACACTAAAACCGCTTAAAATCCTTTACAAATTTACAAGAGAGTTTAATGACATAAATAAATCCATATTCGTAAATTATTTGCGTGAAGAAACATGGAAAGATGTTTACAATTGCCAAAACACCGACGACAAATTCAATGTATTTATCTCAACATTCCTAAAACATTACAACTCTAGTTTTCCCATAAAACGCAAGTTAATTAACACAAAGAAATACAATAGATGGATCACCCAAGGGATAAGAATTTCTTCAAAAAATAAACGCCGTTTATATTATCTTTCAAAACGCTATAACCAAACAACCGAATTCCATGAGTATTTTCGTAAATATAAGACTATTCTCCGAAAAGTAGTCTATGCAGCTAAAGTTATGGAAAACGACAGGCAGGTACTAAAATCGAACAACCGGATGAACTCCATGTGGAATATTGTTAACAATTACACGTCAACTTCTGAAAATCGCGATAAAAATGTTTCTTTACTAAACGATGGCAAAATCGTATCACATCCTCAGGACATCGCAAGTTTGTTTAATTCTCACTTCTCAGAAGTTGGTAAAATAACGAACTCAATATATCCAAATCAATGTCCTCCAATTATATCCACTCACGTACCCAATTCTATGTTCACTTCCGAAACTAACGCCAGTGAAGTCATGGGAATCATCAGCTCCTTAAAAAAAAATTTTCACGAGACATAGATGACATACCTGAGTTTATTGTTAAATCTTCGTCCCACGCTATATTAAATCCCCTCAAATATTTTTAATAGTTCTTCATCGGAAGGGGTGTTTCCTAAAATATTTAAGAGAGCTAAAGTGAAACCTTTACCCAAGAAAGGTAACAAACCTAATATTCGAAATTNTAATATTGGAAATTACCGACCAATATCTCTACTACCCACTTTCTCAAAAATCCTAGAAAAATTATTCTGTAAGCGTCTTCTAGATTTTTTATCAAAAAATAACATTCTATCTGATGATCAACACGGTTTTAGGAAATCCTTTTCCATTACAAGCGCCATATTTTCCTTCTTAAACGATGTTACCACATCTCTTGACCGTGGAGACAATCCTTAGGGTGTTTTTCTTGACTTATCCAAAGCATTCGATGTCATCGATCACGGAATTCTCCTTTCAAAATTCCATTCTTTAGGCATTCGTGGACTTCCACATCAATGGCTAACTTCTTATTTAAAAGATAAATATCAACAGGTAGAAATATCCTATACAAAAATAAAATACTTCAGCGTTGACTATCAGAAACAAAGTCACTTACTTGCGGAGTACCCCAAGGATCAATACTCGACCCTATACTTTTTTTATTGTATGTGAACGACATGTCATCATCCACATCAGATTGCAAAATGGTTCTTTTTGCTGATGACACTAATTTACTATGTAAACACGCCAATGCTCAAAAAGTTTTGTCTAACCTTTCGACTTGGTTCCATGCAAATCGTCTCATTGTAAACACTGACAAAACAGTGTCTATGTCATTTCACAATAGTATCACAAAATCTTTACCCCAGGTTTCTCTTTCTTTAAACGGAACACAATTAAAAACTGTTACGAATACAAAATTCTTAGGTCTCCATATTCAAGACAACCTCAAATGGTATTGTCATGTTGACAATCTTAATTCCTAATTAAGCAAATTGTGTTACGCATTCCGAATCTTAGTTACGCAGTTAGTCCACGTAATTCCCGATGCGTATATTTTGCAAACGTTTACTCCCATTTACGTTAAGGTATTACCTTCTGGGGCAATTCCGGTCAGAGTATTCAAAATTTCAGAATTCAGAAGAGGATAGTTCGGATAATTTGTAAATCTCACCCCCGAAACTCTTGTAAACCTTTATTCAAGGAATTAAATATCTTAACACTTNGTCGTGTTTGTTAAGACCGAATTACTGAAGTGCCACCCTTTCTTTATACGAAACAGTCTCGTTCACGAACACTATTCACGCAATAGTTGTAATATTCATCGCACTAGAGTGTCAACCACTCTTTGCCAAAAAGGACATTATCATTCGGGAATTGTTCTTTATAATTCCCTGCCCAAGAATATAAAAGACATTATGAAATTGAATCTGTTCAAATCAGCGGTAAAAAAAACTATCTCCTGTACCAGTGCTTCTACAATGTAAAAGATTTTATTGATTTTAATAAAAGTAAAATCCGTCTTGTACTTTATCACGCCATTGCTGTAGTACTTTTTAAATAACTTACATCAATTGAAAAAAACTATTATCTGCATGATTGTGTTGTCTTATGGCTCATTAATTTAGTTTTATGTGTACTCAACTTTGGCACGGTTTTGTACATAAATTCTGTAGCCCCATCCAGGCACGATTTTTTCTCCGTTTTTCCTTCTGGTAGAGGCGGATTTCTTATACAGGTTCTCTAGACATTGTCTAGAGGCGTGTTTCTTGTAACAATAAATCGTGAATTTAGCGTTATTTCAATTCTTATGATTTTTATAACACTATACTCTGAATAATCTTTAGTTCGATAATAATTTGCACATGTAAATTTTTTGCGTTAAATTAGCAACATATTGACATTCTATTAGTATTATAACTCGCAGCTAACTTTTCATCTTATCTAGGAACTTTTGCTGAAATTTTAGAATCCGCCT
>NNCF01128918.1:65475-83728 GCA_002313205.1 Laupala kohalensis | reverse complement strand
TGCGAAACTGCATTTTTCCCTACTTGCATGGGCTCTAATGACCTTTGATGTTGACGAGCCCTAAAGCCCCAAGGAAAAAAAACAAAAAAAAAAAACAATACATTCATTGGTAAGACCAATCTCGAGGATGACCTACTTACCTTCGTAGAATGGACAGTTAAATAGAGATTGCCTCCAAACCCTACGAAATCTCAAGCAAAAATATTTTCACTGCAAAAATTTCCTAAGTTAAAATTCTTAAAAATTGATAACGAGGAAATAGGCTGGGTCGATTCAAACACTTACATAAAATACTTAGGTATACATTTAGACACAAAATTATCCTGGAAGGCATATATAAATGCTATTGCGTTAACGGTTAAGAAAAAACTATCTAAATTACACCCAATACTCATCTCTGAGAACAGACACGACGGTATCCATATTCAAAGCCATCATACGACCTTCCATGACTTATGCCTGTCCAATATGGGGAGGGGCAGCAGAAACATCTTCCAAGAAGCTACAATTGGCATTAACTTTCTACTCTAGTCTTTTTAAGCTCCTCTTTGTTCCATACATTTAATTTAGGAAAGTCCTTAAGAATAAATAGTAGGATCAAATCCCGATATCCAAAAGACACTTTTAAACCACCCTAAATTGCAAAAATTATATTACACTCAATAAGTTAAGCCTTTGCAAAATTAAAGATTATAATTTAAATTAATTATAAAGATTAACTGGAGGTGTCTCATTAGATTTCCTCACACTAATGTTCTTACTGTCTCATGTATACTTGTAAATTGTAATATTAAATTGTAATTTAAATGTGTTTTTAAATTATTTTTGTTGTGTAAACGTATACTTATGTTTCAAAAAAAACTTGTAAAGCAGATCACTACTGATTCTGATTAATAAATAAAAAATGTCTAAACGTCTCTTATAGTGGAGTTTTTCCAGAATTTTTTAGTAAGTTGGCAATAGTGATATGGGTTGATAGTTTCCAACATCACGTTTATTTCTTTACTTGAGTAATTCACTTTATCTTTTTCAAATACGTCAGGAAACACACCTTCAGACAAGGAGCTATTGAAAATATGAGTGAGTGGATTTAATATAACGTGAGAGGGAGATTTTACTATAAATTCAGGTACGGCATCTATCCCTGCTGAATACTTATTTTTTAAAGAACTGTTGACGTAACTTGACGAGAATTAGTCTCGGAAGGAAACAGAATGCGGTACGTGTGTGGATGTATTTGGTGAACATTGATTTTGAGTTACTGATTTTGGAGCAATTTTTGAGTATTGATAATTAAGCAAATTTGCGATGTCCTTTGGATTTGATACAATTTTGCCATCGTCTAGTAGGGAAATATTTTCTTGACGATTTTATGAAGGGGATGTGTAATTCTTCTTAATATTCCACATGGTTTTAGTCCGGTTGTTCGATTCTATTATCTGTCTGTCATTTCCATTTCTTTAGTTGCATAGACCACTTTCTCAGAATGGATTTATATTTACGGATATAATAATGAAATTCATTTGGTTTGTTATTGAGTTTTGAAAGATAATAAGAATTTGTTTACTTTAACTAACTTGCGTTTTATAGGATAGCAAGAGTGTTAATACTTCAAGAATATTGAAAAATATACATTGAATTTATCGTTGGTGCTTTCAGATTTATACACGTCATCTCTCTTATGTTAAAGGTTTTTTAAAAATTGTTAATTTTTTTTTGTTGAACTGTCTGGTAATGTTTTAGAAGATATTTTGTAGTTTTAATTTATCTTCAATATTTGGGCAAAGTGGTCCTTATAGCCCGGTTTAAATACTTGAAAATTATATATGAGTCTATTGTTGACAATTATCTGGTCTAGCAATGTTTGGGATGAACCAGAGACGCGATTGTGGTCGATTTTCGTAGTAACAATATTGAAGGAACTGATTAGATTATTGAACCGATTCTTGGGATTGTACACGGAATCCGATTCACTGAGGATATTAATGTTGAAATCGCCACAGATGTTAATAGATTTCGTTTGTTAGACGTTTTAATACGATTGGAAATTCAGAAAAAATATTTCAAGATCTGATTGAGGAGGTCTGTAAATACACACAACTACAATGCGTTTATCGGTCAAATGATCTGCAGAGAGTTCGAAAATACCATCCGAGCTGAATTTCTCGTAATCTAACAATGGTCATTTCTAATGTAGATACTTGTACAGTCGTGAGGATGAGTACCTTTGGAATTTTTTCGACAGAAAAAACTAATTAAAGAATAATTTGGAATGAAAATACTTTTTATGTCATTATCATAATGCCAATGCTCTGTTAACAAATCAAATGGATAGTCTAGTAAAAGAATTTCGGTATCTATTACTTTGTTGGAAAGCGACTGAACATTATGATGTAAGATATTTATTTTATTTTGCAGAGGGATGCAATTGAATTCAATGGTTCAGGAGAATTTATATTTCATTTTCATCTTCGAGGAACACATCTAACTTATAACTGTGTTTTGGGCCGGTGAAATAGATTGGGACTGAGATATGGGGCGGAGACAGGTGAAGGACAGGAGAAGATATGGGAGTTGGGAGAGATAGAGAAAGTGACGAGGTAGCACTAGGGGTGGGTGGTGGATTTGGTGTAGGTGGAGGACGTGAGGTAAGGTATGTAGCTAAGAGAAGCGTTGTTGCCCAGACGGTCTCAGATGAAGGTCGTGCCGGGTTAAGTCTTTGGCAGAAAGGTGGGAATGTTATATTTGTGTCTGCCAGATGTTGTCTTAGAGCGATGTTTGCGTTGTTAATTTCCTTGTCCAAGTGTGGCATATTGTAGCGTGGAGGCAGGCTAGAAAGCTCGTTGTTGTGCGTTGGGAGGCCTGTTTGTGTTTTTGCATATGTTCACTACTGTTGAATTGACCACCCAAATTTAAATCGTTTTGCCTACCAATAATAATTAGTGTCCCGCTCTGTGAGTTTTTCCGTGTGGGTGTCCAGTTCTCCGATAACTTTATCCAAACGAGCGTTTGGCTTAAACAAACCGGTTACAGAGAAATTGCTAGGAACAATTACATGCATAATGGAGGAGACTTGGCAGTCATGGAAATTTAAAACGTTAGATTATTGCGTGGAAGTGTTCTCTTTCATAGTGTTGGGCAGCACAGGTGTTTTTGGACGCCTGTGCTGGCCAGTGCGGGGTTTGTGGGGAGGGTTAACGGGTTTATGCGCGGAATAGGATGTGGTAAAATAAGTGGGAGGGGTGGGTAAAGAGGTGAAATAGGACATGTCCTCTATCTCGCTAAAACTATTTTGTGTCAAGAGAGGGGGTGGTGCATGTGTGTTTGATGGAACCGGGTGACAGCAGTTCGAAGTTCGACAAAAATCCTTAACAGTTGTCGAATCGCCGTTAGTGTTTCAATTGACCTCTTCCAGAGCTCTGATACGAGTATCGATATATTGCACTAAGTGTTCGTGCACCTTCTGGAGGTCAATTTTGAATGCATTACGAAATACGATCGTGTCCATTGTTGTAACTTGGTTAATAACTTGGAACGAAATCAGATGCGAAACAAGAAAGTCGACAACTACTAATAAATCGGATGTTTCTAGAGATATAATTAATTATTACAATGAAATAAATTTTAGTTAAAACTATTGAAAATTTTTATCTTACTTAGGTTAGGGAGACGAGTCCAAACAACTATTTCAACGAGTACTACGACAATGAGAGTTTGATACCTACAGAAATTTAAAAGAAATACTTAAATTAAATTGGTTATGCTTTACCTTTTATGTTTCCAGAAAAGAATAAATGATGTTGTCCTATACTTTATTACACCTTAGAATACACTAATAAAAATCACAAGAAAAAGAGAGTTCTTAAAAGTTCGTTTGACTAGTTCAACTGCAGTGAAGTTTTTCGAGTTTTTTTATCTAAGTACACTGGAAACAAAATACTAACTATACTACACTAAAGAATATACTCAAATACACTTAAAGAATTACAAAAACTCGAGAAAATAAAATAATTAAACTGAAAAAGTGAACTGAGCGCATTAACGAGCGCTGCTTATAGCATAAGCAACCCAGTCAACCAAATTTGTAATATAGATGGATTTAAGCAATGGTAATACTGATACTGGAAGTTTTGGAGAAGTCGGAGGTAATTTATGCAGTCAGGATAATTCAACCGAACATGAACAATACCGGTAAATTGCAAAGGAATGGATGTATCTTGACTAATTGATTTTAAATAGACTGCAAAAGTTATGGTAGGAAAGTAAACTTCGTTTACTACTTCGTTAGAAGTTTTCGTAGTTTTGATATAGTTGTGTGTGGAAATAGAATTTAAATCCATAGAAAATAGCATAAGAGCAGTTTCATTTTGCTTATATTTTAGACTAATTTGTTAGTATCACACCAACAAGAAGAAAAGGAAGTAGGAATGAAGCAGTATAGATAAGAAATTTAGCAAAGATAATTGCAATTCTGACAAACCCTACATACCCAAAGCACTAAATGACCAAACCCTGACATCCAAAGAGAAAAGTTCTAAGCCACACGAAATTGTTCTATACCTTCCTCTTAGTAAGTGCAAAAAAAGTTACACCAAATAGAGCGTCGGGTTTCAGGGGGAAGGGGTGGAAAAGGGGTGAACTTACTCTTTTAAACAGTTTTTCGCAAGTATCGCGAAAAATGAGACACCTAGTCAAAAGGTGTTGGTATATTAAATTAATTTACACTAAATTCTCAACAAAAATAGTATGATACAAATTTGTGCTGGGGTCAATAGTTACGGAGATATGGAGGGCGTACAAGTATGAATATTTCACAATTTGCTTGGAATGTGTTAATATCACTTAAAATTAGCAAAGTTTCGATATAAGTAACTGCTATTGTGACGAAATATTTATTATTATTATTATTATTTAGTTCTCTAAACTTGTGTTGGTTTTTCTCTCAGCAGTGGATTATTAAATCAAGTTCTCTTGGGAGGAACAATTTATTTCAGGTTCTTGAACGTTCTGGTAATGTGGGTTGACAGAAGGACGCTGTGTTGCAATCTATTTATTATATTGGTGTTGATTTTGAGTTTTGTTAATGGAGTCGACCAGGGATTGGGGTACTAGTTCTAAAGCAGATAAAATGATAGGCACTACGATCACTTCTTGGACATTCCAGAGTTTTTTTTTCAAAGGCTGGTTGTTGGTATTTTGATATTTTGTCGTCCTTCGTTTTTTGTAGATTGTTGTAATTTACGATAGCAAAATCGATGAGATACATTTTTGATTCTTATTATTATTATATACATACTCTCGGTAGCTCAAGGTGCTTGCTTACTACTCAGAAATCCCGAGTTCGATTCCCGTAGGGGGAAGAATTTTTTTGTTTCACTTCAATGTCTCAGTTCATATTGCTAAAATGATGGAAAAGTAACTCTCAGTGATTTACCATCGCACTCATAGTACCTGGAACCGGTAATCTAGATTATATCTTCTCGTAGTTCTTCCAAAATATTTCACGTATGGTATAATTGTCTCAAAAATCACGAACCCAAACATCTAAAGGGAAAAGTTCTACTCCATTCCGAACATACCCTCTTCCTTAGTACGTGTTGAAAAGTTACACTAGATAGAACTTCGGGTTTCGTGGGGAAGGGATGTAAAGGCGGTGAAATTTTTTTCAACAGTTCTTCACAAATATCTCGAAAACTATGAAGCTTAGCTAAAAGTTTGTAATATATTACACTATTTTCCTTATAATTTATTAATTCACTTAATATCTCTAGTTAGTCATAGGAGGTTGTAGGACGATAAAAATGAAAACAAAAGCCATTTTTACATTTCGTTTATCGATAATAAGCCGATCTATAAATAGATCGCTGGGCAAATTCATGGTGCATTGTTTTATATGCTGTTTTATATGCATTGTTATATAAACTGATTATAAATAATGCGCTGTATTGTTATAAAACTTCATTTCCCTCTCTGATGAAAACGATACATCTTTCTACAAGATGTGGTCTGGTTTAAAACATTTTTGACTCAGTAACATTGCATTTTGTCAGAATGTCAGAGGTCATCCCGGACTGTTTTGAAATTGGCATCGTCTTTAACCCTTCCTTTTCCTTACATTATAGTCCATTCCACCGAAGCAAATTTCTAAACGCACATTTCATGCTATCATCACTTTTACATGAACGCTCTGACTCTTTCACAATGCAAATCAAAATTTTAGCAATATCATCTGGGAAATTCTACAAGGAAGCTATGGCTTGTAAGCGAATCTAATCAGCTTCCCTTTTATGAATTACTTTTGCCTCTTGTGACGATCATTTCGTAGAGCGAGAAATTCTGTTCGGAAATTCCAAACCGCTGAAATGATGTATGAAGATGAAGAATTCCGAGAAATAATCTATGTTCAGCAGGATCGAAAGTACAACCTCGGCAATTCTTTGATGCAGTCACATAGTAAACAGACTCGAATAAAATATTCTCCAACATGTCATCATAATGCAAGGTCATTTCCATTTGTTGCAATAGAGTCAAAACCTTCAGTTTTGTCAGTTTATTTAGAGTGTCACGGGTGCCAGATTTTTGCTTACCCCCTAGTGTTGTGTAAACCCGGTCCGATTTTTGCGAGAGGTATGTTCGCTATGAGTTTATTTCATTTTATTTAGTCAAATAGTCTGAAAAACATACGTCAAAAATGAATAAGTAAATCCGCCCGCACATAACGTATCGAACGTGACTATAGTACATAAACATATGGTTCTTTTTGATTTCTTGCACTAGTGGAGGTCCTGGAACATCATTTTCAATCGAGTAAACTAACACATCATTCGTCATCGTCCATCACTGCGAATAATAAAATAAAGTGACCTTACCAATGCAAAAGGAATGCAAATAAATGAGGTCTTCTCGTTTATGACGGAACCACGGAAATGTTCACACAGAACATACACTACATCGGAACAAGGACACATAACAACCGCCCTTTGATTCTTTTCTACGAACGTCAGCTGCGAGCGGCAATGCTCATCAAGTTCACTATACCCGAAGCGCAGAGTTGCCCAGCGATCTATAAATACATCAGCAGTTTTTGGAAGGTGATATCTGGGGTACTATTTCGCATAATTACTCCTATCTTGTTTAGCAATACGCAGAAGTCCAAAATTCTTGAAAATAAAAGTTTTACTAACTCAACTCACGTAAACATTCAACTAGGCGTAAAGAGACTGACGACGACTTTATTATTTCTTTTTAAGTATCAATAATCATACTTAGAATATATGTATTAATTCGTACACATCTATCAAACTTGAAAGTACTTAGAACGTAAGTCCAAATTTTTCAAAGTGAAGTTTGTTGTAAGAAAGATATAACCATTTTGGTTGATCTATAAATTGATCGCTGGGCGTTAATGGATTAAAGAATTTAGTCTGTCAATGTAACATTATGTTTCCATCTAAAATTCAATATTTTGATTTTAAAATTTATGTTTGATTTCTTCTCGAGAAACCTTCTCACCAATAAATATGTCAAGGACATAAATATGTTTTTCTTGTCTTTACAAATTCCTCTTTTCCTCCGAACCCTACTTTTGGACGTACACCACTTCTGCTCTGCATGCCTCAGTTGTACCTTTCAGTGGTAAGGTCATTCAATTTTAATTTTTTATTAAAAAAAATTACAACGTATTCTGAAATTCAATATTTTCAATATTAATAGTTATGTTTGTCACTAACGTAATTATCTCACGAATAAATATGTTTAGCACGTACATATTTTTAATTTTTACTAATTCCCGCTTTATCTGCAAATCATGTCTTTGGATTTTCACCACTTCTGCTTTGCACGCCTCAATTATGTAAATTTGATTTGAAGATTTGTCTCCAAGTCGATTGTTTTAAAATTGGATTTTATCTAGAATTACACTGTTACTTATTTTTCGAATGCATCAATAGTTTTTATTGAACGCACGTGGCTCACATTGACCTCGTTTCGGTTGCCAAAAACGTTGACGGAAAACTTTGGAGTTGTACCAACATGCGAAGTTAGTGAAGCATACTGTAATTTCTGCATAAATTTTGCACATTCTCCACTTATTAAGATTTGATGCTATCTATAATTTGTTTACATGAACAGATTTTGCGTCGCAATCATGTGTCCTTCAGTTTCTCTGTTGATGCATTATTGCTGAGGAGATCAGTTATTTTTCTATCCATGTATGGCTAAGTTATGCAAGTCCGGACAATGTTGAATACTCTTCATTATCTTTCAGTGGCTTTGTTTTGTGTCATGGGTCGGATTAAAAGTCAAGTGATTATTATCTCTCAATGTACCCATTTTATAGGATGTGTTTCGTTATTTATGGATATCTCTGAAGTCTACTAATATTTTGGTGCTCTAGGAATAATGACTTTTCCATAACAAAGTTTGCATGGATTTCATGAATCTAAGAGCACCGATTCTTTTATGTCTTTTGACCGAGATCTGTTGTATCGCGAGAGATTAATCCACTACATAATTTAATGATATGTATCAGAAAAGTCTCATAGCTTTCATTTTTTTTACTCCATTACTTTTGCGTTTTTATTCGGATTTTGTTGTTGTTGATATTAGCATAATAATTTTTTTATTGCAGTATATGTAAATGGGAAATGTAGTGTGCCATTGAAGTTTATCAACATGGGGCGACAGGAGATAAGAGGAAGGTGGTAGGGACTATTGTTAGTAGGGGGCGGGTAGCTGGGTTTACCAGCAACTTGGCTCACGTGGAGGGGTTAGTAGGAGTTGTTAGTAATAGTAAGAGTTATTGATACAAGGAGGTAGTAGCGGCGATTGGGAATCAAAAGTAGGGGGGTAAAAAATATTGACAATTTTCATTTATATTTTCTGCATATTTCCACTAAATACGATTTAAATAATGAAATAAATCAAAGAAAAGACAATTGGTGGCTACCACATCAGGAATGGTGTAATTTTTTTTATAATTCTCAGTTTTAGTCGCTTAAAATGAAATTTTTATATTTCCTACAAAAGTGGGAAGGGGGGCTGCATCCCCACGCACCCCTAATCCCCGCTACTGCTAGGAGGAGCTGGATAGAAGAAGAGTTCGCATTTTAGTAGTCATAGCTGTATGAACTGGGACAATAATGTACTGGGACAAAAAGATACAATTTTTTTCTGACCTCGACGGGAATTGAACCTGGAGTGACTTGGTGACGAGCAAACATGCTAACTCCTTATCCACCGGAGGGGCTGCACGGCAAATTTTGTATTCTTTTTACACGTCATCCCCGTCACACTTCACTCCTAGAAATATTTCTCTTTTATCGTCTGGACATATTATTAAACGACATCAGGAGTATAATAATTCATCTCAGCAACCCTGAAAACCATGGACTAATATCGGTTGTTTTGAATATTTGTTATGTATCATGCCCTTTCCAACCCCATTTTAGGTGTAATGCATCTCATGTGGTCTGACTTTGGGCATAATGGTATCAGGAATATGATTACTCATCCTAGAATCTTCGAAAACTATGGATTCGACTCCAATATCGGCTGCTTTCCATCATTTTAACACGTGTTACCCTTCTCACCCCACCTTGAAGGATACCGTGTCCCCCATGTAATCTGAACTTGAACATCACATCATTGGTAGTATAGTTATTCATCTCAGAAACTGAAAACCATGTTCGACACAAATCGGTCCTTCGCAATTTTTTTTTCTTGTCACCCACCTTAAGGATGCATGTGTTTTATTCCTATGTGTTCTGAATATACACTTAACTTAATAAGTGTCACTATTTACCTCAGTGACGATGAAAACTGTGGTTTCGTCACTGATGTGTGTAATTTACGATAATGTTTAAATGTTGTTCCGTTCCTTATGAGTGTATGGGGGCCGATCGTAAACTTACGTGTCATCAGATCTATCATTACGCGTTCCAGCAGCCTCTACTCCCGAAAAACACGGTCACAACACAAATATCGATCGTTTTCCATATTTTTACTTGACACCCTATTCCCACCTCCTACCCACGGGGTTTACTGATTGTGGACATTAGGGGCATGTTTACGGGTTATGGAGACGCGGATCGTGTCACTACCATAGAAATGTACTACCTACTGGAACGTTGAGTAATACAGGTATCGCGGGCGAACACAAGACGGCTACCAAGTCACCCTCCACTCTAGAAAGAGGTATTGCACAAAGTTTCTTACACATTGCGTCGGTCGCCGCACCTACAGATACGTGTGTCATTCACATAAATTAATATTGTGCACAGTGATGCTGTCTTGATAAAGCCAAAGAAAGGAGATAAGTATAATCGTCAATTAAACTGGCCAACACGTGTGTAGCCTACGAATGCAATAACTCTTTCGTGGAGCATTGTGACTTGTCATTTCATAGGTAAGAAGTATGCAAGAGCATTGGTCTTAACTGTTGAACCTTCTCTGTCTTCTAAAATCATTCATTTGCAGCAAAGTAATACAAATTTTAATATATATTAAGCAACTATTTAAGTTCCAAAACCACGTTTTGAGTAGATTGTTGATGTTTTATTAAACGAATGTAACGGCACAGTGATTTATCAAAAGTTTGTCTTTTACATAAAAATTAAGTTTCTTTATTCTGAAAGCAGTAACTACAGTAATCAATATTCAGGTTTATTTTGAGATTTCCTCAAGATCTTGACCCTAAAAAGAAATGGATAATAGCTACATAAAGGAAAGGTTTCACCCTTTACAAATATTCAACAATCTGCAGTGCTGACTTTGAAAATGCACTTTTGAGGAAGGAGGAATCATTAAAAAATTTAATAAAAGGCGCCGTCCCTACAATATTTGATTTTCCACCTCATCTTCAGACATTACGATCTAAACGGCAGAGAAAAATGAAAAGGGTTCCGAGAAGATTACTTAGAGCGAATCCACAAAAAATTTCTCAAAAATATATACTTCGTACAGTAAAAGTCTCAACTCAAATTGATAATTGTAGTCTACTATTCACGTTCATTTCTAAATCTTCCGTCTTTTTATTTTGTGAGCAGAAGAATTATCGCAAAAAATGTAGTGAACAGTCCAACAATGTCGTACAATATAGTTAATAATACCCAATTGATAGTTACATTTTAAATGATTTTATCTTTTTGAACTGTGGATTTATTATATTTAACGTTACAATTAATGAACATCTTGCGCGGTGCTTGGAGACTTTTTTAATATTTCGCTAACATCAGATAGTTAGGAGCAATTAAATATATTTTTAATTTTGTTATAATTTTCTTAATATTTTTTCATTTTTCATTTCAAAAAATTATCTTTCAGTTTAATGAATCTAAACTTGATATGCGGCTGAATCTTAATAAGCTTGTTTTAGATCCAAATATGTAGGTTAACATTGCTGTACTCAGGATTAGTTTATCGTTGTTTTTATCAGTTATATTGTCAAATACTTATATTGTAAGAACATGTAAATATAATGATGAATTCTATCTATATTACTTGTTATAGGGTTAATCTAACGTAAATCATGTACTTATAAAAGATGAATATCTTTCATAATATTATGGATGTGATTTTGACACTCTAATACATAGATTTTGATAAATTGTAGTAACTTTAATAGCTCCTCGTCCCACTAAAATAACTCCACAGTAATGAAACAAAATTATTATGTATAAATGAAAAAACTTCAATGTAAAAGTCAATGCCTGCCATTGGGTTATTTGGAGGTATAGCCGACCGAGCCCCCGACNTATATATATATATATATATATATATATATATATATATATATATATATATATATATATATATATATGGTAACAAAATACAGGGGGGACGAGGGAGTGCTTCGGTAAGCTAAGCTCCACGTTACGGCGTCAATTGTAAAAAGAATACAATTGGTTGAATGGGGGACGAATAATAAAATAAAATAGGGTAGTAGCCAACACTTACCTCAAAAAATTTACCATGGGTAGCTCGTTCAAATTAATTCATTAAGTAGGTTCGGATTTTTAACGGCGTGGAAGCAACACACAGGGTTCCTTCTCCCAAAAGGAAAACGCATATTAAAACAATTTGACTTCATTCTTTATTCACATAATTACAAATCTACTTAAATTTAGCATTCTCACGCCCCAAAAAATCACACGAAATAACACCTAAAAAAGACATAAAATATCCTACAAAGAGGCTACTTGGTATTAATTGATACCAGTTAATCACAACCAACAAACAAACATTAATTTAATTAAGATAGCCAGCATAAGTGCTCATTCTTCTTTCAGCCCTCATTAGTTAAACAATTACAAAAGTTCTGAGCGTGGGCCATTATTATTTGGTTCGTTGCACTAAGTTTCTCTGTCGCTGCTTAATTCACTATAACTAAGCAATCAGTGTTTTCTGGTTTACTTTTTAATTGATGATCAGATCAGTCTAAAGAATGGGTGAGGATTGACATCCCATTGACCAGCATCCGCTCGTACGGTTCGTCCGTCCAGCCTGAAGTCCCTCGTTCTCGGAATAGTAGCGTTCACCGTCATAATACAGTTCTGTTGACATGAGAGTTCACTCAACTTAACGCAGCGCGATTGAATAGTTCTTACGATCGACACTTATTGCAAAACAAAACTATTGATCTCCGACTAGTTCTCGGATAAATTACGAAGTTAAAACTTCGAAAACTTTTCATAATTTAGAAGTAGATCAAATGAAGTATTACTCAAGCATAACTTGTCAAAAAATTCGAGACCAAGATGTTAAGAAAAAATCTCGAAGTGAAAAGTCTCGTATCTCTGATAGAATCTCAAAGTCGAATTATCAAAAACAGAAATGTGCACTCCGAAAAATATATAAGAATGATCTCCAAATACGCTCTCATAATGAATCTAGAATTTACTTAGAAGTAATCTTGGAACGTCTCTGCGTTTTTTATAGCTTGTTCCCCACTCTGTCCCTCAGAAGCGCACTCACGTGATTACATTTTTAAAAATCATGTGACCATGTTTCGCGAATAACGGCAAAATACACTCCACGCGGAGTTCTCGTAATTGGTTGAATTTAGATGAACGAGTGCAGGTTCCTAGCCACTCAGAACGTTCCTTCCTGGGAAGTTTCCTTCTTCAACGACATCGTCCCTTCTAACCGTCCTCTCTGTAATTTTAACAGAACGTCTTTTTAAGAATAATAGAAACTAAATTTGGAAACTTTCTGACTATCAATTGTCTTACCCTTTTGTACAACTCCTCCGTGCCAATAGTTCTGCAATGCACGTCAACCGATCGCGGCCTCGTGGTGTACGTCACCCTATTGAGAGTTGTTAATAGCCGAGGATTGAGCCGCATAACACCCTCACTTCCCAGTTGCTATCTTTTGTTATCCTTTTAAATATGTAAAGCGCTACTGCCTTTCTCCGCACCCACGCCATGTGTCGTACAGGCCGTCGCCCTTTAAAATCCAAATATATTCCCAACGTCGACCTTGTCCCTTTCAAAATATATTTCGTTATTTTCCGTTGCTTCGTAGTTTGAGTCTAACGACGCCATTCCTTACGTTAACAATTTTTCTGCCTCCTACTCCTGGTCACAAATAACTCGTAATGCGTCGCCACTCTTCCCTTCACCTGAATTTTTACGACTCTTCTTTCACACAAAGAAGCACCAACGATCTCGGTAAAAATTCATCGTCTTCCCTTCCTACTGCCCCCATGACAACGGTCTCGATACCTTCCGCTTGACATTGAACATTTTAACTTCTTATAACGTTGTTACATTGATCAATANTATATATATATATATATAATTTAAAATATTAGATTTCTAATAATGATTTCTAATATTTGATTATAATGCCTTTGATTTCTAAGGTCAGGGCACTGCACATGATGAGATGGGAGGTCGACACTTTATCACCACAAAGCTTTGGGCGTATTTTCATTATATAGTGGATATGACTGAGGTTGAAGTGACCAATCCACAACCCAGTCAAAATAGTTTTATCTCTTCTTCCAAAGGTGAATTTAGGGAAGACACCTTCTGGTAGTTGATCTCATCTTGAGATATAATTCCGAATCTTTTGTTTTCCTTTCTACCATCCAACGTTTTAAAATTGTTTACCTGAATAGTTTCTTAGCATCATTTAAAAAGCAATTTATACCATTTCCTTTTCCAGCGGATGAGGTTACAACTTTTGCAATCATATCTGCTACTTCGTTTCCTGTTATTCCCTTGTGTTCAGGGACCCATGCCAGATCGAAGCTAATATCATTACTAAAACACATAAAAATCTGTTCATGAATCTTTTGCACAATTGGGTCAATGGAAAATTTTTATTTATTAATTAATTATTTATTTTATGCCTTTTGGCAAAAGGAGGTTCAGATCACGAAACCTGCTCTTCCACCTAAGCGTTGGACACGGGGAAGGGAATTGTGAGGAAAATGTTGGGTTGTCAGGGAACTTAAGGTACCGAGCCGGCATTTGTCTGGAGTAGGTGAGGGAAACCCCAGGAGAAAACCTCACCTCATTCGGCCGAGCAGGGTTTGAACCCACGCTCTATCGCTCAGCGGAATTGTGGAAGCGAAGACACTACCATTAAATCACCGCTGTCAGTTGTCTTTGTCTATACCATTTAGTGTTCACATTAAGTGAGCGAAGATGACGAAGAGCGAGGTATCCTTGTGTTTTTATATCATTTCGATGATTTGTGAATTGCCCGAGTTTTTCATGAAAATAGAGTGAAGTAGTTTGAAAGTCGGAATGAATGAATTTTGAGAGAGTTAATTAATGCGACTGAACCACCCATCAATTTTAGAGCCACCTATATAATGTTTAATTTAATTTTCGTATTTTTGATGGATGTGGAAGATGAATGGTAGTACGATTACCTTTTATTTCATTGTATGCGGAAATTCCGAAACTTATAGGTTAGGAATTAAAATTTTCTAAGGAGGCCATAGATAGGTATTTTCTCTAAAACTATTTCTTCGAGCTATTCTTGTAATATTTCTCTTATTGGCCGAGGATTTTTCGGATGATTTTGATACCTCCATGGATTTTCTAGACTGAAAGATGTAGTTATTGGTTGTATTAGATGAATTATTGTAAGTTTAATATGCGTAGTTCAAGCATTATAGTTTGAAGCATAATAGTAGCATCACATTTATTCCTTCGATTTCATCGAATAACAAAGGTTTTTTCTTTGACACTATGAAAAATCGTTCACAAAACATTGCAATATTTAAATTCCGTATTGTACTTCACTATAATGTACATTTCACCATGATGGATTGCTTGTAAGTACAAACCAGGACAATGCATTTCTCTTTTATGGAAAATGACTATCATTTCCCGTTCTAAATAAGAGCATTTATTGCTATAAGATCAAACCGAGAAAAATAGCCTACAGTGGTGAGACACAACCGTTAAAAAGTACTCATTTTCTCCCGCCAAGCTGAGAAGCATTGGCGGATCCAGGAGGGGGGTCTCTTTTCCACAAACAAAGATAAAAATAGTAATAACAAATTAAAAAATAGTAAGATTTTTGTTTTACTTTGCAGAAAATTGAGTATACAAATTGAAAATAACAAGATCTGTTAACTACTAATAAAATCTGCTTAAAAAAATGACTTCGTGAGACAACCATATGACGTGGGCTTACTTTACTTTAATAGCTTTCCACTTTTATATGGGATCACGAGAGCAGAGCAGAGATATGCTCACTCAACACAATCAACAAGATCAAATCTCTTGAGATATGTTTGCATATCCCTCTGTCCTGCCATCAACTCTGCCTCTGCTGAGCCTCGACGAGATCATTTTCTATGCCTCTCTTCAATTCTAACACCATGTTTGAAATAATACAGCTGCCTTCCATTTTTTTATTACTTCCAGCTCACCTGCCATGTCATAATCAATTACTCCGTCAGTCGTTTCTTCCATCCATTCACTTCGCCTTCATTTCTTCCTCATTAATTTTTATTTTCCCTTCCCGACGCATTATTGTTCGTAGTATTATTCTCTGTATATAAAAATTCAAAGGTAAAACACTTACATATACATTTAGCTCGTCAGCTGATGTTGTGGAGAACGCTTCGCTCATTCTGAGGAGACAAAATCTTTGTATTCTCTCCAGTTTTTTCTCCGTGTAATATTTCTCAGCACTCTACTCCATGTTTCACACCTGAACGTAACCATTTGAACTATAGGCGCTTTGTAAAGTTATAATAATTGTTTTATTTTAATGTTAAATTTATTCATGCCTAGATTATCGTGAGTAACATATTTTCTTGGCTTTCTCTTCAATGTATGTCATGTGTCCCGCAAATTTCATTCCTGAATCTATTTTAACCCCAAAATACATGTTTATGCATAACTTGTATTGTTACTTACTTTCTTAATCCTGTCCTCTTGTATCGTATGGTGTGGAGGATTGACAGAGAGCTCGCTTTCCTGTCTTATTTAGGGATGACTACTTGGCTTCCTCCCACGAAATATTTTTCCTGTGGAGTGATTCTCTCACAGATTCGTCCCATGTCTTTCGGGGTCGTCCCCTAGGTCTCTTTCCTATGCCTCCTAGACGTGCTTCTCATATCTGTTTTGGAACCCTGTCGCTGCTCATTCTATTCAGGTGTCCAAACCATCTTAGTTGGCCTTGTTATAACTTACTTTCCAAAGGTGGAACTTTAAGAGTTTGCCTAATAGTATCGTTTCTAATTTTGTCACGTCTAATCTTTCCTACTACTTTCCTTAGGAACTTCATTTCCGCTGTCTGCAATTTTTGCCTCGTTTTGTTGGTTATTATCCAAGATTCACTTCCATATAGCAGTGTTGGGATGTATGTTGAATTATATATATTGCCATTTTTTGTCTTCTGACTTATTTCCTTCTTTCTTAGGAATCCTCTGTTTATAGCATAGTAGAGTTTACTTGTGTTCAGGAGTCTGGTATTCAGGTCTTCTACAATCCTTCCTTCATGATTAATCGTTACCCTCAGAGACTTGAAACTATCGACTTGTTCTAATTCCTTGCCCATGAGTTTCACACTGCAGTCTTTCTTTTCCCTTCCTATCATCATTGTTTTTGTTTTATCTATGTTTAACACTATATTTCTCTTTTCCAGTTCTAAATTATGTATTTCTATATTTCTTTGTAAATTAGCCTGAGACCTAGGAAACAGTACTATGTCATCTGCATATAATAGCTCACATATGTTTACCCATTTCATCTTCCAATTTCCGGCAGGGAATTTCCTCATTTTTGCTTTCACTTCTTTGAATATATCATCCATTAATAGTATCAACAAGTAAGGGGACAATAAGTCTCCTTGCCTTACTCCAGCTGTAACTCGAAAGTCTTCAAAGATATTGTTTCCAGTTCTGACATAGCATCTACTTACTTTGTAGAAACTTTGTATAGCTTTTATCAAACCTGGATTAACTTTCTTCTTCTTCAAAACTCTCCATAATTCTTGCCATGGGACTCTGTCGAAAGCTTTCTCAAGGTCGATGAAACACAAGTAAAGATCTCGATCATATGATGTCTTCTCGATTACTTGTCTCAAGGTAAATATACGGTTCTGTACACTTCTACCTGGTCGGAACCCACTTTGTGCTTCTTCCAGCTTATTTTCTACTTCTTCTCTTAGCTTTGCTTGCAATATTCTAGAGTTATATCTTAACAATTATGTAGTCTCTAATAGACTTTTCATATCTGCTTGGTTTTTCTCTTGTGAATTTGTGTATATCTCTATGGATGAACATAGTGTAACGTCCCGCAGGGTGGATATTTGGTCGACTCCGGTCAAATATCCCCTTTCGTTCAGTTCAATAAATAAACGTTTCAAGTTCCACTTGATCTCAGAATGCTTTATTAGGGTGGACTGTCGCTTTCATTCATTAGGCAAGCGATTGAAGAGAAACAAGCAATCAAAAAGAAACAGGTAATTGAAACTAACGATTTAACGGTTGTTATAACCGTGTGACAGGCGTGGCATGCACGTCGCCAAGACTTGCTTTTTGCTGGAGTGCTGTATCTTGCGGCGAAGATCCGGGACCCTCTGGGAAAGGCAGAGTGGCGTCGAGTGTTTCTCCAGGAAGCAGGATTTTCAGCGTTTCTTCAGGTCCACGATTGTGTAGGTGTCTTCGTTTCCAACGAAGGCTTGACTTTTCCCGTGCGGATTCCAAGTCGTGGAAGGCACGCGCCGGGAAATCTCGTCGAGATGGAAGTTCGGAATATCTCGGCGAAGTGGAGCTTAT
>NNCF01128918.1:52556-65375 GCA_002313205.1 Laupala kohalensis | reverse complement strand
AACGTAGTTGGGTCTTAATGTCAATACGTCATGTGGCGTCATCCGTGATGTACTATTTATATTAATTATCTATGCAAGTACGTCACATGGCGTCTTTCATGAACGGGTCAGTTGACTCCTCGTTCACTTGCTGTTCTTTGCAATGCGTAGGCCTTGGCTTTGAGTTCTCTTATACAGAGGGCCGTGGCTAGTGATGTAAACACGGAAGAAGATGGCGTGTGTTTGTTGTAAGAATGAACGATCGTGAAATTCAGAATACATCAGTTCTTGTAGTGCTCGAGGGCGAAGGCGTGACCATAATGGGGCGTGTAGTCAATGCGTGTTGTAACCGAAATGCAGTTGAGTTGTTACAATAGTATTTAATATGACATCATCATTCGCTCCAATAACATTTTACCACTGTTATTTACAGTTTCTTCCCCTTCTTTTCCAATCACTCCACGTCATTCATCTGCTCTGTTCCCTACTCTTGTTTTTATGTCTCCTAAGAGAATAATATCCCGGTTTATATCCTCACTGGTTCTTTGCAGTTGCTCATAAAACTGTGTTTTATTTTCCAACGTATCACTGTCATTGCGAGCATACACTACCACCAATGTTCAACTTTCTTCCCCGTCATCTATCTCCAGTCATAATTCTCTCGTTTATGAATTTCATCCCTTAAGATTTTTCTCATTATCTCTGTGTAGCAAGAGTGTTACCCCTCCCTTTGCTCTTTCGTTATCGGCAACCCCGCTGAATAACATTAAATAATTATCATCCATTATTTATATTCCATTTACCTTCTTTTTTGCTTCTGTCAAAGCTAGGTATTTCATATTTGTCTGTTTTATTTCTTGAATCATTTCATATTCATTCCAACTTATTCATTCAATCTCTTACATTCCATGTTCCAAGAGTCGTTTTACCATGTCCTCGCCAGTTCGTCATCCTTTTTATCAGTTTGGTTCGCTCTCTAATTGTGCTTTTAATCGTTTTAGTTTCGAGTGTGCTGGGGATTGACCAACAGTACTCTATCATGGTGGAGGGGCTGCCTCCTGTCTGCTCCATGCGGCAGGTAGCTTGGGTGTTCAGCTCTATCTCTTATAACGAGTGATAGTATCTCAACTTTCCACTGTCCCCCTAAACCTTTTCTCACCGACTCAGCTTCCTGCTGAGATTGGTTACCCAACCTTCCATTGAGTTGCTCGGCTTAACAGGGGCACCGCGTGTAGGTAGGGTTAGAAGTATTGAGATGAGAGAGGCTACGAGAACTCTCTTGTGGAGTTCTTATATTCGCGTCTCATCTCCCTTTTCTTACCAGAATCTCAAGGTGTAAGCAGAGATTCCCCCAGGTTATTTCCTGTGCCCAACTTGTATTGTTCCTCCATTGAATTTTAGTGTTGATTTTCTTTAGCTCACATTTATTTTCCCAAATACCATTTCCATTGTTTTATTCACGGTTATTTCTAATTTATTATGTTTGGACCATTCATTACACAGACTTAACACTGTTTCCTTTTTCTTCCAACTCTCGTCATGCATTTCCCTCAATGACGATAGCAACATCATCCGCATTAGTCAGTATTTTGTTCGCTTCATTTTTCACCAATGGCAGCAAACTATTTATAGTCAAATTTCAATATATTGATCCAATATGTAAACCTTGCGGACCTTGCTTTTTCCGCTGTTCAGTATATCCTTTCTTCTCTCATTTCTAAATAGGATATCCTGTCTTCTTCTATTTGCTACTATGTAATTGCAAATTCTTTATGAACCGATACTCACTTAAATGGAAGCCCTTTCAAAATATATCTTTCACAATTAAAATGAACGGGAATAATTCTCAATCGTATCTTCAAATTGTGAAATAGAGCTTCTGAGACATCTTTATTCTCAGATTAGAACACCATTTCAGAGTACTTCTTTTAATTTGCAACCCTGGAGCTGACTCAACAAGATTGATGATGTTTATTTGTTCATTTTTTAGAAATGCTGAATTTTTTTCGTATTCCATAAGGTGCACGATTTTACGAGTTTTGTTTTTAGTTATCTCTCTCGGACGCTGTATGAAGAATCTCTCGGATTTTAACAGCACGATTCTTATTACTAGATCGATTTATTAGATGTACTGATAATGAGCTCTTACTATGGGTAATCCGAAACTACACGATTATTTAATGCTTTAGTTTTTTTTTCTTAAAGTAATTTAATAAAAACTATATAATTTGCAAAAGTTTACAAGAGATATGAAAAACATTTACTTTTCCGAAACATTGTATTTTTTATATATTTTAATGCCAACCAACGTAGGTAAGCTAACCAATAGCTCGCTAATCTTCTGTGGATTCTGTTCCACGTTCCGTATCGAGGAGAGCGTGTCGTTGTAAATTTATGCCATTGATCTATTTCTTATTCATAGAATTAAAAATGTTTTTGTGAAAACTTAATATTGCAGGGATATGATGGAAATATACGTTTTAGAAACATCGCGTGTCCGTCAAGCGGTTGTGACGAAACCTTTCAGCCAATTTTTTTCATTTTTCCTTTAGAACTCATTCTGAGAATTTACGTAACTAGATGTGAAATTACGTAACTTCACATGAAGTCTGTCACATCCTATTTTGTGTAAGTGATGTTATTGCATAAGTTCAATTTGTGGTATCATTTAATTGTTTATTGCGAGCGGTGGTATGTGCATTAATGGGTGCTCAGTATTTCAGCATTTCTAAAAAAATTAACAAATGAACATCATCAATCGTGTTGAGTCAGCTTCAGGGTTGCAAATGAAACGAAGTACTCTGTAATGGTGTTCTAATCTGATAATATCGATGAGTCTCAGAAGCTCTACTTCGCAATTTGAAGACACGATTGAGAATTACTCCCGTACATTCTAATTGTGAAAGGTACACTATTTTGAAAATGCTTTCACTTAAGAGTGTATTGGTGCATAAAGAATTGGTTCTTGATAGTATCATACCCAAACTATTATCACAAATATAGTATCATGTACAGGACGCAAATATATAATCTCCGAATAAATAATGTTACGGGCTACCAACATATGGAACGTAAGATTCGTTTTTAAGAAATGCGTTTTCCTGTTCCGGTTCAACAAATTCGCTGGAAGATTTTGGTGTTTTTTGAAATATTTGCCAGGTATTGGGAAGCAACATGCTCTTTAAGACAAAGTGTCTCTACATCATCGTACTACACCCTGAAAACATATTTCTGAAATCTCTAAAAAGTATGAATAATAATAAAAACATCCCTTACATTCATGATAAAAAAAATAGGGACGCTTTAGAATATAATCTGTCGTATATACTTTACTGCCTACTTTTGTCTCCACGAAGTTATGTCTTGGCTTAGTTCCAATGAAGACAACTAAGGACATTCGAAGTGAAGAGAGACACGAATTTTTTGATGGGTATTAGTCCCTCAAACCTGCAATATACGACCTCATCTCTGAAAATACCCCGGTAAAAAATATCAACAAAAAGTTAACTCAGTATTTTACTCGCACAAACCTGAACATTAACATTATTTCCTCTTCGTATTAATTTCAAACGTACGTCAAAAGAAGAAAATTGTCCATGGAACTGAAATGTATCACAGGAACAGCATTCTATATTCATTACTTTTAATTAATGTGTTTTAAGGTCTTCAGAGGATTCGAAAAAATGGCTGCAATACTGTTCCCGACAATTTTCGAAGAATAAGAACAAAGAGATGGGATTTCCTCCATAAAAGTGGTGAAAGGGTAAGTTGTGATGAAATATCTCTAGCGTCTAAAATCTATGCGACGTCTAAAATCAAATTGGGAAAGTAATTTCTATCCTTTAAAAATCTGCAAAGACAGTGTTCAGATTAGGAAAGTTCTTGCTCATTAAGTGATTCTTGTAAAATGATAACTCATCAGACTGAATAATTTCTATTTTATTTTAAAATCCAATCAATATATGATTTAAATTCATTTTTGTGTGTGGGAACTTCTCTGTAATGAAAGTATTGAAAACAATTGAAATGTCTTGGTTTATAAATATCACTTATTAGTCGTGGTTAGACTCATTTTTCTTGTTATTAGTAGAATTCAAATATTACCGAAAAAGCTTGGTAAAGTAATTAATATAAGATTTCGATTTTTTGTACACCACAGCATAATAGTGACTCATCGTAAGCTAGTCCCTTTTACTTTTTCCTCAAGGCTCCGGAGAAGGAGAAAGGGGTTAGTTTGCGAGAGAAAAGTTCGTACAGTTTGGACACGAAGCGGCGTCTCTTTGAAGTCTGCAGGTAGCAGTTTTGAGCTCACCGTTTGCGTAGCGTGGACGCGACCGCTAGTGACCGGCCGCTGGCGAAATGTGAAGTGAAAGTAGCCAGGGTGTAAACTTCATCGAAGCCTGAGAAAGTGCGATTGGTGCTCTGAATTTTTGTTTTTATAGCTGCATGTACTCTCTGAAAACTATCTCATTCTGATTGGGTGTTATCGAGGGCTGAAAGAATTTGAGAATGCTTTGATTCGAATAGGGACGAAGTGGTCAACAGGAGATTTATGGTTTGTTGGCACGAGTATTTCATGAAAAAAAAGAAAGAAAAGAAACAAACACGGAGAGAAATGTTAGAAACTAAAACTATTTCCAAACATGAAATTTGAAATAGAGAAAGATAACCAAAGGAAAAGCGTTTTCCTAAAAATATTCCAAAGATAAGTTGGTTGAACAATAAAAACTCCTATAACCGTATTGGACTCCAAAAAATCTGATTCCACGAGTAAGCACAATATTGAAGAAGAATATTGTTTTAAGAAGTGAAAATATCGTTTTTAATTTATGTTTTGTCGCAAGACATTTGTGTACTTTCTGTGAGAAGATAAATAAAACAACACACAATGGTACTAACAAATTAATGGGCAGTGGGTAGCACGAGAACACCAATACGAATAAGAAAAGAATATCACACTCAGCTATTGAATAATCACTCGATAAGAGTACATTATACAGTATAACATTGGTAATTCGAAGTTCTATAATTCGAAACTCAATAATTTGATTATTTTATTCGGTCCCTTTACACCTTTACAGCAGAGCCATTCACGCTTGCGCTCTACGGTGCAGCAAAGGTTCTTGCTTTGCAGACCAGAGCGCGAGAGCGCTGCTAGCAGAAATACGGGTGGGAAGAATCCCATGATTTTGTTGTAGAATTAGATATGATTTAGACACTTTTTCACATTCGTTACATTAGAATGATATAAAACTAAGTGATCTCTTCACATAATATTCTTCTTAGGGTAAAACCAATTTTATTTCTTCAACAATTCACAAAATTGATACTATTAAACAACTAAAAATCACTACTAACATAAAAGAATATGATACAATGGTATCGTATATCAGAAAAAATAGATTTGGCATTTATAGGAAGAGAATCAAGCATACCCGGAAAGTTTATCAGAAAAATGAGGTGCTATTTATATTAGCTACTTTTTCAGCGTTTCTGATATTAAGTCTTGAATGTTAGGTGCATATGATTAAGTGCAATTTAGCCGCAGAACACATTTAAAATTGTAATCGGATAAGGAACTTCTAAGTTTATTTTTACACATCTTCGTGAGAAAAAAGTCGAAATGAGCAAAAATCGAAAACATTTTCAAGTTTTAATTAGCAATAACTTAAGTTTGAAGCAAGAAATATTTATCCCAACTCTCAAATATCTCACACGCTTGATGGTGTGATTGTCTCTTCATTATTGCGTTGCAATGTAAATTTTGTTTGCTGATGTTTCGTCACTAATACATAAGTTATAATAAAAGTAAATTCTTTGAGTAAATTAATTTTCGTGTCAAGTATCATTTCTTAGGTTTCTTTATTTTTGTTCTTCTGATACTCTTATGATGCCATTGCAAGTTAAACATCTTAACATGGTTGAATATTCTGTGGCACACCAAGAATTTGGTATATCTCCCACTGTCCACAAAAAGCTACAAATAGTTCCATTCTGAATTAAAAGATGACTAGGATATTCTTTCAGAACAACGCTTCTTCCGCCATGTCGCAAGAGCCAGTGTAACTGACGACTCCACAACAATGCTACTCCGCCAGCTGTTTTCCCTGCCGCTCCTCAAAGCTATTTGCTCCTGATAGGCTAATATGATAATAAATTTTTAATAATAATAATAATAAATTTATTGTCAAAAAAGCAGTACAAACTGTGTATGCCCACGAGGAAGACAAACTAATTTACTCTCCGGTAGCAAACAAAGGACCATCCCATCAATTCCGATCAAGGGCCCTAAGGCAGAGGCGGATTCAAAAATTTCTGCAAAAATTCCTAGATAAGATAAAAAGTTAGCTGCGATTTATAATACTAATAGATTTTCAATATGTTTGTAATTAAAACAAAAAATTTATTTTACATGTACAAATTATTATCGAACTATAGATACTTCTGAGTAAGTGTTTAAAAATCATAAGAATTGAAATAACATTAAATTCACGATTTATTATTACAATAAACACGCCCCTAGACAAAGCCTAGAGAACCTGTATGACAAATCCGCCTCTACCCGAAGGAAAAACGGCGCAAAACCCCGGCCAGAAAGGGGTTACAGAATTAATGTACACAACCGTGCCAAAGATGAGTACACTTAAAACTAAATTAATATGTTTTTTTTTTTTTTTTTTTNAGGTCATTAGAGCCCTTAAAACTTGTACAGGTAGGGAAAATGCAGTTACGCACTAGGGAGAGCCAACATGACTCTCCCCGCGTGTGGGACTCGCCGAAAGACTCAGCCATACCCACTAAAAACCCTCCTGCATTACAACTCAAAACACTAATTCCATCATATCTAAAAACACTTTCCTAAAAACATTTTAAAAAAAGAAGAGGAAAGAGGAAAATGAAAGATACCCTAGCCCTAAAAGCGTCGGGATCGAAAAGATCAAGAGGTGACCAAGGGAGGTCAGAAAAGAGAAAGGAAGGAGCATGGCACAAGTAAGTGGGAGCAATGCCAGACTCGGCTCGGAGCCCCGTGTTCGCCAAACACGTACTTACTAGACGTAAGCCCCCTGGGGGGTAAATTAATATGATTCATAAGACAACACAATCATGCAAGAAAATAGTTTTTGAAATTGTTATAAGTTATTTAAAACGTACTACAGCAATGGTGTGATAAAGTACAAGACGGATTTAACTTTTATTAAAATCAATAAATTATTTTACATTGTAGAAGGACTGGTGCAGGAGGTAGTTTTTAACCGCGGGTTTGAAGATATTCAATTTCATAATGTCTTTTGTATTCTTGGACAGGGAATTATTAAGAACGATTCCCGAATGATACGATCCTTTTTGGCAAAGAGTGGTTAACACTCTAGGGCGGTGAATATTATTTCTATTGCGAGTATTGTGTTCGTGAACGAGACTGTTTCGCATAAAGCAAGGGTGGCACTTCAGTAATTCGGTCTTAACAAACACCACCNGTTTCATAAATATAAATGCAGGGAAGTGTTAAGATATTTAATTCCTTGAATAAAGGTTTACAAGAGTTTCGGGGGTGAGATTTACAAATTATCCGAACTATCCTCTTCTGAATTCTGAAAGTTTGAATACTCTGACCGGTAATGCCGTAACGTAAATGGGAGTAAACGTAAGCAAAATATACGCAACGGGAAATACGTGGACTAACTACGTTAACTAAGTTTCGGAATGCATAACACAATTTGCTTCATTGGGAATTAAAATTGTCAACGTGACAATTACATTTGACAATTACATTGTCTTGAATATGGAGACCTAAGAATTTTGTATTCGTAACAGTTTTTAATTGTGTTCCGTTTATAAAAAGAGAAATCTGAGGTAAAGATTTTGTATTACTATTGTGAAATGACATAGACACTGTTTTGTCAATGTTTACAATGAGACGATTTGCATGGAACCAAGTGGAAAGGTTAGACAAAACGTTTTAAGCGTTAGCGTGTTTACATAGTAAATTTGTGTCATCAGCAAAAAGAGCCATTTTGCAATCTGATGTGGATGATGACATGACGTTCACATACAATAAAAGAGTATAGGACCGAGAATTGAACCTTGGGGTACTCCCCAAGTAAGTGGCTTTGTTTTATAGACAACGCTCAAGTATTTCATTGTTAGTATAGGATATTTCGACCTGTTGATATCTATATTGTAAATAAGAAGTTAGCCATTAATAGTTTTTAAATAAGAAGTGGGAGCTGAGGCGTGCGAAATTTTAAAGAAGGATTGTACACGAAGTAGCCCTCCCAAGCCGAGGAGACAAACATGACTTAGAGAATTAGAAATTCATTTTAATTAACCCAGAATTCCTGTTGTGAAGTGTGAACCAAAGGATGGGGTGGATGAATGGCCGGGTTCAAAGAGATTGGCTTTCAGGATATTTGGAAATGCAAAGTCATAAACGTTTTGGGAGTAAAAGAGCAAGCGAAAATTCAGTAGATCAAAGTATGGGTAGCGCGGCACACGGACAGACTAGCGACGCACTTAAGTAAACAACAGGCAGATGTTTTCAAAGGCGCTGAATCCACTAGGGTCTTCCGCGACAAGCCCAGATGTGTAAAATTTCAGGGTTCCTTTGGCGGTAGGCGAGGGGCGTTATTACAATAGAAGAAGAGGCGTGAGAAAGAGACAGGTCGGCACGCGCCAGCCACATGGCGTCGGCATGGCATAAATGGGGAGCCAAGAAAATTATTGTTAAACGGAGCGACGTGATTCGTCGGACAGTGACACACAATCTATCACTCGAAGTCCTCGTGGAGTGTTTTCTACAAAATGATTGGTCCTCAAAATCACGTGTCATGTCCATAGGCGTGAACGTTTTCGAAATTTTGGTGGAGAAGAAGGGGTGTATGATATAAAACAAGGTGCTCATGGAACGCAGCGGTATTTACTTACTTAGAGACTTGTGATTATTATATTTTCCTCACTTATTTAGAGTGGAGATACTTAAGATACTCTGCTAACGACAGTGTCAGTTTTCGGTTCGAGACTTTGTATTTGAATCGGCAATCATGATTCATTCTAGATCCATCGACTATGTCAGTTTTTGAAGCATTCGGTTGATTAGCTCAGTGAGCTAGCACATCGGCTCTTTAATAGTCAATGGTGCGGTCTCGCAGTGATTAACACATTAACCATTGAAAGTCATTAAACCATTGAAAGTCATTAATGAGAAGAATTAGCTTTTGGACTTGTAACTTGGAGCCGTTAATCACATCGTGGAAGGATTCACCGCAACGAGTTCCTTTCGCGGGGAAAAAGGACGCGATTTGGAAGGCAAGTAATATCCGGCCATGGAACGGAAGCGTGGTAGTCGGGGACGTCTGCAATGAATGGGGTGACGAGAGGTAACCAATGTCAGTCAACAAGGAAGTTCGACAGGGTAGCCACCGTCTCAGACCCACAGGGCGATGAACCTGTCCTCAACCCGAGTCTCTCACCCAGTTTCGCACGGCGCAGCACCACATGTCAGCTATATGACTAATAAGGTAATTGCGCGAGGTCTGGTAGCTTCAGTCAGATCAGTGGCGACTAGTGTGTCTTCAGACGAAGAGGGAGCAAGTTTTTGTTGTTAAAACTGACTAATGGGAAAGACAGTGATTTTTCTTAGTCAGAACAAACCAAATTAGCTTTTGTGTTTATATTTCATTTGTGTAAAGTAATATAGGAGACTGGGTTTAATACCCAATATAAAAGATCATGTCGTGTTACGTGTGCATTTTGGGGGAAAATCTCGGGGGAATGTGAGTGTGCATGTGTGTGGTAGTTTTGAGCCTAGTTTAAGAATGTAGTGGTTTGATTAAACAAACAATTTTATTTTTTGACGCTAAGCGTATTTTTACCAATAGTGTGTGTTTTCTGAAATGAATGATCACGGACCGAGCCCGACTTCAATTCCTTCCATGGTGGGGAGTTATTAACAAACCTTCTCGGTCAATAATTACGGGTAATTAATCATTAATCTATTTTTAATTAATTAGTAGAAGGTGTTTGTTACCACTACTCCTTTTTATCTCTTAGTTCGAACATTATATGGTTAAATTACTGATAACTCCTCTTCCTTTTGTCTTGTTTTACTTCGTTAAAATACAACTAATATAAATTGTTATCTTACAAGTTAAATGGGACTAGCAGTATCCCAACTGATATGTTACTATATATTGTGACAGAACGAAAATTTTGGGTATAATAATATAAATGAACCTGAGTTAAATCGAAAATTATTAATTAGTTTATGTACATTTCTTTGCCTCGACTAGCTCTTTCTCAGCCCACCCGTTTCCTGCAAACAAATACAAAATCCACTGATTTTACCGCCGATTTCAGCTTCTCCACAACACTATGAATTTAAACAAATTAAACCTTTTAAACAACATTGAGATAATTTTTCTATCAATCAACAAAAGAAACACTGAAGCGACAACAACTTTCGCTTCTTGAAAGCGCAATTACATTTACAACTAATTTGGAAGACGGAATTAGGTGGTATTCTTCCTTGATGAATGGCATAAAGTTCAGAGTTCTGAGCCCCTTTTAACAATAAAAACCACACTCTTCTTCTCTCAATAGCGCATGACGATAAGTATTGGATGCAACCAAGGGTCATGAAAATACCTCACCCAGATGACAAATCAAGCACGGCAGTGGTGAGTGCGAGGTGCGTTGACCTCACGGGAAGCCGGCCTGGCTCCGTTGTTAGGGGGATTCCTGATTGGTGACGTCACGTCTTGAAGGCTGCAACGGTAGTGAATTTCTCCCTCAAGCTACGCAGCATGGATGCCTTAGGCGTAGCGCGGACCCGAACCACCATTGTCCGACTCCAACTGCTGGTGACGGCATCTCGGAAGAACCCACCGATTGGACAGATTCTCCGTGCGAATTACGTAACGTTTTATCAGATTTAGACTCTGCCGCCAAAGATACTCGCCATAAAGAAAACTAAAGACTTAGTTTCATAAATTTGTAAGCTCGAAAATCTCATCTGATTTATAAACCATCAGATCACATTAAAATAAAACTGATTCGAAATCAGAATCATCTGCAAGATTCGACTTCTCGAGACATCTAGTTCTGCTCGCGAAAAATCTCATAATGCTCGGCTCGCGAAAAATCTCCATCTCGTTTGAAAAAAATATAAAAGTGCTCAGCCCACGAAACATCTCCGTCTCGTTTAAAAATAACTCTAGAAGTCCTCTCGAAGGATGATTTTCAGTTCCTTAAGTGGGTTTTCTCCCCCCCCCATTTCTTCCACTTCCAAACTTCTCAAATTTTGAATTAACACGTGATCGCTGCTTCCAGTGACATAAATATTCCCCCTCCCGTGCCTCAGTTCCGATTGGAGATTTTGAGTGTATTTTGTTACTCGTTGCGCCAATCCTTGGGTGTATATTTGAACGATACTCAACCACTGTTTTGAAACGGTCTTTTAAAGAAGACGTAACTTGTTTATTTTGTGCCGGCGCGTCCCTTTAACTTCCCCTAATTCGTACGACCGTTTGGGTCTTCTACCCACACCCCCGCTTGCCTGCGATTTCTATACACTCATAAAACTTTTTAAAACCTTTTTCCGACAGGTCCTAGCTTGCTGCAGCGTGGGTTACTGCGCCCTTCGGATTGTGGGTGTTTCTTTTCTCAACGGTGACCTTTTAAATTTAGTGGAGTGAGGAGGCCCTCCTCCGCCGCTCCGTCGCTCGTTCTACGTATGTACAATGCCAGAACAAGGCTGATTCCTATTGTTTAATCACTGGAATAATCAAATATATATATATATATATATATATATATACTGTCTCTTATACACATCTATGTAACTCTATTTTTGCGATTTCATCGCCATTTATTGTCAAAAACAATTTTTATCTTCCTTACCACACATTTTAAACTTAAATGTTAACCTCTGTTCATTCTGAAGATCTAACCTATCTCCTTGCCCAATTTCATCACTATCGGTTCAGTGGTTTAATCGTGAACAGGTAGCAAGCAGAGAGACACTTTCGCGTTACGGAATTATATATTAGTATGGATGATATTTATTAAATACAAATTTGTTGGTATTATGTTAATGTTATAACATATACNGTTTAAAGTAAAGACACCGTGTGACAACACGGAAACCTGGACGTCGTCAGTTGCAGAACGTCCGTGGCGGCGATTCGTGGTCGTTCGTCCCTCAGAGATTTGTGGCGTTGTAGGACGATTCGCAGGGCTCGCGATCGTCTGCAGAGGTGCCTTTCTCGTGAGGAATCCGGTCGAGGTGTCTTGTGTTCTTTCCAATCCAAGTGGCGCAGAAGTTCTCCGCATAGGAGAATTCTTGACGGATTTGGCTTGTCGCCGAATTTAAATATTCGTATTCCAGGTTGCTGTCGTACGTAGTAAGAAAAGCTAGTTGCTTTTAGGACCTCGGAATTGAAATCAAGTGAAATTCATCGAGATTGAAACTTTCTTATACAAGTTCGTACGGAGCGCGTCTCATAAGCGTGTCAGCTGAACGGCTGCGATCGGCTGGAAGTGACTGTTATCCGTTGGTAAGGATGAGTCCTAAGATAAATGACGGTCTAATTCATACTAGACGCAATTTGTTCTGATAGAAAAATGGTGTCGTCACAAGGTGGTTAGGTACTCATGTACTCATAAGGAAATACGCAAAGAAATTATTTACGTCGAATTCCATTTCTTGTCCGGGCCTTGGAATGTGTTGGCCTTGGAATGTTCGTTTTCTATTCCGTGTCCGGGCCTCGGGATGTGTTGGCCTTGGAACGTTGTGCCTTGGAATGTTATACAGATGGGCCATGCCGTTGATGTGTAAACAGTTAA
>NNCF01128918.1:34380-52496 GCA_002313205.1 Laupala kohalensis | reverse complement strand
ATATATATATATATATATATATATATATATATGAACCTGAATACCTGAACATGGTTTATTTGTTTTCTACGTGAAATCATTAAAATGAAAATTCATAAGAGCACCCGAATCTATAGTTATACGATCAATAATACTTCTCGCTCTTCTGAACACATAAGGTTATGAAGCATACAATAAATGAGTAACCTATATTTGCAAAAAACTTCATTGAATATCCAACTTCCTATAACTGTGTGATTATAAAGTATTCTATCAATAATCACTGGAAATCTTCTTGTTTTTTAAAGAATTTCCATAATTTATTTCCGCAACTTAACATTTTAAACTTTTTTCAAAAGTTTTCTTAAGAGGAAATAACGCTTTGTCTCAAATATATTTTATTTATCCAACCTACCTGACCTAAACAATACAATACTACTATAGCTACGTTATAATAAGGTTATTATAAGCAGAGACGGCCAGCGATCTGCACTTTGTCGAATGCTACGTGTAACTGTGAGCAAATGTGCAACTACTAGTAGAATCTTTTGAAAATATTTGTAATGCTCAAGATTTCAATTATTATAGTATTAATAAACAACATTTTCATTTCCAAGTATATAAATGAATAACGTAAACGATCACAAAATATGAAATCAGGATACGAATTCGTGAGGCGACAAGAAAAGGAAGATTACTTACAAGTTAGCAAAAGTATTTACACTACCTCTCCTGATACAATATCTTCGATTCTAGGTTGTACGTCACGAGCATATACATCTTATAAGAGCTTTAAAATATTCATTTGTCAGCCTTGATCTCAAACGGGATTTAGTATGATTCCTTTCTGAAAAAATATGTTCCCTTGTGTAAGTACTGCTTAACATCAATATATTTTCACCAGCAAACGCACGAAATCATTGAAACTTACGAACATTTTTTGTAATAATAACATTATTATTTCGATGAGAAAGCGAATGATAAGAAAGATATAAGCAGCGCTGGCAGTACTCCAACACTGCGCACGCTACTATCCTCTTCTCAGGGAGGCGGCACATAAAAATTGCACTTAGCTGGCACACGTAAATACACGCGCGTGCAAAATGCCCGAAAACGCGCGTGCAAAATGCAGCTGTGGCCATCCCTGGCATAGCAAGTTTGAATGACAATTGTGTCCTTGTCTATTCAGATAAAAAAATTCAACAGTAAAAATATTCTGCTGTTAAGGGTTAACATTAACTTACGATTGCCACAATTTATGTATTTTTTCATGCATTGATTTTTTCCCATACATCGTTTATACATCGTTTTAGATGCATCTGAAAAGATGTAGTTTCAATAATTCAATTGGTTAACTGATTGGGTTTCTGGTTTTAACCGACTTCATAACCCGAAACCGACCAGACGAAAACCGAAAACTTTTCCACTGACTTCTAGACAAGCCTGACTTCAACCTGCAGTAAATAAATACCTGGAACCAAACCTGTCGGAGCGAGATGCCACTTGTATAGTGCCGAAGTCTAGTTATTGTGGAGCTTACCCTCCGTGAACCCCTTCAGGGCCTGTTGTGAGATAATTTGATTTATCTTGCTTATTGGAATATTGAATATAATATGAAAAAATATTTAATTCAATGTCAAATTAGTTTGTTTTTTTAATTAACACTGTGTATAGATTTATTGTTATTGATACAAACATACATGATATTGATACAAATATACATGATATTAATAAACGATACATTTTTCGTTTTCTTGTAATATTTACCAAATAAGGTATAAGGCAACTTCTTTGTAAGCATAGTATCAGTATTTAATGGAATTGTTTCACAGTGTGTAGCCATTTTATTAGGGATAAGATGAATTATTCGGAATATTTGTTTTTTAAACAATACTAGTTTGACTATTGGGTATTTTTATCCTAATAGGATACCAGGATTGACTTAGATTCTGGTGGTAATAAGAACTAATAATTAATTCCGATGATTTTGATGTTGCAATTAAAGAACCTAATTTCACTCAAATGTATTTGATTAATAGACACACACGTTCCTGCTAGTCATGAGAACCTTGCCACTTAATTAAACTTAACTCACAATTTTCATAACTCAAAAGTAAATTAACATGATTGTTGCAAAGAATTTGTTTTACTGTAATAAAAATAAATACAGTTCATTCAATTCCATTACATCTACTTTAGACATGAAGGTTGCCTTCACAAAGCATCAGCTTTTCACAAAAAACGCCTAATGGTTCCCGAGATGGCAATTTTCTGATGAGTTTGAGGTTTATATCGTTGAAGTTGGCATCATGCTTTTAACTTCCGCGGACAACTATATTGAATTTGATTCCTCCAATTTTTCATTAATTCACTATATTCGACGCCCTCTCGCATCTTATAAACGTACCAGAATCCCAACAACAAAAGCTGCAATTCATAATATATAAAAATAAAATAAAATATTTGATGATTGATAATAATATTTCGACGAAAACTGAAAGTTAATGAAGTCTCTCTTCGCAGCAACTAGTTGTGTTACCATCACTTTCATGAATCACCAAAAATGCTGATTCTACGAACTCTCTTATAACAGCATTTCCACCGTAAAGTGCATAGGAAACCTCTCTCTCTGGTTTAGAAGGCATTACATTTTATGTCAAAATTAAAACTGGAACGAAAAAGAACTCTGAAACCTTATTATTTGGTTCGAAAATGTCGAGCACTGGTGTATTCACTCTATTTTACAATGGTAGCAATTTTATGAATCTATGTACATTTTGGAATTTTTCACGAAAACAACATAAAAAATTGAAATTATTCTGGGATAAAGCGATCTAACTTCTTATTTCTGAATAGGATCGTTTTAGTTCTTTCCTAAATATAAAATACGAATTCAAAGGAACGTTTTTGTTTACATTGCCAATAAGCCAATGCTGAGGTAAAATAAAAGGTATCTTCCATATCTTGTGTGTTCTGTACAATTTATTTGATATTTGTGTGAGACAAGGAGACATATCCATAAAACCTTGTTCGTAAAATTTCTCTGTTTCGTAAAATTTCTCACAAAAACGTGGACGGTAGTGACAATTCAGTCACTTTATCATTGAAATATTTACATATATAATTCTCGAACTAATTAAATAGCCATCATAATTTATTGAATACGTAATAATTAACAGTAAGATGACTGAATTTCCCCGAAGACCGTCGTGAATGCAAGTAGTACTTAAAACTATAATTTAATACACATTTTCACCGTTTACGTGAAGTGAGTTTTTGGAGAGAACAGTCCATTCCTTTCTCATCGTGTCGAAACAAACATTCCTTCGTTTTCCTGTTATCGAATACCTTCTACAACTCACTTTATGGAAACAAGTGCATTTGAACAACAAAACTATTGGGTACGATAGGGAGGTTAAACAGTGGTTGCGACTCTAGGGAAAACACCCCTGTACCTACGAGAGAACAAGGAAACCAATTCAAATATGTCGCTGGTAACATACGAAATCTACATAAGTAGGGTAAATGAACCAGTGCTCAACCGTGTTCCAGTGCTTGAGGTCTAACGAAATAGCGAGGTTACATGGTACTTCGTACGGGTTTTAATGTTGACGTAATATTCAGTGCCTTCTTAATCAGGAAAAGTTTATGCTATGTAGTTCATGGCGGTAATAAAGCAACGAAAGGTTGTTGAACCAGCAGGTTTTTTCATACATCTGCGTCACGGTAATACAACATGTCGTGTAAGAAGTTTTGGTTTTTCATCCAAATATTATTTTCAAATATATTATCATTTTTTTATTTATCTTCATTATTAAAGTGTTTATCTCATGAATTGCGGATATTATAATTGGATTTCCATTGGTATTAAAATATATCAGATCGTCGACTTTTAGAATTCATTTTATTACAAGTTTTCAGAGAACGACACGTGACAAAAAAATAGGAAATATAAGAACACATCAAATTTTGTAAGAAAAATCAACACCGCTGATATTTGAAAACAACTTTTTGAAAACTAAATTTCAGTTTCCATATTCAGTCACTGTAGATATTTTTAAGACATAAGATTTGTTTCATTGTTTGGTAAACTATTTGCATATTACAACTGTGATAGTTTTAATAAATACATGTAAACAAATAATTTGTAATGATAAGAAATATGTTTCTTTGATATTATGAAGAATTCACTTAATGAGAATTATTACGAGTAATTACCATTTTTGTCACAAAATTTTGAGTTCTAAACACTGAAGTCGACAATTGGCGCATTCCATTTTCAACTTCATCGATAAAAAAGTGAATTTGGAAAAATGTAGTATTTTGAATAGAAATTCGATAAGTTTTAGATTACCAAGGAAACAGAAAGACAGCAAAATAAAAAACGAAATTGTAGCTCCAATGATATCAATTAAAAGAAGTGTGAATTAGGCAAATGCACAAATGTTGGGACATACGGTGAAGAGTGGCAAAAGAGGGAAGACCTTTATGTCAATATATGCATAATACTAATTTTCCGTACATCTTTCTTGCTTTATACCTAATAAATATGTCCTCGAATTTATTACCGGTCATGATAATTTTAATTCTTATTTAAAAGGAATTAATTTGATAGACGATGATATACGCCCTTGTGGACGTGGATTTGAAACACCAGATTATATTACATTCGACTGCATTCTATATGGACGGGAACGAAGAAAATTCATGAAATGGGTTAAGTAACTTTTCATGAAATGGGTTAAGTAATTTGTGCGATTCAGAGATGTCGAGCCCTGGAGCACTTACACTAGTATTTTACAATAAATTCAATGAGAAAAATTACTTGGCGAGTTTAGGATGTGAGGTAGAAAATAAGTAATTATTTTCATAATCTTAAATGATTTTGCAATTTGAAACTTCTGACAACAGATTTTTTGAAACTATGTGTCGAAACAAGGTTCAAATAATTAGAATTATGAATCAAATCACTATTTTTTTTCTTGCTGGAGGCAATTATATCTATTGGTGAGATATTTTTCTCTTAATATCTACTAGCCGACCCTGCCCGGCTTCACATGGGGTTTTATTTCTTTAGTTTCTATTATTATTTTTATAATATTTTTTCGAAACTAGGTTGTCTTATCCGGGGTCATCCTACTATGAGCTGGTTCAAATACCAAAAATGATATTTCATCCTTCATCCTATTTAAACCGGAATTTCGAAAAATCCTTTCGCAGTGACCCTGTACAATACCTATAAAAGACTTGATGCAACATCGTCTAAGCTTTTATCTGTTGATCCACGTGTCTATTGCATACGTGGTAAAGCTAACTTGCGACAGTCCCTTTGCTCCCGGGGACTTACATCTAGTAAGTACGTGTTTGGCAAACACGGAGCCCCGAGCTGAGTCTGGCATTACTTCCACTTACTTGTACCATGCTCCTTCCTTTAACTTTCCTGACCTCCCTTGGTCACCTCTTGTTCTTTTCGATACCGACGCCATTAGGGCTAGGGTATCTTTCATTTTCCTCATTTTTGTCACCCCCTCATTTTTTTGTCCTACCCCTCATTCTTCGTCCCCCCTCATTTTTGTCCTCCCCTCATTTTTGTCCTCAAATGTTTTGATTTTTGGTTTTGAGATTTGTTTTGATATGTTGTAATGCAGGAGGGTTTTTAGTGGGTATGGTTGAGCCATTCGGCGTGTCCCACTCGCGGGGAGAGTCATGTTGATTCTCCCTAGTGCGTAACTGCATTTTCTCTACCTGTACAAGATTTTAGGGCTCCAATGACCTTTGATGTCGACGATCCGTAAAACCCCATAAAAAAAGAAAGACAGCCCCTTTACGACTGAAAGTTAGGGATGAAGCCCGCTGACGGTCACAGCTGCTTTTCCATGGTTATAGATTTAATAGCTTTTCTTTTGGTATATGACTAGCACAAAATATTTAAAGAAAAATATCGAAAACTGGAGAAATTGGTTATGTATATTTAATTCAATTACATTTATAAACAATATATGTAGTTGATGTTTCAAATAGTACGTGAGATATATTAAAAATAGCAAAATTTCCAATTGTGCTTTCATCCTTAAAAAAGAAGTTTAGAAAATGTCATATTAGTGAACCTAGGCAATATAAATGTTTATTCTCTCAAATTCCATGTTCGTTATGTCAGACTGGATATAGCAGGCATTGGGGCAAACGCCCCGTGTGCTGGCCTCATGGCGAAAGGCGAGTTTTTTCTAGAACTTGAAAATAAGTCAGCTAGGTGAAAGTTGTGTGTGCTATAAAATGATGCCTACTTTTTTAAAATTTATTTTGTCAGTTATCTCTGTAGACCTTATTCATAATACCTGGTTTTATCGCCAAATACAAATGTTTTTCCGTAATAAATCTATCAAAAATTTCTTCTTCCCCTTACTATTCTACTTCTTTTCTTTCCTCGCTTCTACTACTTGTTTCCAGCTTCTTTCAATGCATCCCATATCATACCAATTTCTGTTAAAATCTTGATATGAAGTCAAATTTTACTTTTGTTTCAATCCAGTTATCCCATCGTTGCAAGTTACTTAACCCATTTCATGAATTTTCTTCGTTCCCGTCCATATAGAATGCAGTCGAATGTAATATAATCTGGTGTTTCAAATCCACGTCCACAAGGGCGTATATCATCGTCTATCAAATTAATTCCTTTTAAATAAGAATTAAAATTATCATGACCGGTAATAAATTCGAGGACATATTTATTAGGTATAAAGCAAGAAAGATGTACGGAAAATTAGTATTATGCATATATTGACATAAAGGTCTTCCCTCTTTTGCCACTCTTCACCGTATGTCCCAACATTTGTGCATCTGCCTAGTCAATTTTCCCTTCCATCCTTTAAAAATGATAAATAAATAATAAACTTTTATTATTATTAATATACCTTTAATTTTCTTGTTTATTTTTATACCACCTATCGTTAATGTCTCTCCTTTCCTAATTCGATATCAAGGTCCCCATCCTATACTTGTTATTTCTATAGGTGAAATTCCAACGAGAACTTGCAAGGCTTTTGTAGAGAGCGTTTTATAACATATGCACCAATTCCCAAAACAAATCTCTGTAATTTCTCTCATTTCCTCTCCATACATTTTTTCTGCAACCGATATCCTCAAACACTCATAATACTTTCTATGGCACCTCTATAAAATTTCCTTTCTTCTGAATGTTCTAATGTATATTTGTTTATCACTGTTTATAAGAGTTGATACATCAATGATGACTACTATTATTTATTTATTTCACAACAACAACATACTCGTATACGTACATTTATAAGAACATGTCATAATTTCTTACCTTCACATTATGATGCCTATTTCTTCCTTTTACTTTTAGCCCTTTCGGCTATCTAGATTGTAACATTATCATTTCAAGGATTTCTGTCTCTTTTCCGTTCTACATGTCATTTTTCATTTGGGTAGTGTAATTTAGCCGTGTAATACACTTTTCCGTCACCTCCCCGACGAGGCAGGAGCAGATCTACTACTCGTATTTATGTCGCTCCTTCTATTTTGTATTCCTTCTTTTATTCCTTGTTGATGATATCTCGTATTTGGTTGCGATATAAATTCCAAATGATCTTCGAAATCTTTTTGTTGTATTAATTTTTCATAATTTTATGTCCGGAAAAATCTTCTTTTGGGCGATTTTATGTATTACGATCTTCTGCATATAGGTTACAATTCCACATTATATGCTGAGGTGTTTCTGCTTCGCATCCTCACATTCGCATGGTCCTTCTTCCATTTTCCCTATGGGTTTTAAATATGCCTTAAAATTACCGTGGCCTATCAAGAATTCCAAAAGATATGGATTGATTCTCTACCACTTTCTATTTTTTGTGACATATGTTACATTTTTTATGTAACGATATGTTTCTCTTTCCTTTTCACTTTGTTTCCAACGAGTTTGCCATCCATTTAAAAGTTCAGGTAATAATCTTTTCGCCTGCTGTTTTTTCTCCTCTTCATTAATTTCTATTGCTTCATTTTTCTATATTCGACTTTTAATTGTTAATTTAATATATAGACTTTTAAATGTTAATATATAGGTTTACTGGTAATATTCCTGTTTGCACTTCCAATGCATCTATAGACACTGTGAAATATCCCCCTATCATCCCCCGCAAACTTGCCGAAGATGTCGCACATACTTCTGTTTGACTATTATGTTTCCCCATACCCTGCATCCAAATAACAGTATTGGACATACTGCCCCTTTATACAACTGCATGACACCTTCACTTGTTATGTTAAATTTATTTTATCCAATGCGTAACACGCTGTAATATAACTTTCTTGATCTTTCTCTTGCATAAGAATTATGTTTATTACATAATAATGTATAATCTAAAACAACACCAAGATACTTTTGACTTCTAACTACCTCAAGTTTCTTCCCATGTAATTTGATAATCGGATTTCTCCTCTTTATTTGTGTTTCCGAACCACAGAATTTTTGTTTTTACTTCTGAAATTCTCATTTTTTACTTAACACAAATTCTATCTACATGACGAGCCCTAAAGCCCCAAAGAAAAAAAAATCTACTTTGTAAAACCTTTTGCGTCTTTTCTTCTATTTTCCGTCTACTACATCCTATAATCTAAATTAGATCCGCATATGCCTCAAATTTACATTCTTTAGTATCTATTCTGCTTACAATCCTATCCATCATCACTGTCCAGTGAATAGCTCCCGTTGAATATCCTTTCGGGTGTCCCTTAATCATCTCTCTTATCGTTTTATGTCCACCGATTTTAAGGAACAATATCCTTTGTTGGAAATATGAAACTAATATATTGAATATATACTTCGGTAATTTTCTTTTATACTCTTCTAATAAAATAATCAGTTACATATTCTGAAACCTGTTTTATCGCATCTGTGCTTTCTCCCTTTCTGAAACCAAACTGTTGTGAATTTATGTTTTTCTTTGTTCTAAGTATTTCATAATTTTTTGCCCTACCCATTTGTCACATATTTTCCTAAAGTTGGCAGTAATGAAATTGGAAGATATGTTCGCGGATTTTTCAAATTTCTTTTTCCTCCCTTTTGGTACAATTTCACTTCAGCAATTTTCCATTGTGGTGGTACTTTTTTGCCATATACACAGATTGAATATTTCTAACAATTTTCCTTTTATTTCTCATATGTAACTTGTATTAGGTCGTGACGTATTCCAACAAAACCTGATGTTTTCTTCTTTTTTAATCCATGCTCTATTTCCTTCAACTCCATTATAGTCATTTCCTCGTATGTACATTCTCGATCTGCACCACTTATCTCTTTTTATACCTCCTCTTCGTCTCTTGGATATATTTCTTCTAATAATCGTCTACTCAGTGTTTGCCATGTTTCGTCTTCCATTTTTCCGGCAAAACTTCGCCAAATCTCCTTTTCTTTTATCTTCCCTGCTGCAATCTGATATGGTAAGCTCCAGCATGTTCTAGAATTTATTTCTTCCTAAAATGTACCCCAACTTTTTATTTTGCAACTTTTTCAGCTATTTTGAACTCGCGCCTCTTATCTTTATACTACTTTTCTTCTGACGTGTTTTGTTTTTTCCTATCCTACTCATCCGTTGTCTTAATTCTCCCTTCTCTCGTTTCAGCCTACTTAATTATTTAGTCCACCATCGTTGTCCTATTCGTCCTCTTGTTTTTTGAGTATGCTCTTCCTGCAACCGTAATAAACCTAGTTGCAGTTTTTCGACTTTCTCCTTGTTTTATTTCTTTCTTCCCTTCCTTATCTTGTTTAAACGCATCCCATTTTACTATTCTAACGTCAATCTTTGGTAGTTGCAAGTGAGATATACTCAAAACATATTCCTGTATGATCACCCAGTAAACCCTGCATCATAGTCCAATTCTGTATCATTCCACATTTTAATAAAGTTAAATCTATTAACGATACCCCACGCACCCCCATAAATGTATATTCCCCATTCCAATTATGCACTTCCAATTTATTTATCAATATGAATTCTTCTTTACACGTTCCTCGCCTATTTGTCTTGTTATCCCCCCATAGTCTTGATCGTGCGTTACTGTCGAGGCGAATTATAATATTTTCACGGTGTGTTAGCAGTATTGTTTTAGCTTCTCCAAATCGTCACAAATATCTTCCTTGAATCTACAATACATATTGACAATAATTAAATGTATTCCCCCTTTGTAGCACATTACCAATTGATGATTTGCTCCCATTATGTGTATTGTTGCTCCTATTACCATTAAAACCTATGAATCTGCAGATGAAATGTGTCGCACTCCTCGCACTCGTCGCATGTGTTGTGACCATCCTCTTTTTCATAGCGTTCTTCAAAGCACGCCACATCTATTTTATTTCTTAATATCCCATTTCCCGCGATGCGGTTTTATTTTGCAGCAAATGTTTTCGATGTATCTTAAATACCATGATACGTTTGATCTTTTATAATCCTTCGCACCCGTTTGCACTCTAGACTGTCTAATCTCAATGTACTGTGATCACTTCTATTCCCTCTTCTTTTACAGTTCACGCATTCTCCCGGTGTTGTTTCTCTCTTACCGCAATCGTGAAGCTCGTGCCGTTCCTCACCACAATGAACACAGAAGTTCTCTTTCTCCTTACATCTTAGCAAGATGGTCGTATCGTATGCACCGGTAGCAACGCAATGGGATCACTTCTTCAACTATACGATAACTTAGATCGTGATACACCCTCCCATACTTTATCAACTTATAGAACATTTTATGCCCTATTTCCATAACTCAGTCTTTCAATTCTCCTTTGCGCTGCTTTATTTGATATAAAATCCTCATCCACTGCTCCTTTTCCCCTTCCTTCTCTTCTTCATCTAAATTCATCTCCAGAATTCCTTTTGTAATTTCAATCTAGTTTATATTTTCTTGTACTCCATAAATACGAATTCTTGGGTTTCGTTTCCTTAATTCGTCCTCTCTTTTTCCACTAATTCCACCAACTTTCTTTTCTCTGCTTCATCTGGTAAGATAACTTTGAGGTCCCTTCCACTTGCCTCCCTTGTAGCACGTATTTTGCTTCATTTCCCGCATTGTTTCCTGTAACGCCTCTTTTACCTTCTCCTTTGCCCCATCCTGCCTCCGTGCTCTGTCTGTATGAGTTTTCCTTTCTACTATCGAGGCATATGTTTCTCCTTGCTTATCTGATCTATTTTCAATTCAACAACCTCTTCAACTTCCTGACATATACTTTTAACAATATGGATGGATAAGCGGGGAGGTGTTTGTGAAGACTATTCAGCATTTTACAACTCACTCAAATAGCAGAAAAGATGATCCTAGCCTTTTGATTTGAGATTATAATGAGTTACACATATGTGTCCACAACCTGAACTTGGCTAAAGACAACGTCGTGACGGTTCCACCACATTCGATATAAAAATCAGTTATTAGATGTCGGTAAGTTTTGTAACGTAAGGACAGAAGATGTGTTTATATTCTTTCATACAAAACTAATTGTTTTGCCTAAAAAGTTTGTGATTTTGATGCTTTTTATGGTTAATAATAAATTGATTGATTAAAGTATAAATAATAATTTAGTTGAATAATAGAGTTAATTTGAAGTATAAACGTTTACTAGACTGTAAATAATCACGATTCAGTGAACCCCACATGATTCACTATACTCCAAGTCCCTGATTCATTGTGACCCACGCATGGGTTACAGTGGATCATGTCCCATTTTTAAAAGAACATGTTTTATTTCATTTTACTAAGCTTCTTAATAGCCGTCTTTGTCATTATTTTTCAAAATTATTTAAGTGTTGCAGAATTTTACAAAAAACGAATATTATAAAGTAGTAGGCTTAAAACACATTCGAAAAAACATAATCTCCAGTCTCTCGTCTTCGCCTACTTCGTTCGGGGGATGTCAACGTAACAATGTTCTATTTCCCTTATCATATTTTTTCATTTTTTTCTCTACTAATTCAACCCATTTTCTAGGCCATCTAGTCACTACCAGGGTCCTTTATTCCACATTTACATATTTTTTTCTTCCAATTATTCTTCATATTTCCATTTCCTGTTAATATTTGAAGCAGCTTATTTCTTGATACAAACAACTTTTTTCTTTTTCTTAAATGACACATCTGGTACAAATCTATGTTCTCCTTCGCCCAGGCTCGGCGTAGATGGTAGATGGAGGGATACTAGATTTGGCTGGCTGAGGAATGCCGGATGCCCTTCCTGTCGCACCTCCCCGGGGGCGTGTGGTTAATGAATATGGGGGTGAATGGCAGGGGAAACGGTAGAACCCCGAGAAAACCTGCCGTGAACACGCATCGCCCACCACCTCGAATTTTACTTGGATCGGACAGGGTTTGAACCAGCGTCCCCAGAGGTAGAAGGCGAGTGGCACTACGCCACGGGTCGCCCACATCTGGTACAAATCTATAATCTATTTATTCTCTTCCCTCAGTCGCCTCCTCCCACCGCATTTCCCATCACTATTTCAACTTTTGCATCAGTACCCTCTTCCTTCCCTTGTCTATTTTTCCTCCATCGACATTTACGTCTCAACCAAGACGTATTTTCGTCTTTATCCATGCTTGGTCTATTATCAAATCAACTGATAATTCACCCAATTATACTTAGAATATTCATCTCGCTTATGAGGACTATTTATTCCATTCTCTGATTGAACTCATTGTGAATGATTCTTTCAATACTTCGTTCAGGGCCGAGGAATGGAGTGAGACGTTATTATGAGTTAGGAACAGAAAATGGGACGTGTTAGGAGTTTATGAGATCAGGGAAATCAAACACTAAATTATAAAAAAGTTTATTTAATTCTAATAATATGCAGTCAGTTTGTAAATACAGAGCTATAATAAATTGAAAAAAAATCAATGGATTTAACAGATTTTCATATATATTGCACCATTTGTATCTGAAATATTACCTAATGAAACCATATAATGTACCCATAACATAACTAAGTTTATAATTAACAAGATTTTTGCTTGTTCTATGTTTTACTTGTTGAATTGCATACGAGATTTCTGTTGAATTCTTGGAAGAGATGGAAAGCTAAAGATCAAGGTGTTATTGAATCGAACGTAGTATAATGCAACATGCAAATTTTCATCCCACCCTTCCTGTTTACCTATTTGAAAGCATTGTAAAGCCATTTGGATTTTTATATACGAGTACCTTGGAAAACCCCTCACTTTTGTCCTTTGGGATTTGTTACAATTTATTAACCTACTTAATTAAATGAACCCTCTGCCATTAATTGTTGGGTATTATAAATATATTTCCTTAAAACTTATTGAAGACAAATATATAAGTGATATGTAGATAATTCAATGAAAACAAGATGAAAACAGGTGTTCGTAGCACTCGAGAGTGATTTTTGTTTCCAGTCATAAATGCAACACTCTCAGTACACTTGACTAGCATCTTGAAGACCTGCGTCGTCGACTAAAGGAGTGTGACAAGAGTTGCATTGTACTAAACAAGAGCCGAGATTACATCAATCTCGTGTGAAATGTAACTATTTCTCAACAGATAACATGTACGTGGAAAATTTTGAAGAGCTCCCTGATTTTTCGAGAGAGTTTTTACTACGACTATTTCCCCCAAACTTGAAGATCGTTGTTAAACAATACTTGCAAGTTTCTGTGAAGGGTCAGTTACAAAACATCTGAGTGATGTTTGTTTCAATCTAAAGAAACTGAATAAAACTAAATATTTGTATTAACGAAAATGTTTACGGTCTCGGAGCAGCAGAAGAAAGAGTATTGATTGCCATTGATAACAGTTGATTAACTAATGTCACGTTTGCCGATAATCGAAGGAAGTTTGCATAGAAAAATGGGAGTGATGTACCATTAAAAGACTCCTAACAATGAACATGTTTCATTTCAGCTCATGATATTAGTTGTCCAGGGATTTCGAGTAACATCAAAGGACCAGAAGCGTTAATGTAATAATACATTATTCCTAAAATTGAAAAAAAACAATTAGAATTATTGTTCCGAAATAGAAAGAATTATTGACGTTGTTCAGAGAACTCAAGATTTTGTTATTCGAAAATTCTTCTTGTTAGAGAGCAGAACCTGCATACATGTTGTTAGGCTGCGGTTCTTGACCCACGCACGCCTGCCAACTCGTCCTGAATCTGTTGCAATCCTTTGCCTTTGGTTTCCGGCACAACGAAGAACACGTAGACAGTAGCTACTATACAAATGGCGGAAAAGAACCAGAAAACCGTGTCTCCTCCCACGGCTTTTTGTGCTGGATCGAATGCGAACGTCACAATGAAGACGACCAACCAATTGCCTGCAGCCGCCACACCACCTGCCGCGCCCTTAATCTGCAACATAACGAAATCAAGTCAGGAACATGTTTCAGAATTGAGTGGGAATAGCATTGAAATCAGTATCTTCAACACGCGTCCAATTCTCTGACTCAAGAAACCAGTTCCATAAGCGAAAAAAATCATGAAATCGTCGTTTGAGTCACCTGTATCACAAGTGCTGAAAACCTTCAAATATGCGTATGATAAATGAACAGCAGCGGCAGAACAACAGAGGGAGTTGAACTACCATTCAGTTCTCAAGAACTACCTACTTACAATAAAACTTAAAATAAAACAACCTCCCCTCTAAAAGCTCAGTCCGTAAACTTTTGCAATGAAACTCTGGAATAACCAACCATCAGAGAGGTCTAGATTATGGTTATTCGTTAATATACTGTCGTTTAGCGAGAATTGGGACGAATTATATTTCGTAGTAGGAAGCTAGGAAATAAGGTTATTGATCTGAGTTGTGAAGTGGACGAACGTATGCTTCCGTACAATAAATTAATGAAATTCATGTTTCTTTAGTTTTTTTATCAACCACTTCCATTATTATTAGGGCTAAGTTTCTCACAAAAAGTCTAAGTACTTTGGAGAGTAAATTATAAAGTGTAATCACGGAAGGATATAGTATAAATAGAAAGTGTAAGAAGCTAAGTTCACACTATAGTTCGAATACCTACTTACGCAAGGCTTCAAAATAATTTACTTTTTTATAATGTCACATATCAAGTAATATTCATAGAGCAGGGCAGGGTGATATAAATACAAGATATATGAATAAAATGTCTTGTGATCAAACAAATGAAAATAATGATATATCTCTGAAATACTGTGCCATCGTTTCTAGCTTTGTGACAATTAAGATTGCTTTTCATCTTTCAAATATTTTTAATGATTAAGTTGGAAGACATTTAATATCATATATATATTTTGTGAGATTTAAATAATTCAGCAATTAATTGTTAATTAAATCATCCTTGTTCGGAAAGAATGAAATTTAAAAGAGAGGGAGAGTTGAAAAAATTTAAAAGGACGGTCGTTGGGTATTGACGAAGGGCTACGGTCGCATCCGGGTGTGTCGCAGTTCTCTGTCGGCTTCTTTTGGCGTCAAGACAAATTTATGACTTTTTAGAAATTGCAAGTTAGCGAGGGGATGGGGGAGGCGACCCAACCCGACCAAATAAACCCAGATGTGCGAAAGGTCGAAACAAGAGACAGCTTGTTTGAAAGATCGTTGAAAGTAAAACGTCGTTGCAAGAAAACGTTAGAAGCCCTTTAAAAATTTCCCAATCAGAGTCGAGGCGTAAGAAGGGGGAATCGTTTTGGCATTGGAAGTTTCGATCACGTGGGATTCAAAATTTTGAAGATTTTTTGGAAGGAGAGTAGGCAAGAGGGGGGATCGAGCCCATTTAAGAAATGGCAAACAAAATTTCACTCTCACTTATGTGTCGTCGGAGATCGCTCATGTTTTTTCGTCGGAGATCGCTCAGACAAGTGTCGTCGGAGATCGCTCACTTATGTTCCGTCGGAGATCGATCACCTATGTTTCGCTGAGATCGCTCACTTATGTTTCGCAGATAGCTCACTTATGTGTCGTCGGAGATCGTTCATGTTTTTTCGTCGGAGATCGCTCAGACAAGTGTCGTCGGAGATCTCTCACTTATGTTTCGCAGATAGTTCACACATGTTCGTCGGAGATCGCTCACTCACTTGTGTCGCTCAGATAGCTCACGTTTTTTTTGTCGGAGATCGCTCAGTCATGTGCTTTGGATCGCGAATGTTTGTCTGATATATTTCTCAGAGGTTGCTCAGTATTTCTCGATGTTTTTTAAATGTTTCTGATGTCGCTCAGATAGCTGATACTGCTCAGATTTTTTCATAGTTCATGTTTCGTCAGATGTTTATTTTGCGTTCGAGATTTAATTGTTGATCTTGATTTGATCATCGGGACGAGTAAATAAGCTGATCTTGATCCCAACCACGCAAAAACTATTTTCGAGTGGTTATTCGAACGGACATTGTAAATGCTGACGCTGTGTTTCGGAGGAGCCGATTACGCAGAAAACGTATACGGCAACTTTTGGGGTAGTCGCCGCTGATCGACGCCGTTAGCAGACGCCCGAGATTGGAGCCATGCTGACCTCTGCGAGGACCCTACTCTACGGCCTGCCTTGTCTGTCATCTTGAGAGGAATTGTGCGATGGTTGGTAAATGTTTAAACCAACATCGTATTGCGCTTGCGCGTCATAGAGTAATTGGCATCAGTTAGAAAAAGAGCACGAACTCTAGACTAAATCAGTGCCCAGACTGAACTCATTTGCCAATAGAGTTATGACATGTAAATTCAGTGAATTGTTATTGTTGAGTGAAAGATAAATTAAATTGTTAATAAAATAAGTTTAGGATTAAATTCAGTGTATAACCTTTGTTAGAAAGAAAAGTATGTTTAATTATTGATCAGATTGGATGGTAGTTAAATTCAGTGAATTTTTATTGATATGAGAAAGGTAGAGTAAATTGTCAACTAGAAAATAATATGGTTAAAGCCAGTGTAATTTAGTGTGTCTTTTTGGTGAGAATGACGTCACTTCGGCGTTAGTGTTAATATGAATGATTGATTACCTTTTGTGTTTGTGTCTTTTTAGGGGAAAATAACTTGAGGGATGTTATAGTGATTAAAAACAGTATTTCAATTAAATGGATTTATTTGTTGGCGTTTTCCTTAAGTGGAACAATTGCATGGTCTTTTCCTTCGTAAAAAAATCGAACCCAGTAATCATTGTGGCACCCTGAGATAAGATAGCCGAGGCGCCCAAAATTAAATATTATATTATTATTTTTTATAAAATTAAGTTTCGTTCTGCCACTATATAACCAACCACCCGAATTCCAAAATTATTTTCGTAAATATAAGACTATTCTTCGAAAAGGAGTCTATGCAACTAAAGTAATGGAAAACGACAGGCATATACCAAACCCAAAAAACTGGATGAAAGCCCTGAGGAATATTGTTAACAATTGCATGTTAACTTCTGAAAATCGCGAAGAAAATGTTTCTTTTCTAAACGATCGCAAAATCGAATCAAATCCTCAGGACATTGCAAATTTGTTTAATTCTTACTTCTCAGAAGTTGGTAAAATAACGAACTCAATATATCCAAATCAATGTCCAATTATATCCTCCCACGTACCCAATTCAATGTTCACTTCTGAAACTAACGCCAGTGAAGTCATAAAAAACATAAGTTCATTTTTTAAAAAAATTCAACAAGGATAAATGATATACCCGAGTTTATTGTTAAATTTCCGTCCCACGCTATATTAAATCCACTCATAAATATTTTTAATAGTTCTTTATCGGAAGGGGTGTTTCCCAACATATTTAAGAGAGCTAAAGTGAAATATTTACACAAGAAAGGAAACAAACTTAATATTGGAAATTACCGACCGATATCTCCACTATCCACTTTCTCAAAAATCCTAGAAAAATTGTTCTATAAGCGTCTTCTAGATTTTCTATCAAAAAATAACATTCTCTCTGACGATCAACACGGTTTTAGGAAATCCTTTTCCACTACAAGCGCCATATTTTCCTTCTTAAACGATGAAATCACATCTCTTGACCGTGGAGAAAATCCTCAGGGAGTTTTTCTTGACTTATCCAAAGCATTCGATGTCATCGATCACGGAATTCTCCTTTCCAAATTGCATTCTTTAGGCATTCGTGGACTTCCACATCAATGGCTAACTTCTTATTTAAAAGATAGATATCAACAGG
>NNCF01128918.1:18456-34004 GCA_002313205.1 Laupala kohalensis | reverse complement strand
TAAACGGAACACAATTAAAAACTGTTACGAATACAAAATTCTTAGGTCTCCATATTCAAGACAATGTAATTGTCAAATGTAATTGTCACGTTGACAATTTTAATTCCCAATTAAGCAAATTGTGTTATGCATTCCGAAACTTAGTTAACGTAGTTAGTCCACGTATTTCCCGTTGCGTATATTTTGCTTACGTTTACTCCCATTTACGTTACGGCATTACCGGTCAGAGTATTCAAACTTTCAGAATTCAGAAGAGAATAGTTCGGATAATTTGTAAATCTCACCCCCGAAACTCTTCTAAACCTTTATTCAAGGATTTAAATATTTTAACTCTCCCCTGCATTTATATTTAGGAAACGGTGGTGTTTGNGAGGATTTATTATACAGGTTCTCTAGGCTTTGCTAGGGGCGTGTTTATTTTAAGAATAAATTGTGAATTTAGTGTTTTTTTCTACTCTTATGATTTTTAAACACTATACTCAGAAGTATCGATAATAAGTTGTACATGTAAATTTTTTGTGTTAAATTACAAACATATTGACATTCCATTAGTATTATATCTCGCAGCTAACTTTTTATCTTATCTAGGAACTTTTGCTGAAATTTTTGAATCCACCTCTGCCTTAGGGCCCTTGATCGGAATTGATGGTGATGGTCCCTTGCTTGCTTCCGGAGAGTAAATTAGTTTATTGTCCTGCACGTGGTCATACGCAGTTTGTACTGTTTTTTGACAATAAATTTATTTTTTTTATTTACGATATAAAAAATAAATCTAAAATGATGTGCTTTCTTTAATCAAACCTACAAATATAATTGTTCCAATGCTATAATTATACTAACAGTGAAACGACAGCACTACTTGAAAATTAATATTACCTATCATAGATATCAAGGTCTTGTAGTTAAAGAACAGAGAATAATTTAAATATTAAAATTCGATTATTTCACACAAAGTATAGTCTTACTTAATTGCTTCAGTTAACCATAAAATACTATTTAATTAATATGGTCATTTTTACCCCGTGTTTGGGACATATGTACATAAGTAATAAAACAAAAGTTCATCTGTGCCCGACTTGCAATATTTGGTGTTTTGTGTATATATTTCGTGCAATATATTTGGTTTTTGTGTATACTCGTAGATATACTCTGGTCATTCTTAATTGTAACTGCTTATAAATGTAGAACTACTCTATCCATGTGTATTAATTTTTTCCCCAAAAACCTGGAAAGGTTATGTGTATGACACAATACTAAAAAAAACTGACTTTTTAGCCCCACCCTACGCTACTTCAAACAGTGTGTTCCGATTTCTATAAAACTGCTGTTGTATTCTTCAAAATACTGGAGTTAAGAAAATTTCGTAATAAAATACTATTTTCAAACGTTTCTTCGCCATCAAGAATTTTTTAAGGTAAAACAGGTCAAAAATATTATTATCCGAAGCCAAAGCTCTACTAAGAAACCTTTTGTGGTTACAAAAACTTGCGGACTACATACCGGTTTAGATTTTTGGTTTTCTTCATTTTCTGTACGTTCCTGTACATATCCTAAACGAGTTTTGAAAAATTCAAGACTTAAAAATAGTGAGATTCGCAATGACGTACTTTTTACTAAAAGAATTGTTCTAATTTTTTGAAAATAAAAGGAACAAAATGTCAAATTATGCATATAGTGATTTATATTTTATATTTTATGGTATGATGAAGTTCAGCTCAGACCTATTCATCCTCCTAACGATGCTTTTACTAAGGAATTGAGACAGAAAGAAAGAAAGAAAGATGGGAAAAAGGAAGGAAAGAAGAAAAGAAAAAAGAAAGGAAAGAAGGAACAAAAGAAGAAAGGAAAGATACAGTAATAAGGAATAATAAAAATAAAAATGATAAATAAAAGTATAAAATAATAATAACTGAAAATAATCCATAATAATGTAATATTAATTAATAGTAATAAATAATAATAAAGGATGATGGTATGACTGGGTACCGAGTGTGACGACCTAGGATAGTGCACCTAAAAACGAAGTTTTTTTCGTGAAAACTGGTCGTATACGATTTGTGAATGGTGTAGTATTTCCATTATCACTATACGTCAAAGGTATATGTTAAATAAATAAATAAATAAATTTATTGTCAAAAAACAGTACAAACTGCGTATGACCACGTGGAGGAAAAAAAAAACTAATTTACTCTCCGGAAGCAAGCAAGGGACCATCCCATCAATTCCGATCAAGGGATATAAGGCAGAGGCGGATTCAAAAATTTCAGCAAAAGTTCCTAGATAAGATAAAACGTTAGCTGCGAGATATAATACTAATGGAATGTCAATATGTTTGTAATTTAACACAAAAAATTTACATGTACAACTTATTATCGATACTTCTGAGTATAGTGTTTAAAAATGATAAGAGTTGAAAAAAACACTAAATTCACAATTTATTCTTAAAATAAACACGCCCCTAGACAAAGCCTAGAGAACCTGTATAATAAATCCTCCTCTACCCGAAGCAAAAACGGAGAAAAACCCGGGCCAGGACGGGGCTACAGAATTTAAATACACAACCGTGCCAAAGTTGAGTACACATGAAATTAAATTAATATGATTCATAAGACAACACAATCATGCAAGAAAATAGTTTTTTTTTAATTGATATAAGTTATTTAAAAAGTACTACAGTAATGGCGTGATAAAGTACAAGACGAATTTAACTTTTATTAAAATGAATAAGTTCTTTTACATTGTAGAAGCACTGGTGCAGGAGGTAGTTTTTAACCGCTGATTTGAACAGATTCAATTTCATAATATCTTTTATATTCTTGGGCAGGGAATTATTTAGAACGATTCCCGAATGATAAGGTCCTTTTTGGCAAAGAGTGGTTGACACTCTAGGGCGATGAATATTACTACTATTGCGTGTATAGTGTTCGTGAACGAGACTGTTTCGTATAAAGCAAGGGTGGCACTTCAGTAATTCGGTCTTAACAAACACGACTGTTTCATAAATATAAATGCAGGGAAGTGTTAAGATATTTAATTCCTTGAATAAAGGTTTACAAGAGTTTCGGGGGTGAGATTTACAAATTATCCGAACTATCCTCTTCTGAATTCTGAAAGTTTGAATACTCTGACCGGAATTACCCCAGAAGGTAATGCCGTAACGTAAATGGGAGTAAACGTTTGCAAAATAAACGCAACGGGAAATACGTGGACTAACTACGTTAACTAAGATTCGGAATGCGTAACACAATTTGCATAATTGGGAATTAAGATTGTCAATGTGACAATTCCATTTGAGGTTGTCTTGAATATGGAGACCTAAGAATTTTGTATTCGTAACAGTTTTTAATTGTGTTCCGTTTAAAGAAAGAGAAACCTGGGGTAAAGATTTTGTGATAATATTGTGAAATGACATAGACACTGTTTTGTCAGTGTTTACAATGGGACGATTTGCATGGAACCAAGTGGAAAGGTTAGACAAAACTTCTTGAGCATTGGCGTGTTTACATAGTAAATTAGTGTCATCAGCAAAAAGAACCATTTTGCAATCTGATGTGGATGATGACATGTCGTTCACATACAATAAAAAGAGTATAGGGCCGAGAATTGATCCTTGGGGTACTCCGCAAGTAAGTGGCTTTGTTTCTGAAAGACAACGCTCAAGTATTTTATTTTTAGTATAGGATATTTCTACTTGTTGATATCTATCTTTTAAATAAGAAGTTAGCCATTGATGTGGAAGTCCACGAATGCCTAAAGAATGCAATTTGGTAAGGAGAATTCCGTGATCGATGACATCGAATGCTTTGGATAAGTCAAGAAAAACTCCCTGAGGATTTTCTCCACGGTCAAGAGATGTGGTTGCATCGTTTAAGAAGGAAAATATGGCGCTTGTAGTGGAAAAGGATTTCCTAAAACCGTGTTGATCGTCAGAGAGAATGTTATATTTTGATAAAAAATCTAGAAGACGCTTATAGAACAATTTTTCTAGGATTTTTGAGAAAGTGGGTAGTAGAGATATTGGTCGGTAATTTCCAATATTAAGTTTGTTTCCTTTCTTGTGTAAAGGTTTCACTTTAGCTCTCTTAAATATATTGGGAAACACCCCTTCCGATAAAGAACTATTAAAAATATTTACGAGTGGATTTAATATAGCGTGGGACGAAGATTTAACAATAAACTCAGGTATATCATCTATGCCTCGTGAAAATTTGTTTTTTAAGGAGCTGATGATTCCCATGACTTCACTGGCGTTAGTTTCGGAAGTGAACATAGAATTGGGTATGTGGGTGGTAATAATTGGAGGACATTGATTTGGATATATTGAGTTCGTTATTTTACCAACTTCTGAGAAGTGAGAATTAAACAAACTTGCGATGTCCTGAGGATTTGACACGATCTTGCCATCGTTTAGTAAAGAAACATTTTCTTCGCGATTTTCAGAAGTTGACGTGTAATTGTTAACAATATTCCACATGGCTTTCATCCGGTTGTTCGATTTTAGTATATGCCTATCGTTTTCCATAACGTTAGCACTGCACGCTTTTGCATATGTAGTTAGCTAAAGCACATATTCGGTGTCTTTTGTACTGAAATGTCAGTGCCACGTAACCTTACACGCGTGGCATTGCATGGGAGTAGAAATGGGTTGGCAACACTGACCGTAGGCCGTAGATTTTACATGACGGCCGGCTGTGGCGCCAGTAAAAACCACGCAGGAAATCAAATCATTTCGTGAAGTTCATTTGTAAAAGGGAACTCGCAGGATGACATTCCCTCTACATATAGATGACACTTTCCCGTTAGGGACATCATGGCGTAGAAGGTCAGACGCATTAAGTCATTCAGATGAATGTAAAGTACTGGAGGTTTCCCCTAGCTAAAGGACTTCCAACAGTAAGATGCCGCCAAACTTGGGGGAGGAGGAAATTTTTGAAACGCTTGGTTCGAAATGCAAGAACCTAGAGAAAATGGTAGAACTACAAATGAAGTTAACCGACGATATTTTTCAGAATCTAATGGTTGCTAGTAAGAACATGCTGAAAAATAACTCGTTAGTGATGAAGGAGTCACTGACAAAGGCCATTGAAGAAGTAGGCATTTTAAAAAACAAATGCCAAGTTATTAATGAAGAAGGAAAGAAAATAGCCAGTTCACTGGATATCCTAAAATCTAAGCTGGGGGTAGAGGAGAAAGCGGTACAAGCCAAAAAAGCGGCTGCGGGGAGTCCACCCTCCATTGGCACCCAACTGAGCAAGAAGAGAGAAGCAAATAGTCCCCCGGCGACAGATGGGAGACACGACAAGAAGGAGAAGAACCTGTGAGGAAGAAGAACAACGAGAAAATGTGGACGAATGGCAGAAGCTACCAGAACAGCGGAGGAAATAAATAAATAAAGAAATAAGGAGAAGAAACAATCAAGGAGTGATACATCACTGGAGAAAGGGAAAAGATTTCCCAATGACTCCAAAGGAAGGAATGTTCTACGCAGACATCATCAAGAAAATGAAGGAAAGTGTAGACCCCAAGAAGTACAACACCAACATTGCGTCGATTAGAAGGACACAAAAACAAGAAATTCTTGTAGTAATAGACAAAAATTCCAGCATGTCTTCCCTGAACGAAGCCTTTAGTAAAGGGATACGGGGGAACGCAGAAGGCAACCATCATGTTACCACTCGATTTATCCCGTAAAGTCTTGGAAAGTGGTAAGATCAAGATAGGGTGGATCAACTGCCGAGTTAGGACCAGGTCACAGGTTACGAAGTGCTACAAATGCCTGGACTATAGGCACATTTCAACAAAATGCTAAGGACCCAATCGCAGAAATACCTGCTACTAGTGCGAAAAACAAGGACACCTTGCCAAAAACTGCCATGGGAACATCGAATGTGTTATCTGTAAAGATAAAAAAATAAGATGTGACCACATTTTAGGAAGCAATAATTGTGCCTTCTTTACAGCAGAACTTAACAAGATGAGAGTGAAACATGGTTAAGATACTCCAAATGCTGTCCTCTAAAGAAAATTGGAAGATAATAGAAGCAATGCTTACTAATATCCTAATAAAGATTAGATAAACTGAATATAAGTGCTAAAGCTAGACGCCAGTTCCCTCCGCCAGTAATGTCTAGCGACGGTTTCCGGGAGAGGACTACGGGAGTCCGAGATAACCAGCTTCACTGGTATCCATTGTTCCCCTCTAAAAAATAATAATAATTAATAATAATAAATAAATAACTTGATAGCAGAACTACGTTCGGATGCGAGTGGAAGGTTCAGCGTTTTTTTCTAATCCTCGAACACGTGTAAATAGTTTCTACAATGGTGACCACTGAGTTCTTCTTTCCAGTTTCTTACGAATCGAAGGTGGTAGGCACACTCAGTGTACACAGTAAATAAATTCAGCGATAAATACAAGTAAGGTACAATTAAGTACAGAAAATTTTACTTACTGTTTTTTTAAATTATATGTACAGAGGCCTAATTTTACAAATTCATTACAATATAATTTTAATACAAAATTTGAGTGTATTAACCATTTTGGGGTTCATCTTCAGTACGGAGAATAAATAAATCCTTATATGAAACCACTCTTAAGCAAGCAACGTAAAGTTGTCCATGATGGAGAGGAATTAACCAAATCGTCACAAATTAGTCTAGCTCATCACTGCACCTTTTAGGGGCACATGTGTTTTATCTTGTACCATAAGTTTTAGAAGAAAGATGTAATGAAAAGACTATTGATTGCACCTCACCCGCGAGAATGTTTTTGAATGCTATTGGCCACGATGTCGTATACTAATGCCACGCGGAAATACTGCATTTAGTTTTTAATCATCAAAGTTCATTGAATTGTTTAAAGCTTATGAGATCACAGCGAAACCATCCTTTTTCCTATCGTACCAGATCGCGAAGCAGTCGAGTAACAATCAAATACATGGGACGAGGCTACTAGAACAGCTGAGACAAACTTCTCAAAATACTTTTTAATTTTATTAAGTGAAGCACACGTTGAAAATGTTATCCCTGTCCACTGATACGTTTCTTATTCACTTTCATGAAATATTTCTCATAAATTAGATTACAAGTTAACAAAAGAACTCATGTACTTACATTCTAGAACTCGTATTCCAATTATATGTAATGTATCAGGTAAGTATTGTTTATTGTCCAAATACTATCACGGGACAACAAATCTTCTGTGTTGGGTACACAAAACGCTCTTTCAAATATTGCGATTGAGTGAGATACGTGCATGGATGAATTGTTGCCGCTGACGATACATTTGTCTAAAATATAAAACAAATATATTTATCAGACAGATTTCCGTTTCTGTATTGTCTCAAGGTTTTTAGGAAATGACCTCCGAATTTATCAATAAGTAGCTGTTCGCGGCGTTTGTAAGTTAGACAGAACAGTGCTAGTTCCTAGCTACTTTTACTGAAAATGTGACCAAGAGTGACCATGATTTCTGATGAAGAATAAAATGAGGAATTCTGCCGAACAATGGAGTGTAATCTGGAGAACAAACTAAGACATAATATTACTCATAAATAAGTAAATCAGAGCTTTAGTGTAACAGAAGGTCATAGATTAATTCTACTTCATCATTAATCTGATGGACTCAATAGTTAAATTCCCTCTTATTCTATAAGCTGCTCTGTCGTTATCAAGGGCTTGCTTTAGTGACTGTGATAATTGAGCAGTATACTGATAATTACAAAATAAGAACTTAAATTTAAGGAATTATTTACATAACCAAGATCAAATAATGAACAAGTACTCAAACAAAATATTTAAGTAAATTCAGATGTTCTAATCCTACTTCTAATTCTAGATTTAATATACAAGATACACAAAATGAAAAAATATTGACAACATATATAAGAATATTTGGTATTATATTGAATAATAAAATAGATTCATATTTTCTTGAATCTATACAATGGTTGATTTTAAAAAGTATCATTTTACATTAATTTTTTAATACAATCAGGTAAGCAGTTAAAAAATTTAGGTGCCAAAAAGGAATAAAATTTCTTGAAAATAGTTACCTTAAGTCTCACTACGCTTTTGTTTCAATTACTTCCCAATCCTACTTCTTTCTTTTACATTGTCACGTCCTTTGTTACTTCTATTAAAAAACAATTTTAGCACATACACATATGTAATTGTGATAACTTTCGGTCAGGTAAAAATGGCGTCGAGCAGGGAATCAAAACCGAGACTCCTGCTTTGATCGCAGGGGTGTTAACCACTACACCACCCGTTCGCCTTCCACAACCGTATACCATTTTTACAAAGACCTATCTTCTCCGCGTGTAGGGTACACGGAAAAAATATGTTCATATATGTAATTGCTAATCGGCCGCAACTTATATAGGACTCATGTATATTTTTTAAATCTAATTTTTTATATAATTGACAAGATTTTTCCAGCTTAAATTAGCATCAATAAACACGTCTAATTACTTTATTTACTATTTGAATTTCAAAACATTTACAATTATTTGTTTTACATCGTAGTTCACGATATTTTAAAGGCGAACTCAATGAAAAAGGTGTCCTTACACTAAATAGTACCTACTTAGTTTTGAGGCTCATAACCATAAAATTATTCGTAAACCAAGATCTTAAATAAATTTACATCATTTTGCATATCAGACCTCAAAGCTTTGCTTATTTTAGCCCTATAAAGAATGGCTTCCACAAATGCCACTAACGATCCTATGAACGAAGCATTATATAAATTGTTAACATAAAGTAAAAAGAATTGTACAGATAGGACAGATCCTTGCGGGATGCCGTGTGACATTGTACCTTCATTACTTAGTTCTTTCCCTACCCGTAGTCGCAGTGAGCGTCCAGTGCGGTACGATGTAAACCAGCGATGCGCTATCCCTCTCACCCCCGCGTCATGCAGTTTGTCAAGTATTATTGTGTAGTCGACAGTGTCTAACGCTTTCATTACGTCAACCAAAAGTTCTAAGTTCACCTTCGGTTGTCACATCATTCTCAATAAGATTTTAAAAAGCATTTTCGGTACTGCGCTTACTTAACATCCTGGCCCGGGTTTTTCTCCGTTTTTCCTTCTGGTAGAGGCGGATTTATCATACAGGTTCTCTAGGCTGTCTAGGGGCGTGTTTATTGTAACAATAAATCGTGAATTTAGTGTTATTTCAATTCTTATGATTTTTAAACACTATACTCAGAATAATCTATAGTTCGATAATAACTTGTATATGTAAATTTACAAACATATTTGCGTTAAATTACAAACACCTTGACATTAAATATGTATTATAACTCGCAGCTAACTTTTTATCTTATCTAGGAACTTTTTCTGAAATTTTTGAATCCACCTCTGCCTTAGGGCCCTTGATCGGAATTGATGGGATGGTCCCTTGCTTGCTTCCGGAGAGTAAATTAGTTTTTTTTCCCTCCACGTGGTCATACGCAGTTTGTACTGTTTTTTGACAATAAATTTATTATTATTATTATTTGAAAACTAAACTGTTCGGAGCAAAAATTCTTTCCATTGTTTAGAAATCAACTGTCCGTTTTTCATTGTTTTTTTTCTTCAAAAATCTTTGAAAAAAGAAGAAGAGAGAAATAGGACGAAAATTTGTAGGGTTGTGTCTGTCCGAATTTGTATGCAATGGTATCACTACGGCTTTTTTCAACTCGCCAGGAAATTCCCTCGAGGGAATACTAAAATTAATTAAGTGTACTAAATGATCCATTGTATCGACTACAGTATTAACTAAATGTGTTACGTTATCATGATCTGGAGTGTTTCGAACATAAAATGAACAGATTATTGCTATTACCTCATCTTTGTTTTCAGGGTATGAAAATAATGAATTACTAACGGCATTTCCTCAAAAATATCGTTCGTATGTTGTGAGATAACATGCCCTTTTTTCTTTTATGATTTGAGCTCTTAGATTTTTTGTTATCTTTGGGGGAAAAAGTTGTTTAATATGTTAGTCATTACTTTGCGACATGACTCTAAAACATTATCATTTCTAAGCGATATAGATTCCACGGCTTTTACATTTTCTCCAACTAATTTTTTAATGCATTTCTATTGTCCTCTAGAATCTCTTTTATTCCTTTCTACAATATTTTTACATTTATTTTTAACATCTTTCACTTCTTGGAAAATCTTATTTTTAGTAAATATATAAGTTGTCTTCAATTTAATATTACAAGGCTGATTTACACACACTATGAAGCATGTTTTGGTTTTTTACTTTTTTCAATACGGCGTTACTCATTCAGGTTTTTAATTTTTTTAGTGTATTGTTAGATATACTTAATTGTTTACATACATGATTCGTTTATGCACCTCGTAAGGACGGACGAGAATTCATTAAACGCAAGTGAAACTGTATCGAATATATAAATCTCACTCCAATTTGCATTTTGAATGTTTCGTTTATAATCTACAATAAACTTATTGCCAGTACCACGACTTTTCTTCCACATTCGCTCACAGTTAACATATAATTCAGTCATACAGTGGTGAGTAATTTGAGATCCAACTTTCACATTTCAAAGCTAAAATAAAATGTGATGAACATCAGCTGAACTTACTCGAAACCTCAATTGCGATCAAATGTTAAAAAATGCTAACATCTATATGTTGGAGTACCACTAGATAAAATGTCATCACACATCTTTTGTGGGCCGCCTGTTGCCCATTCTGCTTTATAATATATTAATACAGCTGAACTCTCTCAGTGTCACCTGGTCTCTGCGATCACTTCACACAATTCTGCTTAGTTTTGTAAATAGACATCTCCAAAGAAACATTCACCCTGCCTACTCCCTAACCTTGGTGACACCTACACTCAATGAACTGTTTTACTCGCATGTACTTTCGCGAAAATTTGTCTAATAAAATCGATTAATGATTGTGATTCAGGTGTAATTCTGGTTGGTTCTTTCATTACACTATGAAACCCATGATAAGTCATAATTATTAAATAGTTATCCACTGTTGATGAATGCTTCAACAAATTTATATTTTTATCACCACTGAGTATTACATTGTTTTTCTTGATTTTATCTAGCAAGGAATATCATCGTTGAAACTATTTTCACTATTTATAGATTGTCCAGAACATCTTGTCGAATTTATAATGTTCGCTTTCGAGAGTTCGTTTTTGGGACTGTTCGCAAATGAAACGCAGTTATAGTCTGACACATGTTATGAACGAATAAAATCTAACAACTTCTAAGCCATGCTACAGAGCGGAAAATCATCATAAATACGCGAGGAAGCATTGAATCTGACTTTCTGATTCAGTGCCACGTAATGACCTGCCTTACAATTCTTTGACAAAGGGTGATTCGCGTAGTCGTCATACTTGGTACAGAGCAAGGGTCGCGGGGGCGTACATAAACCACTTCCTGTCCCGCGTGCGAATTCGGTACATGTGTGCACGAATTCAATGCAAATTGCCTCTCAAGGTCAGGAGGTAAATGACAAAATTGGAAAGCCGAGAATCAATGAGACAGTTACGATTTCGTATGGAATGAGAGAGATGATTCATTCTTTGGAAGAACGTCAAGGGCCAAACAATGAAAATATAATATTATAAAGAAGTTTGTTTGTATGTTTGAATCTTTGGAAGATTATCTGATGCACAAATTTGTTCAGTTTAGGGATATTTATTAAACTTGGTAGAATTATCTGAAAAGCCATCGACCAACAAGTATGATATTTTCAATTTTTACCCGTCTCGCACGAACTGTACGCGTTTTTCGCTAAAGTACATGTGAGTAAAACAGTTCATTGAGTGTAGGCAGGATGAATGTTTCTTTGGAGATGTCTATTTACAATTTACAACCATTTCAGGGTGCTGTGCTGTCTTACCATTTACTTCTAAGGATATTATAGAGCCATTGCGTTTCTTCTGGCCTGTTACGTCCTTAATAATTCTCCGTGTTTTTTTGTGTGTTACCGTTATAATTTCTAAAAAGCTCAGAATAATAATAATTTTTTAAAATACGTATATCACTTTGTAATTTATTTCGATAAACTCTTACCTGATTCCTTTATTTCTCGTCATAAAGAAATTTCTTCAATGTCTTTAATAGGTTATTTCTAATTTTAATACGTTTACATGAATTGAAATCTATCCAAGGTTCTCATCTAACCATACTTGACTTTTTGCTAAAGAGTCATGACATTGCTAGAATTCAGAAATATAGAATTTAATACTTCGTAAAAGACACGAAAAGCATTCGAGGTATTCTTTTGTTTGTAAACATTGCTCCAGTCCGCTAACTCTAGACGACCAATCAGCTGTTCATTATTGATTCTGTAATAATCCTGCGCAACCTTGACCGAGACAGACGGTTCAAGATATGCATCTACCCGTATAATCACAGCCGTCATATAGATCTGTTACACAACTGTCAACTAGGTTATTTTTATTAAAAATTTTCACAAGAACATGGTTTTGGAATTTTCAGTGACCCTAGTTGGATTATTAATTAGTAATTCAATTCCATTGCAAGCCAAATTAAATTTATACTCATCAATCATAAAACTGGTATCTAAAATATTAATATACATGTCTCCAATTATTACAATATTTTTACATGACTCAATACTAGGTTCTCCTAAATATAATTTTTCATCAACAAACGTATTACTTTTATAGTGAGCACTATTATATCAGCTTATTTTGAAATGTACTGGCCTTGACTCAGTTATATTAATACTGCCATGTACAAAGATTACTATTCCCCCAGCTTTATATTGTTCATTCGTTTAAACATGTAGACAATAATTTGGAATTTGATATCATTGTATCTCATTATCTTTAATCCAGATTTCTGAGAATACTATTATTTTATTATTTAAATACGATAACGTAGACCACTCAGCCAAGTTTGCCCTCATACTTCTAATATTTTGGTGTACAATAACTATACCATCACATTGACTTAAAAAATCAATACTTTTCTTATAATCCATTTGTTTGGTTAATTCTACTACTCTAACATCTACTAAATTATATTAAATAATAACAAAGAAAACATACTAATTAAGATAAATTTTAAATACCAAAATTTTTCTAAGGTCAGCCCCATTGAGTGTTCTTTGTCCTGTTTGTCTTTTCCGAAATGTAGTTTTCTGAACTTGTAAATCTATTGGCCATATTCCTAACAACACCTCTAATGCATCAGTAGATACTGTTATATAGCATACACTCAATTTTATTAAACATAGCCGTTGTAATTATCGTAATTTTTGTTCAAAGTTTTTATATACCACTCATATGGCCCCATACATCACATCCGTAACATATTACCTGCCGTATGGCTCCTTTATACAGCTTTACCAGGTCTTTTCCGAACATTGAATTTTGTATACCCCACTCGCATTAATCCATAATATATATTTTTCGCTTTTTCCATTATGTAATTCAGATGGTCCCTAAGCAATAATTTTTCTTCTATCATTATTCCTAAGTACTTAAACCTGCGCACAACCTTTATGTTGTTATGCCCTAACCTAATTGTCGGTTCTCACGCTTCTCTGACGACATTCCAAAAATTTTCTCAATTGCAACTAATACCAGCCAAGTAAAGCTGCGTTTACACTATGTAGCAATCTGTAAATGTTGTAGATAATTTTACTACCCAATTTCATGAGTTTGCTACATATAGCATTTACTTTATGTAACATTTCCCTAAAATAAACTGCTTTATGTAGCAAAATGTTACATGTAGCTAAAATTTTTGCTATATAGCAATGTTACACGTTTCCCACTTGCAGTCTGAAGAGATTAAGTGGATTTATGTAGCAAGTTTCGCCGTCGTCCCTGCTGCCGTGTCTTGCGGAACTGAATAGAGTATCGGCCAATCATAGGTCAGCCAAAATGGACGTACACGCCAGAGCTTAAAAAAATTACTTAACTAACCACGCTTCTGTAAATTGTTGTTAGTTTTTATATCCAGAAATTTTATCTGTATCTTGTATGCAAAAAGAGTTGGAATAATATTCATTAGTTTATTATTTCATAGTTGAATGCGGTTTCCTCAAAAACGTCACATTGTATGTTCCGTACAGTTTTCTAGTATATCTTTATATTTGCATATTTAACGTCTTGCAAATTATACACGTAAATATCAATACAAAAATTAATAAAATAGCGGGATGGGTTTACGAGGGGGTGCATAGTTGCATCAAAAGGTTCAATCAAATGCTTGAGAAAATGTACTCGGAATGAAAACTTTTCTGTCGTAATCCTTTTCGTAATATTTCTTACATTATAACCGTACATCAAAAATATGTAAATTTCAAATATGACAAACTTCATTATTGTTGTGATGACATAATCACCTATTGTTGTGGTCTGCTAAAGGACAAATACTAGCTTTGGCAACAGCCTACTGTCCAAAACTAGTACAGATCATTTTGAAAACGTCCGAAATTAGTTGTGACAAATCGTATCTTCCAGCCATAGTTCGGTCGTATTTTTCGGTCAAATGCTGAATTCGTGTTTTGGACATAACGTGTGTGTTTTTGTTCTCTCCATAACGCACGATGGAAGCAAACGATCGAAACTGAAATTAAGAATTGGATTTTATTACGTTAGGAATAGAAAACTTTCTGGACAGCTCATTCCCATATCATTAACAGCCCGCGTACCACGTAAAATTTTTAGATAATGAATTGAATTTTTTTTTATATTAAAACACCAAGATTGCCAAACACAATTATTGTGAGACTTGCAGTTTTCAGATACAGCGATTGAAAAAAATTCTCTAAGGAAGTGTAAGCAACGCGAATCATACAAAACAGTTATTTTTCATAGTGTACTGAACCAAAATTTTTGGGTATATATTTATCAAAAAAAGTTGGTTGCTGCCAGGAATTATCTTTCAACGATGCTTCATGCAGCAAAGTCCTATATAAAATTATCTGAGTCCTATATAAAATCATGAGAATCATCAGCTCATTAAAAAAAAAATCAACAGGCATAGATGATACCCAAGTTAATTGTTAAATTTTCGTCCCACGCTATATTAAATCCACTCATAAATATTTGTAATAGTTCTTTATCGGAAGGGGTGTTTCCCAACATATTTAAGAATGCTAAAGTGAAATATTTACACAAGAAAGGAAACAAACTTAATATTGGAAATTACCGACCAATATCTCTACTATCCACTTTCTCAAAAATCCTAGAAAAATTGTTCTATAAGCGTCTTCTAGATTTTTTATCAAAAAATAACTGTCTCTCTGACGATCAACACGGTTTTAGGAAATATTTTCCTTCTTAAACGATGCAACCACATCTCTTGACCGTGGAGAAAATCCTCAGGGAGTTTTTCTTGACTTATCCAAAGCTTTCGATGTCATCGATCACGGAATTCTCCTTTCCAAATTGCATTCTTTAGGCATTCGTGAACTTCCACATCAATGGCTAACTTCTTATTTAAAGGATAGATATCAACAGGTCGAAATATCTTATACTAAAAATAAAATACTTGAGCGTTGTCTTTCAGAAACAAAGCCACTT
>NNCF01128918.1:0-18424 GCA_002313205.1 Laupala kohalensis | reverse complement strand
ATCCACATCAGATTGCAAAATGGTTCTTTTTGCTGATGACACTAATTTACTATGTAAACACGCCAATGCTCAAAAAGTTTTGTCTAACCTTTCCACTTGGTTCCATGCAAATCGTCCCATTGTAAACACTGACAAAACAGTGTCTATGTCATTTCACAATAGTAATACAAAATCTTTTCCCCAGATTTCTCTTTCTTTAAACGGAACACAATTAAAAACTGTTACGAATACAAAATTCTTAGGTCTCCATATTCAAGACAATGTAATTGTCAAATGTAATTGTCACGTTGACAATTTTAATTCCCAATTAAGCAAATTGTGTTATGCATTCCGAAACTTAGTTAACGTAGTTAGTCCACGTATTTCCCATTGCGTATATTTTGCTTACGTTTACTCCCATTTACGTTACGGCATTACCGGTCAGAGTATTCAAACTTTCAGAATTCAGAAGAGGATAGTTCGGATAATTTGTAAATCTCACCCCTGAAACTCTTTTAAACCTTTATTCAAGGATTTAAATATTTTAACTCTTCCCTGCATTTATATTTAGGAAACGGTGGTGTTTGTTAAGACCGAATTACTGAAGTGCCACCCTTGCTTTATGCGAAACAGTCTCGTTCACGAACACAATACTCGCAATAGAAATAATATTCATCGCCCTAGAGTGTTAACCATTCTTTGCCAAAAAGGATCGTATCATTCGGGAATCATTCTTTATAATTCCCTGTCCAAGAATATAAAAGATATTATGAAATTGAATGTCTTCAAATCCGCAGGTAAAAACTACCTCCTGCACCAGTGCTTCTACAATGTAAAATAATTTATTGATTTTAATAGAAGTTAAATTCGTCTTGTACTTTATCACGCCATTACTGTAGTACTTTTTATATAACTTATATCAATTTTTAAAAAAACTATTTTCTTGCATGATTGTGTTGTCTTATGAATCATATTAATATGAATCATATCATACAGGTTCTCTAGGCTTTGTCTAGGGGCGTGTTTATTGTAACAATATATCGTGAGTTTAGTGTTATTTCAATTCTTATGATTTTTAAACACTGTACTCAGAATAATCGATAGTTCGATAATAATTTGTACATGTAAATTTTTTGCGTTAAAACCAAATATATTGACATTCTATTATTATTATTATTATTATTATAACTCGCAGCTAACTTTTCATCTTATCTAGGAATTTTTGCTGAAATTTTTGAATCCGCCTCTGCCTTAGGACCCTTATCGGAATTGATGGTGATGGTCCCTTGCTTGCTTCCGGAGAGTAAATTAGTTTATTGTCCTCCACGTGGTCATGCGCAGTTATTACCGTTTTTTTTGACAATAAATTTTTTATTATTATTTATTACTTTATGTAGCAAATGTAATGTAGCAAGTGCTACATTTAGCAAAATGTTATATACCAAATGCTACGTGTAGCAAATGTTATATAAAACGTTTCTTCATAGTGTAAATGCTCCTTTAGGTTCTTTCTCACTCGATTCAGACTTATCTCTTACACTGTTAGCTTAATATTATCAATATTCTTTCAAATAATATAACAATTAAAGTTCCTTCATCATTAAAGTTCCTTCATCCCCCTTGTAGATAAGCTTCAATAGCACGCTACATTTCCCATTTACAAATATTATAATAAGAAAGTGTGAGTGGACTGTAATCCCAGAATTGAGTGTGAGTGTGCCTCAAGTAACAGCTATGAAGCCCAACCTAGGATGTCGAGCATTAAAGCGTTTATCCTGATAGATGTTCAATTTCTATATAATCTATGAACAATGTGATTATTTTATTTTCTTATTAAGGAGCGTACTATGTAATGTCACAGCGCTTCACTGTCACTGTGCAGAGAGTTACAGAAGACCGTTCAACTGAGCAGTGAGGGTCACCTCTTCCGGTCGCACTGAATTCCTGGCAGGTCGTTGCTCAAGGCCGTCTGCAGTCTATTGACCTACTGCCAATGTGCCAACGAGTGTGTGTTGCGTGGACGCTCAGCAACAAACGCCAGTGGAAGGAAATTCTCCACGTGATAGAAAATGTGTTTAGATAGACATCCCCACCACCTCTCGAGAAAGTGGAGGACGAGGAATGCCAACTGATGTTCGAAAAAGATGAAAATGTCTCCTTTGATAGGTAAATGAATCCGTAATAAATATATGCGATAAAATATATGTATTTGACCCACTGTAAAAATAACAATTTTTACTTCTCGGAAATAAGTCTGAAAGGAAAATTTTTTGTTTTAAGTAAATGAAGATGGTTCTTCGACATTAAGAAACGTTTTCTAACGCATGTCTTTCAATCTTTCTAATAAGTGAGTGAGTTATTTAATAGCAATTGCAAAACCAAGAAAATTTTTAAGGTATAAATACTCTTCAAATTCAAATTGTTAATTTAATATTTATTTTATTCTTCTATGTAGAATAATTTTGTGAGATAAAATTTTTTCGCAGATAACAGTGGAAACAAACCTGCATCCTCTAGAGTGGTCGTCATGAGTTCTGATGTTCTTCAGGAACATATGTTCGTGACTATTATTCGAAAAATCATCAAAGGCTTTGTTAAATGAACTGGATTTATTTGAGCTATGATAATTGTATAAATAATATTCTATATTTACTATGGAATATACATAAGCAAAGTAAACAATATCTAGGGTATGCTATTACAACTCTAATAGCGAGTTTTATTGTGCTAATTTTCTGTTCGTTGCTTTCAGACCGGAGTGCCATTTCATATTATCTTGTATGATAGAACCTTCTACGTCCATTTTTTATCGTATCAATATATGAAATTAAACGATCTTTAATTGACAAATAAGTATATTTTGCTATACAACGTTTTGACTAAGTTTCTGTACATCATCCGGTGGTTATATAAATAAAGCAGTATCCCAGCAACATGTCATCATAAGTTACGAAACTGTATCGTCACTTTATTCAGGAAACCACCTTTCACATTCTCATGTGATAATAGTATAAATATTTACGTCATCATAGACTTTAATACATTTTGAACGCAAGGTTTTAGCAATTTATTTCAAAACGCATGTTTATAATATTGCTATTCATTTTAAAATGCATGTATGATATTTTAGAAGAAATCTTGTAAATAATTTCACATTTTTGCTGAAAGTGAAAACGATTTCAAGAAAATAAATATGTAATTTATTCTGTTTATTCATTTCATCAAAAAGTGAAATTGATACTCTTGACATTTTCTCGAAATTAGGTTCACAGGTTTCATGTCTTGAGAATCAAGTTTCCGAAGGAAGTTGTCTGCCCTGTCTTATTATATACTTTTATTTTTGAGACAAATAACAAGAAAAATACAATTAGAGGGAATTTTTTAGTGCAGTCGATTACTTTGATTTAATCGATAGAGTCGAAAGTAATTTCCCATCTGAGACGCATTTGGTGTTGTATGTTGGCAAGCATAGTCCCCCAGTTTTGGATGTCATTATCCCACCTCCTAACCCCCACTCCTAGGAGTTTCCTACCAGAGGCATACGCACTCTAATCGCGTAGCAGTGAGACATTGTGTGCCTGTAAAGCATCTAAACATTCACTTATAAAATAGCGACATATTCATTTGAATTTATACATACTATTGCTATTAATCGTATAGAGAATTCATTGATCGATACGGACGTGACAGTTATATCAATGAACGAATCATTCCTTTATGTTTTCTTTTCTCTTCCATTTCTCTTCAGGGTAGGGTGGGGCAAAGTCTGCACTTTCCAGTTTCTGACTTAAACGAAGCGAAAATATAACATACAACAAATTCATAGATAATATTCACTTTAATTTTGTACTTAAAAAATGAAAGTATACTGTCACCTCACCTTCCGTATTGTTAAATTTTTGTAACATGTTTGTTTCTCCGGACTCTGACCCTTCGAGATGGGGCAAAAAATCAGTTCTTATATTTGCCCCCAAAACAAGAATACAACTACAAATCAGATTCGAGTAAAATCTATAAGCACAGTGACATAAAAAAGACCACTACTGCCATCAATAAATCACATTCTGGGAAGTTAGTAATAATCAGGGTTAGGTTTTTTAGATGCGCACCTCTTTACTTATGGTACCTTAAAGCTCTTCAGAAATATACTACAGTTTGAAATTTTGCCTCTAGATGAGAAAGAAAACATTTTTCGTCACCTTTTTGGGAACCTCCAACCTCACCCATAATCCTCTTTTCCCCTTTCTACTGCAGTTTTTTCAATAGTCTTCTGGAGCGTATATCATCATTTATAAGAGATATCACATGTGAGTTTTTATCAAATAATTAATTAATATTAATTAATGTTTCCTCAGTTTGCAGTGAACATGCAAGCTGTAAACTTATCTATTTTAGTAATCGAGGGTACCTGACTGCAGCTTTCTATCTTTTCCTTCTTTGATTCATGATTTGGTGAACTTATTTATACCTCAATGAAGCAGAATAGGATCAAGAAGATTTCCCGAATTCGAATTCAATAGTAAGTATCGCAATGAGCACCGTGAACGCTCAAAACACTCACTGACTGGTATACAAAAATGCATAGCTGGGCTGAAAAGCGTTAATCCTTACTTAACAAAGTAAATTTTTTTAATAATTTCTAACTTCTAGGTTAATTTATTTATTTCCGTTACATACCTTCTGTTGACTTAAATGCGTTAAGTTTGTATCTTTTTATTCATTTTAACATTAAGGGCAAATACAATTGTCCCGATGACTGGTAACTCTGTGCATCTGGTCACATATTTCTCGCTCGCGGTCTCATCTCACATCGTGGGAGCTGGCTATCTGTCTATCTGGGGTATCTGTCATTTCCCATGAAATATCGGCAAATGGTCGAACATAGTACGTTTTTGCCTCGAATGACTAGATTCGGTACGGTTCAATAACCACAGTGCAGTCTGAGATTACCAACCTATGCGTTGTCGAAACGACGCAAAATACGAAATCAACAGTCCTCAAGGCCGGCCCATAGCTAGGGTTCGTAGTATCGACCTCGTGTATCGATACCGAGTACTCACTTGTTTTCGGTACCCAAAGTATTGACACCCATAAAATGTCTTAACCTCCGGTGGGCGCGTGCAGCACAGAGAACGGTCAGTGTAGAATTCTATCTTATGCCAACTTCCTAAATGCCAATAAGGATTTATAATTATGAATGGTTGTATAACTCAAAGTAGCATATTATGTATTATTCAAGTAACTTTCATCACGAATTTTGAAAACTGACTGTGGAATATACAAAAATTAAACAATCAAAAATGTTGGGAACGATAAATAGTTGCGTTCCCGTAATAATATGAACAAGTTACAAGTAAATATTTGTTCATTCTTTTCACAATATAATCAAATTGAAAGGGACTAAGTAACCTAATTTAGCAACAAAAATCAGCTTAGAATTGAGCTGAAAAGAAACAAAATAGTTTTCATTTTGTACATTATAATATAAAATAGCTCAAAAAATAATCCCTTACAATCCAAATCTTAAAAAATTAACTCCGCTGTAGATACAAAAGTAAAAAAATGGTAATATACACAACTAAGACACAAAATATCAACATGTAGACTCATTTATTATAAATCTAGTAGGAAAAATGTATTAGATTGATAAGAAAAGTGCGATACTGATGAATAAATTGAGAAGGAACGTGTAAACAATGCTTACATGGCAACGAAAATGTCGCAAGTGATGTAAAAAATACAAACGTCAGTGGACGCGTGTCGCGCTCTGTGCGGCATTACTCGCGACTCACATTTCAAACGGCAATAGGCAACTATCAATGAAGGGAAACAGTCGATAATTTGGCGCAACATAGCGTTGATACAGTCAACATAGCATAATTAGGAGAAGCAGCTCGACAAGTTCCCAGAATCGTGGGTTGAACACTTTTGCCACACTCAGTGTGTATTTAATAGAATAAAAATGTTATTTAATGACATCACTTTTATTATTTATAACCATTAAAACAATAAAATTGTTCAAAAAATAGTATATACCAATTTCTTATATATACATTAGCTTTTTTAATTACAACGAAAAGTCCCAAATTATTTATTAATTACTTAATTCTGTTTCACAAGCACATAGAAATCTCTTAAATTGCGGTGAACCTCACCACTTCCTAAGGGAGTCGCCTGATATGAGGAGCGTAGTCTCAACGAGGCCACCTCAGAGGCCTTTGGGTCTCGCAAGTTGAATGAAGATGGAAGACGGGCCCAGAAGGCGAACGGGATGGCGCAGTTGGAAAGCGCATGAGTGCGCTAAGCGCAAGGTCCAGAGTTCGAATCTCGATCTCGTCTCCCATTTTCATTCAACATAAAATAAATTAATTCTGTTTATGTAATAGCTTATCAATCATTTAGAGTATATTAAATTGTTTGACAAGTCTACTCAATATGGTGTGAGTAATTCAAACTTCGTGCACTTCTGAATGAAACCGGACAGAATGTATGTCTCATGCTACATTCTGAGTAATGGCGGACACATTCTGGTTTTACCGTGCTATTCTGCAGTTTTCCATCTGTTAATTTTGTTGACTTTTGAAGTTTCTTTTTCTACAATGAATGCCCGACATGTGCGATAGTTCTTTTGCTCATTTCGCCGGCTAATTTTTTCACTATTTAAAAAATACTCTTCGTTTGAGGCAGTTTAAGAGTTATCTCCATAGGAGAATAAGTAAGTTTATTGGCAATTTACCCGAAAACAAGTCGGTAAATGCAAAAATTTTATTGGACTTTTTTACAGATTTAAGCATTCTCTTTCGATTAAACAAAAAAGGGCAGTTAACTGGTATCACCTTTACGTTCAATCTACCTTAAACTGCGAATGGGAAACTCCAGAATCCAAAAAACTTTATAAAAAATAAAATACGGTGTTTTAAACAAACATATATTACATTTATATTGTTAAAGACGTGCAGATTATATTAAAGACAGTCAAAATCTCATGTAAATCACTGGTTTATTTTCAGGTACCGGAGCGGTTACTTACTAATATTTTAGTGGGGGGTCATAACAAAAGAATATAGTCCTGGCATGAGACATTCCAGAAAAACACACTAACCTCGAAATTTTTTTGAAAATTGTTAGTTTAGGTCATCTAAGCGTTAATGAAGATGAATATCTCTACAGTAAGACCCTAATGTCGTGATTATTTTAATTTTGTGGGGTAGGGGAAAGTGATAAATACAAAACATTTATTATAATTAATGATGCAAAAAATTTATTCTCTTTTTTTAAACAGAAAAATTTAAGTTTCTAAGGATAAGAACAGAATTGCTGCTAAAGATGGTGCAGTAGCTGTGTCTTTTGAAAAGTTAAGTATAAATGCTGCATAAGACTGAGATTTTGAATTAGACACAAAATTTGAATGCGTCTTGAGACATAGATGTTTGCCGAGTGGGTCAAAATTTATTGAGACAAAAAATTGTCCTAACACAAGAAAAAAACATTTTGAAAAATTTACCTTTTTTGATATTTTAATTCAAGCGTGCTACATAAATTTAACAGAATAGATCATAAGGCTTAAATCTCCAATTTCTTTGATAAGAGATAAGTGATCCAGGCGGCACACAAATCTGTGTGCACTTTATTACCGGTTTTACACGAGTCGAGAGTCGAACCCGGGACTCAAGCTTTGATCGCAGGGATGTTAACATCTACACCACCCGTTCGCCTTCCTCAACCGTACACCATTACCACCCAGCCCTAAGAAACCATTCCCACCATGGTTGGAAATGGTGTACAGTTGTGGAAGGCAAACGGGTGGTGTAGATGTTAACATCCCTGCGATCAAAGCTTGAGTCCCGGGTTCGACTCTCGACTCGTCGCCATTTTCACCTGACCGAAAGTTGTCACATATCTTCTCCACGTGTAGGGTACACTGAAGAAATATATGCATAACTAACTCTTCAGTGACTAGAAAAGCTCAAACAAGAAACAAAACGAACAATTTGGATTCATTAGGGATGAATATTTTTAATGCAAATTATTTGCGACTCTTCTCCCTCTTCGCGCATTATTACGTTCGCATGCAGTGGTTGTTTATTCTTCCGCCACGGACTGGTGACATTCGACAATGTACTAGTATTGTTAATATTTAATAGCGGTCAAATAGTGAGGGAGTGCTCTCAAATTAATAGAATTTATGTGGCAGATTTATATCTCTCTCTGGTTATCATGAGAAATTAAATTACAGAAAACATTTGGAAGTGATGGGAAGCAAGATTAAAAAAAAAAATTGGACTTCAGCGGGTAGGAATATCTAAACATAACTTACCAAAGGACTAATTGATACAGTTGTATAAATGGGCGTTATCCCCAGTATTAACTTATGAAAGTGTGGTATGGCATCATAAGATAAAGCAAAAACCTTTCGAAAGAAAAAATCTAGTTATCAGAGAATGTGTGTAATTAATTCGTACGGAGGATACAGAAGTATTTCTACAAAAGCATTGTTGGTATTATTAGGATTATTACCCGTAGACTTCCAAATAGATAAACATGTGTTATTTCATAATATACGACGAGGGAAGGAGGTAGGAACTGATACAGATAGGTATACCAAGGATACAGTTAGATGAAGAGAGCCATAGAAATGAAACTACGGGAATGTTGGCAAATAAGATGGGAGCAATCAAAGGAAGGAAGAGATTTAGAGAAATGTATTCCCAAGGTAGACTATAGTGTAAAAAATATATGGTTTAAACCGGCTAGAAGTACGAAAGAAATGATAACAGGACATGGCGATATGCAATATTATTGGTGGAAAAGAGGTTGTGGTGCAGAATCAATATATATGTCAAGATGGTGAGGACAAAGTAGAACATATATTGTTCGATTGTAAATTAGTTGATATTGAAAGGAGGGAATGGTATATAAAGGTCAAAAAGGAAGCGGTATATGTTTGGTCGAACTGGAGTAAATTGATACAAAATAAAGCTGTTTACGACTCGACGACAGAATATGTGGAACAAATAACAACATTGCGGATGATAAAAGACTCGTACCTACCTCCATGTTTATTAGGGGAGGAAACTTACATAGAGAAGGTAAAATGGAACGGTTCAGATATGCAAATTGAGGAATAAATAAAGAAGAAAAAACATTATGACAAAAAGGTGGCAGGAAAATAAAATATTATCGAGACAAACCCCTGTTAATGGCAATACTGCCGCGGCACAGGGTAAAAATAATAGAAAATTTTAAAAAATCACAACGATTCCAGCTGAGAGCAATTGACAGCAGCTGAGCGTAGGGATGGTAGGAGAAGCGAAAGTCGAACATAGCCGAAGTGGAACAGAGAACTATGGGGTGGAAGTCAAACTAGAGACCATATTTGGGATAAAATTGTTTATTTGTATAAAAAATATAGTGTACTGCAGTTATTTTTTATGACTTACTTGCTTAATTTAAAATTGATTACTAAATTTTTTCTTTCAACAAATGGTTGTGTTATTGTCTTCGGTCTACGACATTCAATCTACCTTAAGATACAGGGTTACATGGTAAGGCTACAAGGGAACCTGCGCTTTGTCAGCTAGCCGCACCCGCACATTGGTTTCTATTAAATTTCAGCAAAGTGTAGGTGATAAACGGGTGTAGAAACCAAACCCCATTTCATGTGTATCCAACTATGAGAACTGCTCCCACCACCATCGCCTTAATTTCTACACGCGTAATATCTTATTTTTGAAAAATTTAAAATCTTGAAAATATATATAAAGCTGTAACGTCGGCGCCAAGACATTCCACCAATTTGTGAAATAATAATATTTCTTTGCATTTTCCAAGCCGGATGCTGTTAAGAAGCTTTCAATAAGTGGCCGGTCGGCGCTGAGACGAAAGTGCGACGAACTTGGGACCCACCCTAAACCTCTTCAGTTATTGAGGTATTGTTTGATATACCTTTCACTTCTAAGGAAGGTACACGTGTATTCGGAGAATGCGGCCTGCGACGTTGACCCAGCGAGGTCCACTGGAATTTAGGTGTACCTAAAGAAAAGAAAAATTCTACGAAGTAATGAATGAAGTACGTGCCGAATATAGAACAACGAAAAAGGTGTTTGCGAGCGCCTAGGTAATGCCCATGGCGGTTCGTCCTCTACGGTGCAGTCTCTGCGTTCCTAGAAGCCGAAGGGGTGGACAAGAAGAATATTTGCAAGGTGTGGTGGCGAAGGCGTGGTTATTTGCTGATCACGTGACTTCTTGTACTGTATATATTGGGAGGAGTGAAGAACCTCAGGGACTCTTTACGCGGGAAAGTAGAAGTCCGCCGGCACGGGAGAAGTGTCCGGGCTAAGACTAGGTCGCGGAGACCAGATGTTCGTTAGGCTGCTGCGGTAGTCTTAATGAAGTCATTACTAGTTGCGGGTGTCGTAACTTGTATCGTTAGTTGTTGGGGAAAACAACTTATAATTTTGAACGTTCATATAACCTGAAGGTTTTACTATTTAGTTGTCTTCAACTAAATTTATCCATGTGTAATTGATGCTTTCCGATAGCATTACTTGTGTAATATCAGATTATTAAATGTATTAATGATTTTGGGAGTTTGTCTCTGTTATAAATTCAGATTTCTAGTTAATTTGTATTGAATCATTATTTATTGTTATTACACGTGTGTTTGATTGCTCGGGAAACCGAGCTGGTGCCAGCGAAGAAAACTACAATAGGGATTGTGGTATTTATGTGGATCCCGCTTCTACCAAAAAATACTAACATCACATCAGGGCTTGAGGTGTGATGTTACAATAAAGTGGGTGCAAAGCAGAGGGTATCGAAGTCATCAATACCTACTCGATGTACTTGTCTTGTGAAAAGAAACTTTTCAGTTTTCTGACTAAAACAGTGCCGAATTTTAGAATCAGTGTGTTTTTATATGGGAAGCGACACAATTAAACAGGGGGGTGGGGGCTGAACACCATCCCTACTATCGAATATTTTGTTGTAGACCCCTGACTTCTAATAACTGTGGAGATTACCAAAAATTGCAGAAAAATACAATTACCACCATTGGGTTTGTAATTTTGTTTTGTATAAACACAAGTGAAAAATTTTGTTCTATGAATGGATATTAATTTTAAAACCTGAAATGTTTTAAAATGCGTGATATTTTTACGGTAAAGAGATATGCGCCATGGTCATGCAGTTAAGTTCACCCTATGATTCTAGGATTCCAATTCGCGACTGCGTTACAAAAAAATCAGTCATTCAGCGGCTTCTTCCCTCTCCTACCCTCCGTTTCGCCAAAATGATACGATAAACCTGCAATTGTGTTTACCAATTGCGACACATATGAACGCGTCTTGATGAATGACGCAACTCTTTGCAAACCTAGTTTATAGACTGTTGCAATTATTTGCAATAGAAAACTGCACGAAAGTCAAGTGAGCGTAATATTCACCTCTGGCGCGAATAGCTCGCCGATCATCATCCAAGGTAGAGGTCCAAAACCCAGAGAGAAGACGACGAGGTAAAGAGCCACGGCGAAGAGGGAGAGCCAGCCAGGCATAGATTCGGACATCCTGTAGCAGAAGCCCAAGATGAATAGGCACACCGCCATGACGGCTGCCGAGAGCAGGAGCAGCACGCGCCGACCTGCGCGATCCACCAGCGCCGCTGAGGCCACTGTCGCTACCACCATTGTGGCTCCCGACAAACACGAGCATACATTTGGGGACAGCGAACTACCTGCTTCCTGAAAATAAAACGCCATTACTACAGCATCTGGGTATTTATTGATGTATTTCAAATCATGCCACAAGATCATGTGTATTAGTATTCATAAGAATTGCGATAGGAACTTAACGAAGTAAATAGGATTTCTTCCAAAGTTCTTTCAACAAAAAATGTTGAAAAATCAAAATAGGGTAAGATGATAAAGAAGCTTGTATTTTTACAATGAGAATGGGTTTCAAAGTTGAATTTTACGTAGGATATTCGGTAATGCAATAATTTGAAATATCTCTTTCCTGCCAATTCTGTTACATTTCGGGGAATTTTATTATTCGTGTATAAAATTTTAATGAAGCAACTTAAGCACGAAAGAAAAGTTGCCGAAATGAAATATATTTTTGGTTTTTGGAAACCAAAGAGTCAGGGTTGCATTCTTTCCCCAATGCTTTTCAAAACGATACGACTGAGCGCCCTCAACCAACTTCGGATGACGCCGGCTAATGTCTTATAATTCATGTCAGTCATTCAGTGAGCTTTATATAGATTAGATAAGGGCAATGGCGTATCTACACTTCATGAGGTCCGAAGCGTGTTCTTGGAAGCCCCTACACTTAAATTTTTTGGTAGTCCCCATTCACAAACCTGTTTGCATGACTTCAAGTACATATCCAACGCTCCGAAGCATCACAATCAGTTGAGTGAATGACATGTGTCATCCAACATTCATGGTAGCAGCATTCCAAGAAAACCGCGTGGGATAGAGGTTACACAACCATTGAGGTAATGCAATAGGTGTCTAAGTTTACTAATATGAACGCACGCTTTTTTGCCATGAAAACATTCAGAAAAATAGATGATTACGGCCACTAGGATTAACTACAATTAAAGAACCTAAAAATATTGTCTAGTGCCGTATACAATTGCTCATAGAACATAATATCTTAATAAAATAGCTTATTTTTGAAATGGACTTCATTTAGCACACCTATACGCTATACGCCCAATGTTTTTCAGTTAATAAAGTTTTAAATATTGTAACTATATTTCATACTCCATTCAATAAAGACTTATTTTCTGAAAGTCTGGACAATAATCCTCCAGACACGAAACTTGGCAGAAAGTTAGGTCTCGGGATCACTTTAATGGGGAAAGAAAATCGGACACTTTAGCGGACCGTTAGGCCCCCCTGAGGGGTCAAAAGAGGCGACAAAACTGTTTTTTGTATATACCTCAAAAACTAAGCGAGATATAAACAAAAATTAAAAGTAAAAGTTGAAAATTTTCAACAAATTTAGTACTTGGCCGTTTCTTCGTAGTCGCACAGGAACCGAGATATAAAGGCTCAAAGTTGAAATCATTATTTGCAATTTTTCGTTTACAGTATTTTTACAAAAATAAGAAAAAGTAGCATTTGTTGAGTTTATACCGATTTTTGTGTAGTAAAAAGCGCTAAATATGGGTTTTTACATGTAATACCATGAATTTGGGTGTACATTTTTGCATGTATGTGGTGATACATACACAAACACACACATGACAACCAAAAAAGCATTTTTAGCTGTATAAATGTACACATAATATAAATATGTGTAGAAATATGGAATATATACATACATGTATATTTTTCTTGTCTAAATCCAAAAATGCACATACACACGTATGGATTAGCGCCTACTTAACCCTTTTTCCTAGATGTTCACACGCATGTCTGGTGGCTAATCTGGTTCTACTAGCAAACCCTTTCCCAGTAGCATTCATGATCTTGTTCAGGAAGGGTTCATTGGCAAACAAAACCATAAGGCTCGTCCGCACATAACGTTGCCAACGGTCGGATCGAAGGCAACGCAGCATGTACATTTAAATGCGACTATCTGCACATTCAGCGTTGTGTATTTTCCCCGCCCGTTGGTCATTTCCACCGTCGCACAGTGTGATATTTTCAATATCTAGCAGGACAAAATTTAAAAAATGCACCAATTTGTACATGCAAAAAAACCGGTTGAATATAAGCAGAGACGAATCAAATTTCAACAATATAAGGTCTATTTTCCAAGAAGTCACGCGAAACAATGGAAAAAAGGGTCGGCAAGCCGTCATTCGTTTGAGTTCGCTGTGTTTCTGTGCTCGAGTAGTGATTGATTGTTGTTATATTGTTTCTGTGACTGTTAAGGTAAGCTTAGAAATGTTTTTGCTTTTATATGTTGTATAAATTATTAGTAAGCGGTAAAAGAAAACACCCAGTTAATTTTATTACAAGAAAAATAGCAAACTCTGTTTGAATTAAACTTTTAGTATAGTATATCAAAAAATACCGGTATGATGGTCTGTTTTTCTGATTGCACTACTTGTATACTTTAAGTAACATGATAGTTTGTTTGCGGAAGTTTGCGACACTCATACATTTTTTTCTCCGTTTTCAGTATGACATCGCAAATTTCACGACTCGCATTTTTCAATGTTTGGTTCGGCATTGTGAAAGAATCACGAACAGATGCTTTACTGCGTTATATACTGAGAGAACTGGGTGATCCGTTATTTTCAGATGAAATTTTAAATAAATTAAAAGCAAGAATCAGGAGCTATAATAAAAAAATAGACGAAAAATGGGCAAAATCGGGCAGACACCGAGAACGTTTCTTAAACGCAAATTCTCGTGGTTGCATGAGCATTTTTCTTTCGCCGATTTTGTTTAATGACAGTGAAATAAATATTCAACTTCCTTGTCCCAGTAGCCGGGCCAGAAGACCACAGAAGGACTTTAAAACTTCTAGCACGAAAACGAAGAGGCGACGAATCCAACATCTTCTTGAGACGACAAGTCAGGAAGAATTGTCCATAGCAACCGAAGTAAATCTTCGCAAGGATGGAGAAAGGGATTCTGTTGCTATCGTAAAAGAGCTATGCGCCTTTTCACCTCGAAGAGGTACTGCAATAAAGAAAGCGCGAAAGTGTTTTGGAAGTAAAAAACAAGGAATTACCGCAAACAAAGCTGTTGCACTGATAGTTGACGCGAACCTTTCAACACACCAGTACAATACAACACGTCAGCAAGCTAACGAAGTTAATAGTAAAATGTATCCGCCATATCACAAGGTAAAAGCGCGAAACAGTTATGCTACCCTTCTGACATAAGTGTAACTGAAACACGCGCTGAAGTTAAACTTCAAACTTTGATGGATCACTCGATCACACGATTGTGCGAAGCCCAAGAAGATGTTTTAAAGACTATAGATGACTTAAAAGATATGGAAATAATTATCAAATGGGGTTGTGATAGAGCTGAACAAACCAAACACAAACAAAAATTTTTTGAGGAGCAATGCAGTGAGGAAAGTCTATTTAGCATTTCGATGGTGCCAATCCAAATAATTGTGGAAGAGCATAACATTAGAAAAAATGTGTGGCAAAACCCTTCACCCGCCTCAACCAGATATTGTCGTCCAATAAAATTTGTATTTGCAAATGAAGCTGATAAAAACAGAAGTCGATAAAATTAAAAACGAAATTGAAAGTCTGTCACCAACTAAGATTTTTGTAAATGATATGGAAGTCTTGATAAAACCAACATCGATATTCTGCATGGTTGATGGCAAAATACAAAATACATCGTATGTAATGCCATTGAGTCTTGTGCTTCCACACAAACTTGTTGTTTATGTGGAGCAAAGCCTAAAGACATGAATAACAGAAGAGTCATAATAGCAAAGACTGTTAATAGAGATTTTCTTTGTCTAGGCTTATCACCACTGCATTCGTGAATAAGATACTTTGAATGCATATTACACATTTATTATCGGCTCGATATAAAATCATGGCAAGCCCGAGGAGATGAGAACAAAAATATTGTACCTGAGAAAAAGATTGTACAAGATAAATTTTGGTGGGAATTAGATTTATTGGTCGATATGCCTAAGCAACACACTGGAAACACACATGATGGCAACACAGCCCGTAAATTTTTTAGGAATGCTGAAAAGTCAGCAGAAATAACAGGTGTCAAAATTGAGCTTATCAAGCGCTTCCATGTCATATTAGAATGCATTAATAGTGGCTTTCCCATCAATAGCTATAAACTTGATGAATACGCCAAAGCAACAAGCGATTTGTACATCGAAGAGTATTCTTGGTACCCAATGCCTGTGAGTGTACATAAGATACTTTTCCATGGCAAATATATTATTTCTTCGTGTATTCTCCCAATCGGTCAACTTTCAGAAGAGGCACAGAAGGCTAGGAATAAGCACAATAAGAAATTTAGGGAAATGTTCACTAGAAAGACTTCAAGACTTGATACAAATAGAGATTTATTAAATAGATTACTAATTACACCCGACCCATATATTACAAGTTTACGTGCTCCTCCGAAAACCAAACGAGGGCAAATTACTCCAGAAGTGTGCGAGCTTATAGAAATCAGAGCTCCAAACGAACAAGGCGAAAGTCAATTAGAAGAATCTGATCGAGACACTTCTGTAGAATCTCATAGGGATTTTGATGAATCTGATAGCGATTCTGATCAATATCCTAGATAATTATCTACTTCACAATCAGGTTTGTACATAGATTTTTGAATATTTTATCTAAGTTTGTATATAATATAATGTTTTGACATTGTAAGTTATTAAACATGTTACGGTCCCACTTAGACGGCAGTGGAAAACTTTCATTTATTTCGCTGCCCCAACTATGGCTTCGACTGCAGTCAGAAACATCTTGGGCAGCGGAAAGGCGATTCGCCATTTCCGCTGGCCGCCTCCGCCCTGGTGGCGTGAGATCAGGGATGTCAGCATCTCGCTCTAGTGGCGTGATGCTCTGATCAACCAATGAAGAACCGTAAAAGTGACATCATAATAAAATATATGTAATTGGCCCTGCCCCCCTCCAAGACGTCCCTCCTTCCAGGTGGCCACGAGGCGAAGGGCTCAACAGACGGAGGCAAGCCTCCTCTCCGGGCGCATGTGGCCGCATGCGCTCGTAAAACTCCGTAACATTCTCTATAATACTAATCTGTTTTATTCAATCTATTGTAGCAGGTACCCTTAAGATACTTTTAGTTACTGAAGTCATAAATTGTTTTGGCTATTTGTTATCACGCTGAGGATCCGATACATACTTCTAATTATCATATCAATGTATTCAGAAATTGTCTTGTTCATTATGTAAGGATGAGAAAGTATTGGGTGCAGCTGTACCGATGGGATGTAGCTAAAGGGAATAAATAGTATTAAGTTTGTTTCATGTATTCTTAAGAGTGATCCTGATTTATTTCATATCCCAGTGTCGATCCCCCTTTTTGCAAGTGGGAATTGCACCCACTAGACCAAGCGAGTAGCTCCAAAGCGAGTAAAGCCTCTGAGTAAATATTAAAGTATAATTTATTAGACCGAACCCATAAGTGGGTGATAATAGCTAAAAGAGAGGGGGGCATGCAATAAACATATATATTATTATAATTAAATAAACGAAAATTTTATATATATATTTTGCTTATTTAATTATAATTATCATACAAAATTTACATATACCTAGGGATAGAAAATTTACAAGATATTCATATATATTACGTAAAATTTTCAAGTGTAATCTTGTAAATATTGTAAATTTTATGTCTGTATATAATTTTAAAACGTTCATACCGTCTTTTTATTCCATAAAATAAATCCCAGGAAGCAATAACCAAAGAAATAATTTTGTCCTGCTAGATCTTCAAAATATCACACTGTGCGTCGTCCTGCTGCGTTGGGTACGAGCTGCACGTCGTGAAGAAATGAGGGTTTAACACACAGTATCTTATGGCATATTCCTCACTTTTGCAGACATGCCGCGCAATGCCACGTGACATCCTTTCACGAAGGCTGTGACTTGAGTAGCTGCCTAGACATTTAAACCAATCAGAATAAAAGAAGTGAGAAACCCGCCTATTTAAATGCTTTTTGGTTCATCTGGGACGTAATTGAATGTTTGATTTCATTTTTATTAAGTAAACAATTTCGTAATTTTATCAAATTAGATGGAGACAATTTTCTGGCTTTGAAGAATTTACCTTTTCGACCCTTAACATTTTGTAGTGAATTAATTAAGAATGAATGAGAAACACGCTTGTTTCTTAACATTATTTAAATGTTTAATTATTTTTCTTAACAAAAAAACAAGTTTATTGATTTACCTGTGCTATTTATTATGTTTTTCGCACTGGGAGAAAGATGTCCCAAATTTGAAAAATCTATTTCTTCAAAAAAAATCAGATCCGAAAGTTAAATGGTTGGATTAAATTTATCATAAATTTGAGAATATTATACGTATTTTATTAACCAAATTCTGAGTTATATGCGTGAACGAGTTAATTACAATTTTAATCGTTATGTTGACAATACCTCTGCGAGATGTTGTTGCTATAATTCCTTAAAAATATATTTTGAAAGAAGATATGGTTTTACAGAAAGCATCGATCACTGTATGATTCAAATAAATATTGAAAAATGAAATGATAAATAATGATATTACATGTTTTAAAGGTACTCTATAATGTGTATCCCTTCAAAAACTTTCAACACATTTCGGAGTGAATAAAATGGATCTTTTTATTGCAGAAGTCTGTATTCCAAAATAATATTACAAATAACTTTAAAATTTCATCCAATTAATTACATTTTAATCATATAAGAATTCACTGTTGTAAAACGTTGAGAAAATGTTGAGTAAGTTAACTGTGCTTCTAGAATGAAAAACA
>NNCF01128917.1:155412-169975 GCA_002313205.1 Laupala kohalensis | reverse complement strand
GCTGCACTTGCTGCACTGGCTGCGCTGGATGACTCTAGTGATTGCGGAAATGCAAGATCACTAGTTTATGAGTAATTCAAGAAAAAGTAAAAAAAATTAAAAAATAGAAATCGTTTAAAATGGGTATTAATATATATAAATATTGTTACGTAGATGACTCTAGTGAAAGCGGAAATGCGATATACTTAATAGTTTGTGAGTTATTCACGAAAAAGTAAAGACGTTTTAAAAAATAGAATACGCTTAAATTGCGTATATAGGTGTATTCTCAGTAATTATACATTTTATGTGCTATTGTAAAATATTTTATTAGTACGTATTTTGTGTTTGTGAATTTCAATGGCAAACTACACTATTTGATATATGACACATGATCCTATCTTTAAGAACGTGCTCAGAATGAACAAAGAAAATGACCTTGTATACCCTTCCTATGAGTGTAGGAATAAATTATCCATAGTAGTTTTAGAGTTATTCATGAAAATGTAAATAAAAATCGTTAAAAACGTGTTCTTTTCGTGTATATGACCTTGTATATCCTTCCTATGAGTGTAGAAGTGAATTATCCCTAATTTTTGAGAGTTATTTATAAAAAAATTAAAAATCGTTAAAAACGGGATCTTTTGGAGTATTTGACCTTTTATATCCTTCTTATAAATGTAGAAATGAATTATCTTTAATAGTTTTAAAATTATTCATGAAAATGTAAAAAAATAAAAAATTTATATCGTTAAAAACGTGTTCTATTAGTGTATATGACCTCATATATCCTTCCTAGGAGTGAAAAAGTGAAATATCTATTATTAGTTTCAGAGTTATTAATGAAATTTAAAAAAAATTAAAAATCAAAAATCGTTAAAAACGTTTTCGTTTGGAGTATATGACCTCGTATATCCTTCCTATGAGTATAGAAATTAATTATTTATTAAATACAAATTTGTTGGTAGTCTATTAATATGATAACAGGTACCGAATTATTTTTATTCATATCTCAGGAGCGAGTTGAAATGTTAAATCCTGCTCTATTAAGACTCTTGATCGGATCTGATGGGATGGTCCCTTGATTGCTTCCGGAGGGTAAATTAGTTATTTGTCTTCCACGTCNTAATTGTCTTCCACGTGGTCATACGCAGTTTGAATTGCTTTTTTGACAATCAATTTGTTTGTTTGTTTATTTATAGCAAATTTGTAAAATAAAACTTTTAAGTATAAGTGATTGTAATTAGGCCATATAATCCCGTCCACTACACTGAAAGTATTCACTTTGTTAAGTGGGGCGCAACTTAGAACTCGGACAATGTTTACTCGTCGCATTGGTTTAGATCAGCGCTGTTTAACGTATCATCATCGCTCGTGGGCCATTCTTTGACTATACACTTTCGAGAGACCGGGTCTGCACGGGATGGTGTTCCGCAATATGTCACCCAATAAATAAAATAATGGGTCATATCTATTTATTTGTAACGTGATACTTTTTATTATCATCAACATATATAAATTATTTCGAATTCGAAAAATTAAAAAGAACAAGGAAATAGCAATAAATATAACATTTATTACACTGCTACCTCAAAATGAATAAAAACTATTTACTTTAGGTACAATTAGAAACTTATTCCATTTTATTCTTATCTCACTATCAGTCTCTATACATCGTAACTCCCAAAAATGCTAATTTAATATAATGTACCTTTAACTTACTCACGTACGCTTTTGAAACTAAACCAGAAACAAGTTCAAGGAATATTACCCCGCCCCAACAACAAAACGCCTTACCCTTAAATCTAATAGTCAAATTGTAATGGAATCAAAATCCGTATGATTTTCACAGCATATATACCTAACTAGCAGCCTCCTCCAAAAATACAATAGCTACTCCCCGCCTCACCAGATAAGGTAATGGATTTGCGGTTAAAACGGTATAGTCGTGTGAATAAAAGAACAGAAGAATAAGACAAGACAGAATATTCACACATTTACTTCTTTTTATACAAATTATATTTCTTTACAAATTGAATACTCTTAAATTTCTAACTAATTTTCTTACTTATTTTTTATTATACTATCTATAGAGAAAGTTCGTTTGACTACGCTAATATTAAATACTAACTTAATTTCTATATTTACGCAGTTCTTTTACTCTTAGATCTACACAATATCACAATTAATACAAAGTTGGAAAACTAAATGATTTAATTACTTATTACTTACTAGTGTTTAATTCTAAACTAAACCCAATTGACACCACGGAGTAATAAAATAATGACAATATTATGTAAATAAACACATTAATTTATCCATGGCAAATTAACTATTTTCCTTTTCTAAATTTACTGACTATTTTCCTACCGCGTCTTTTCTACCTACATCATAAGTTAATCACCATGCAAGCAATATTGACATTCATACTAACTCATTTACTCGCATTACACTGAGACTGATTTTTCACATTACTGAACGACATCACGAAACAGTAAAAAAATTTACATCTAATATTCCGCTGCCTCAAAATGAATAAAAACTATTCACTTTACGTACAATTAGAAACTTTTTTTAANTGTAAGAGCTGCTGTCTCTTATACACATCTAGATGTGTATAAGAGACAGGAACAAGTACAATAAATTTTCCCCCCCCCCCCCCAAACATAACGCTTTACCATTCAAGTCTAATAGTGTAGAAAACGAATTCCATATGATTTTCACAGCAGATTTTATTTTTTTCAAAAAGATTTTAAAAATCTTTAATATTCGATAAATTTATGAAAATACAATATCAATCAACTTTAAATAAACTATAGAATACAGCCATATAGTTTTTATTTGGAAAATATCGATATTTAAATTTATTTTTTTTCTTCGTACATTACGTACTTGGAAAATTCTTACGTAGAAATGTCACATAATAATAAAGGTACGTTTTCGTTAATAACTTTTTTATTTATAGAGATAATTCATTTCTACTTTCACTAGAGTAATATACGAATTATTATACACCTTTAAATTACATTTTAAACAATTTTTATTTTTTAAATTATTTTTTTTTAAATCTTAAATATTTAATAAATTCATCAAAATACTATATGAATCGACTTAAAGTAACCTATAGAGTATAGCCATATAATTTCTACTTCGAAATATAATGCAATACATTATTTATCTTACCTTGGCTGAGATGTTCTGCCTTGTAGCTGTTAAGCAAAATGGCCGATACTAGAGAATATCACGAACAACTACTGCGTTCAAAGCTGAGTTGCTGCAGGCGTTGTGCCACGTATTGGATGGCTCAGTAGTACAGTGTTTTCACATAGGTAAAACAATTTCCAAAAATATAAAAATACTTCATCATATCACAGACACATAAATTATTTCAATGATGAGTAGAGAACACTTCTTATACGCAGCAAAACGACTTCATGGCACAAAATGGCGACGTGTCCTCACGTGGTGACACCTACAAGAGTGTTGGATCGTAGAGCGAGCGTAGATACAACGCGCCGGTGCATGATGGCCGTGTACTGAATAATGAATATAACGTGGCCTGAGCGCGACGAAGGGAAGGAACATACATATAGTTCAATAATTCATGGATTGTCATGGAACTTGCATTTTAAACGATTTCTATTTTTTATTTTTTTTTACTATTTCGTGAATAACTCAAACTATTAGTGATATTGCATTTCCGCTTTCACTAGAGTCATCTACGTATTCATATACATGTATATACGCATTTTAAACGATTTCTATTTTTCAAAATTTTTTTTTAGTTTTTCTTGAATAACTCAAACTATTAAGAATATTGCATTTCCGCTTTCACTAGTCATCTACGTATTCATATACATGTATATACGCATTTTAAACAATTTCTATTTTTCGAATTTTTTTTTTAGTTTTTCTTGAATAACTCAAACTATTAAGAATATTGCATTTCCGCTTTCACTAGTCATCTACGTATTCATATACATGTATATACGCATTTTAAACAATTTCTATTTTTCGAATTTTTTTTTTAGTTTTTCTTGAATAACTCAAACTATTAAGAATATTGCATTTCCGCTTTCACTAGTCATCTACGTATTCATATACATGTATATACGCATTTTAAACAATTTCTATTTTTCGAATTTTTTTTTTAGTTTTTCTTGAATAACTCAAACTATTAAGAATATTGCATTTCCGCTTTCACTAGTCATCTACGTATTCATATACATGTATATACGCATTTTAAACAATTTCTATTTTTCGAATTTTTTTTTTAGTTTTTCTTGAATAACTCAAACTATTAAGAATATTGCATTTCCGCTTTCACTAGTCATCTACGTATTCATATACATGTATATACGCATTTTAAACAATTTCTATTTTTCGAATTTTTTTTTTAGTTTTTCTTGAATAACTCAAACTATTAAGAATATTGCATTTCCGCTTTCACTAGAGTCATCTACGTATTCATATACATCTATATACGCATTTTCAACGATTTGTATTTTTCGAAAAAAAAATCTTAAATATTCAATAAATTTAATAAAATACTATATGTATTAACTATAAAGAACCTATAGAATATAGCCATATACTTTCTATTTCGAAAATATGATTATTTAAAAAAATTATTTTTTGACGTTACGTACTCGGAATATTCTTATGTAGAAATGTGTTATCAACAGATAACCAAATGAATAACAAAGAAGAATATACTGCGGGCGCTAGTGTTTTTCAACTAGCTCGTTTAAGGTAAAAGGGTTGAATGAGTTCTTTACGAGATTATCTTCATGAGAAATACAAGTCACATTTATTACACACATAGAATACTTAGAAATTACAAATACAGAGTTACATTTGAATGGAGAGATTACAATGTTTGAGGCCAGCTGTTGTGAGCAGCTAGCTACTTCGTGAAATATCAGCGAAGTATAATAGCCATGAAGTAACATTACCTCAAAGAGGCTGTCATTTCATTTAAAGTTTAAACAGAATTACTAGTATGGCAACTTACAAAATTGAGGTACTACTCATTGAGTTAGTACAAAGATTAACTGCATTTCTCCGAGTTTTCAGAGAAATCCCCCCATGAATTTCCCAATGTTAAGCAGTGTTACTACCCTTTTCATGGAAAGGGTTAAAAACAATATTTAAATGAAGTTCCCACTACACAGTAGGGGACACATTAGCAAAAATAGAATTTAGAATTAAAGTTCCAAATTATACAATATAAATGTTCTCGTGGATGCGAGGAAATACTTATAACACGTTCTCTTGATGAGTAGATAGCGGCTGCTTGTGGCCGCAAGGTTGAAGGCTGCTAGTACATAGCTCCAGCAGGTGCATGACGGTCACGTTAGTGGACAGGCTACTGAAACTTAGATAGATATGAGTATTTGGACTCAATAATGTTGCAGTTTGTTGTACGCAGCAATGACATGACACTGAAATGATTCTGTTCATAGAACAAGAATCATGTCCCAAAAAATCCTTATTGCTTACAGCAATACTATGACACTGAAAATACACTCATCCCTACGAACGGGAGTCACAACGTAATTCGTCGAACCGCCTCACTTCGAGGCAGAATGTATGTGCATCGTCGCGTTGACTACGTCGCAGCATTACGANTTGATGAGTAGATAGCGGCTGCTTGTGGCCGCAAGGTTGAAGGCTGCTAGTACATAGCTCCAGCAGGTGCATGACGGTCACGTTAGTGGACAGGCTACTGAAACTTAGATAGATATGAGTATTTGGACTCAATAATGTTGCAGTTTGTTGTACGCAGCAGTGACATGACACTGAAATGATTCTGTTCATAGAACAAGAATCATGTCCCAAAAAATCCTATTGCTTACAGCAATAATATGACACTGAAAATACACTCATCCCTGCGAGCGGGAGTCACAACGTAATTCGTCGAACCACCTCACTTCGAGGCAGAATGTATGTACATCGTCGCGTTGACTACGTCGCAGCATTACGACAGTACTGCAGATAAGAGTGCTTGTAGGCAGCAGCTTATATAGCAAGTTCTCAGACTTCCCATATACAAAAAGTGTTCAGAAAGTGCATGTCATAGACTCTCTACATGAAGTTAGTTCATTTACCTTTGGTTTCACAATGTTTCACACGTATCGATATATGAGAACCAGTGGTTACACAATGTTTGTACATATCGATAAAATGAACCATTGGTTACATACTGTTTGTACATATCGATTTAATCGATGTACTTGATGCTCAAATCGATTAATGTCGATAGATTGGCGCACACTTTAAATTAACACTATTAGAAAACATGATTTATACATAAACAATTTACAAAAATATAAACAATAATAAACAGTAATATTATTATTGCTTTGCAGAGGTTTGGTTTGCAACAAAATGTCACGTAATAATAAACGTACGTTTTCGTTAATAACTTTTTTATTTATAAAGATATTTCATTTCTACTTTCACTAGAGTAATATACGAGTTCATATACACCTTTAAATTACATTTTAAACAATTTTTATTTTTTCAAAAAAGTTTTAAGAATCTTTAATATTCAATAAATTTATCAAAATACTATATCAATCATATATAAATACTCTATAGAATATAACCATATAGTTTTTATTTCGAAAATATCAATATTTAAATTTTTTTCTCTTGACATTACTGTTATAAACGAATAACTAAACGCTCAATAGCATAAGAGTTATATAGGGGTCGCTAGTGTGTTGCTACTAGCCTAGGGAGATTAAAGGGATAATGAGATTCTTTTGCGGAATCGCTTTGATCTTAACAAGGTTCACATTTATTACACTGTTAAATAATACATATATTACTATAATCTACAAACACTGAATTACACAATATTATGAAAAATAGCAATAATGAACTTATCTGTTGTGAGCAGATAATACTCTGTAAAATACAAAGTCAACAGAGTTATGAAAATATATACGAAATAGAATAACTTCCTTATTGAAGTCCCGTTCCGCTTTGCTTTTATACAGAATTACTAAATGGTACATAAACAAAATTGAAGTATGACTTAAGTCTATACAAAAAAAAACCTTCAATCCTTGAGTTTTCAAGGAAGAGCCCCCCAGTAATCAACTAAATGATTTAATTACAAATTTACCTGCTGGCATTTGAAAAGGTTACAAAGTAACCGAAAATAGTGCAGGATTTTTGCGTTATATTAAGAAATACATGAACATGAGGGAATAAATAATTACAATTTGAATAAGACTCTAGGGTCTCCAAGACAAAAGGCCTCGTTAACACGAGGGAAATACTTAGTGAAGGTCCTTTGATGACGTCTTCTTAGTAGATTACGGCTGCTTGTGGCCGAGTATACTGCAAGGTTGATGGTTGATGGTTTCAGCAGCTTTAGTAGTGGTCGCTCGTTCGGACTCGCTACTGAAACTCAAAATTGTGTATGAGCACTTGTGCTCGAAGTGGTGAAGTTCTGCGTATTTGTCATTAATACGAAGTAACAACACGACACTGGAATGATTCCGTTTCAGCGGTAATCATGTCCCAAAAAATCCGTATGCACTAATGTCATAACAACACAACACTGTAATGTTGACGCACACTCATCCCTACTAACGGGAGTCACGACGAAGAACGACGACGACGTACTGCGTACATGCGACGCAGACTGAATGAGGTAATGAGTGCCTGTGGACAGCCGTTAGGCTAGGCACAGACTGTCTATATGGGAACACGTTCACAAATCAAGTTCATGGAGTGTTTACAATATATCGATACTATCGAAGTCCTCGACTGGAAGTCGATCCCAGATCGATTAGTATCGATGAGATTGATGCTCGATTAGCGCTCAATTCAAAATAACGCTATTAGCAGACATGTTATAAATATAAAAAAATTAACATGATATATAAACAATTTCTATATTATTAATAACAAATTACAAAATTAATAACATTTGACCCTTACAAACATTTGGTTTGTAACAATTACGTACTTGTACCTTTATTATTACGTAGCACTTCTACGTAAGAATTTTTCCAAGTACGTAATTGTTACAAACACAAGGAATAGTATAGGATTTTGGAGTTCTAGCGTATTGCAGCTAGTTTCAATTGGAATAGATGAAAGAAATAATGTTCTTTTGTGGAAACATCTTGATAGTAACAACAATTCACATTTGTTAACAATAATACATATATTGACTTATATTTACAAATACAGATTTATAACATGAATAACAATTGGTTAGGTTAGTTGGTGGTGGATAGTTTGCTCTGTGAAAATACTATCAACAGAGATCCTTAAATACAAGATGTAGTGCTCATCGAATAGAGATACCATCTAGATTTAATTAAAGCAGAATTACTGAATTATACAATTGCAAAATAGAAGTGTGACAAGTGTCGACACGAGGTGTGTTATACCGTTCCGTGAGTTTTCACGGAACCGCCCCCCGGACATTAACTAATCAATATAAACGAATACCTGCTTATTACAATAATAAGTCATGAAATGACTATAGAAATGCAGGATTTTTTTAACATTTGACCCTCTACAGAGGGGATAAAAATGTTACATACAAAAATCAGTACCCTCGACATAGGAGGGGATAAATAGTAATATTCTGAATCAAGACTCTGTGGTCTCCGAAACAAAATGAAGATTCTCGATAATACGAGTTGAATACTTAAAGAGTGTCCTTTTGAAGTTGCTATCTTCCTGGTGAAAGGCGGCTGTTCACGGCCGCTAGGCTAACAGGTGGAAGAACAGGTTTGCAGCGGGCTCATAGTGGTCGCTCGCTCGGACCGGCTGGCTGAAACTCAAAATAAGTATGAGCGCTTCGTCTCATAAATGTTGACGCATTACGTATCACTATGTGACACAACACTGTTTCGATGTTCACACATCCCTATGGTAGGGAGTCTCGACGATGAACCGACGATTTGACGACGTACCTCGCTCTGAGGTCGACTGGTGATAACATAAATGTAGAGTTATAAGGAGTGCTCATGGAGACGCTCCGTGGAGTTGTATAAAGTGCTCATGGAGCGGCACTAAGTGCCCTGTGGAGTTACATGAAGTCGAAGCTTCTACTAAGCATATAGTGAGCATGAAGAGTGCCTGTGGATAGCAGCTTATATAGCTAATACACAGATTTTATATATCAAAGTACATTCGGAAAGTCTTGGCGGAACTATGTATGTTCCTTGCACTTGGAGTTCGTTTATAGTTTCTTGGTCACATCTTGTTTACGGTCTCTTGGTTACATTCTGTTTATGGTTGGTTGGTTACGTCGTGTTCATAGGTATCGATAGTATCGATTCGCCTTATGAAGATCGATTAGAAATCGACTATTGTTTATGTATTTGAACATTGATTTGGCGCATAACTTGAATTAGCGCTTTAAAGACACATATAGAGATATAAACAATTTATAATAAATACAAATAATTAATAACAAATAAGAATATTGTTAATTATAACCCTTATGAACCTTGGTTCATAACATATTCCGGGGGCCAACTATGATGTTGTTGCAACATCGGATATAGTTATATTTTCATTTTCAAGTAATGGAGTCAATTTGACAATGGATCTTTTCATTTCCCCTTTGATTGTTTTAAGATTAACTACTCTGGTTTTGCCATCAGGACCGGGATAAAGTTCTATAACTCGCCCGAGTGGCCATTGAAACGTAGGGCGAAATTCCTTATGAATCATCACCAAGTCGCCTATCTTTATATCAGACGACTGGTAGTACCACTTGTTACGTAAATGTAACGTACTAAGATATTCATGAGCCCAACGCTTCCAAAATTCAAATCTCATGTATTCGATTTGCTCATAATGATTTTTTAAAGTGGAGCCAATAGGAGTTTTATTTAAATATGGAAGAGCATTAATGGCTGATCCAATTAAAAAGTGGCCAGGGGTAAGTGGAAGGATGTCAGTGGGATCGTTAGATAACGGACATAAAGGCCTACTGTTAATAATGCCTTCTATGTCTGTTATAAATGTTATAAGATTTTCTAATGTCAGTCGTTTAGACTTTAATGTCCTGTAAAATTGTATCTTAACTGTTCTAACGAACCGTTCCCAATTGCCCCCGAAGTGGGGAGCATAAGGCGGAGTAAACTTCCATTGAATATTTTGAGACAAAAAGAACTCATTTAGTTGATCCCTGACGTATGCTTTGTCGAGGCGCTGCTTGGACATAAGATACGTAGGGGCATTGTCCGAGTATAATACAGTCGGGACACCACGTCTCGCAACAAACCTCTTTAACGCTCCTAGGAAGGTGGGCAAACTTTGATTGGACACAACTTCGAGATGCAATGCTCTAGTGACTAGGCATATGAAAACTATTACGTAAGCGTTATCTAAATCATATTTATTTAATGAATGTTTAGTGCGTCGTATCTTGACCGGGCCAAAATAGTCCGTGCCGGTGTGAGCAAAAGGTTTACTCGGCTGAAGGCGCTCGGGCGGCAACACTGCCATCTGCTGCTTCATCGGATTTTTGAGATTGCGAATACAATTGATACATGTACGAGTAACTGATCTTATTGTTCGTAATCCCTTTACTGGCCAAAATCTCAATCTTAGTTGATACAGTAATGACTGATTTGGGAGATGTAAGAATTTTAGATGGAGATACATAATTAACATTCTCGTAATAGGGTGCGTCGGATGCAAGATTATTGGGTGCGTTTGCCCCCACGACAGCGGCGCTAGCGCAAGGCGACTGCCTATTCTTAATAATCCATCCTCATGGAGGAATGGATTCAATTTAAATATTTGACTGGAAGGCTTTACTGTTCGGCTATGTTTTAATTCATTTAGTTCTTCTTGATACGAAACATACTGCATATGTTTTAATAGGAGTAATTCAGATTGTCTTAAGTCGGCGACAGTTATATAGGGTTCAGTGGGAATCCTGCTACATTTGTTAGTGAATCTTATCACATAAGCGAGGATTCGTAACAGTTTAGAATAATAATTAGTTTTTGAAATTACTCCTTCAAAAAAGGTATTAGTAGGTCCCGCCTCCTTGTTCAATGTATCTGAAGTTACCGTAACGGTCGACGTAAAGGGTTGCGGCGAGCATGGCCATTGAGTTGCCGGTAATCTAATGAAATCGGGGCCCGTCCACCATAATCTAGATTTGATCAGATCCTGTGGAGATATTTCACGTGTCATAACATCAGCCGGATTTACTTGTGTTGGCACATAGTGCCATTGTGAGACGTTAGTATCATTCAAAATTAACTTTACTCTATTAGACACGAACACATCTTTTAGTTGTTTAGAGGAGTGTAGCCAATGCATTACTATAGTGGAATCGGTCCAAAAGTGAACATCGTCACGATTTATTTCAACTATGGCGTTGCTAATTTTGTTTGCTAGATTATTTGCTAATAACGCAGCGGCTAGTTCTAATTTGGGAATTGTGAGTTTACCCGGATGGGCAACGCGAGTCTTTGAAGTGAGTAAATTTGATTCTACATCACTGGCAATGTACGCCGCAGCTCCGTAACCTCTAGGGGCGGCGTCAGCGAATATGTGCAATGTGTATGTCTTGTTAATATTTAAAATATAACGAGGGATAGTTAATTCGACTAGCTGATTTAAATTGTTATAGAATTCGTTCCACTCGATATTAAAGTTTTCATTGAGTTCCACGTCCCAGTCTATCTTTTCAATCCAGAGCCTTTGAAGGTAAGTTTTAGCGGTTAATACCACTGGGGAAAGTAATCCCAGAGGATCAAATAACGCACAAATTTTGCTAGCCACCAACCGCTTCGTCCACGAATGAAGTTTTGAGTTATTTATTTTAAAACTAAATACATCTTTATCAGTAGTCCAGAAAATACCTAACACTTTAAAATCCTTATCTGCATTGAGGTGAAAGCTAATTTCCTGCGACTTTTCCTCCTCCGATAAGGAAGTGATAATTTCTCTAGAATTACTTGACCATTTCCTGATTGGAAATCCCCCCTTCCCTAGAAGCTCTGTTATCTGCTTCTGTAACACGTACGCTTCCGCAAGTGAGTGCGCGCCCGTGCATAAATCGTCAACATATATTCCAGACGCTATGCGGGATGAAGCGAGTGGAAGGGTCGCTCCTTCGTCTTCTAACAACTTAATTATAGTTCTACAAGAGAGGTAAGCACTAGGCGCTAAGCCATATGTGACTGTGTTAAGATGGTATGTACGTATGATGTCTGTGGGAGTTCGGCGCCAAAGTATTCTCAAATAATCTCTCTGGTCGTCAGCTATGAGAATTTGTCGGTAGAATTTCTCGATGTCAGCTGTCAAAGCAATGGGGAACGTGCGAAATCTTAACATCACGTCGTATAAATCGTTTTGGACTGAAGGTCCGGTATGTAGTCGATCGTTTATTGAAATCCCACCAACTTCAGTTGAACTCCCGTCAAAAACGACACGTAGTTTTGTGGTTGTGCTGTGTTGTTTTAAGACATAATGGTGTGGGATATAATTTATTGACCCGGTATTTGAGTTATCATTAATGATTTGAGTCATGTGGTCATGTCGTTCATATTCGTGGAGAAATTCTGTGTATTCTAGTTTGTGTTCTGGATTTTTCATTAGTTTGTGTTCTATGGAATAAAGTCGTTTAAGAGCTGTATTTCTATTATTCTGAAATCTAGGTTGCACTTTAAATGGCATCCTAACCACGTATTTTCCTTGTGAAGTGCGTGATGTAGTATTCAAATACAAGCTATCGCAAAATTCTTCCGCCTCTGAGTGAAGGTTGGTGCTGATTGTCAATGTGTTCAAGTTCCCAGAATTTAGAAATGTTGTCATTAAGTACCTGCGTATCACATGACGAGTGATTTACACTGGGCGGAGTGTTGAATGGAAGGGACGTAATAATAATGTATCCTAATTTGGTTTCATGTAACTTTAATTTTAATTTTGTCTTTGTATTGATTTCAAAGTTTTTATGGAGTAAAATTTCCCAAAAGGGCTGCGAACCTAGGAGTATATCAATGCTTCCCGGCTTGTTGAAAGTTTTATCAGCCAAAGGACAGTCTTTTGGTATTTCATCTATATTAACTTTGATCCTCGTAGAAGGAATTTGTGACGCAATTTGTGGCACTACTAAGCATGCGACATTAAATTTGAATCCCAAATTGAGAGTATCTTGTATGTTGATATTCGTTGTTGAGACTACGTTCGACGTAGTGCCACAAATTCCCTTTATGGAAACTGAGGTTTTCTTTGTTTTAAGTTTAAGCTTATCTACCATGTTCTGGTTGATAAGGGAATGAGTTGAACCACAGTCTAAGAGTGCGCGACACATTGAATTGTTACTTTCACTCGAAACATGTATGAGCGCGGTGGCTAAGGAGGCATGCGGCAACTCGCGGGCGACCGCAGCCTTAACTACCGCTTCCTGAACGACCTCCACGTTATCTGTAGAAGTTGGTGGGTCAGTGACTGTTGTCTTAATAAATTCCTTGTTCCTGTGCAACAAGGTATTGTGTCTTCTACCGCATATTTTGCAGGAAAAGGCGGAGTTGCAATCACGTACAACATGTTTTTTAGACATACAGTTTATACACAAGTTATTATCTTTAACGAATTTATTTCGTTCAGCAATTGATAATTTGTTGAATACTGAACAGTGATAAATTACATGAGATTGTTTGCATTTTATGCAGACTATGGACGGATGCATCGTTTGTGATTGGTTTACGAATGCCTTGTATGGACGTTTGTTACGTGTAAGATTCGTATTAGCGAGTCGCCGCGTAATATTTTTTACAGGGTCTCGTATGGAGGCAGTGAGTGCTTGTGCTTGCTTTTCCAGAAAATCAATTAGATCCGTGTATGATGGCAGACATGTAGTGTTGCAGGTCTCTTCATAATGCTTTAGCGTGGCAAGATCTAATTTGGATATTATATGATAAACTAAAATAGAATCCCATGACGTAATGTCTATACTTAATGATTTAAGTGAACGTATGCAACTTTCGGAATGGTCTATTAGGGATCTTAATTCTTGAGGAGATTCTTTCTGAATTTTATCGTATTCCACAAGTGATCTGATCGCAATATGCGCCATGACTCTAGGATTACAATATCTTTTGGCTAATACATTCCAAGCAATGGGATAGTTTTCGTTTGTTAACTCAAGTGAAGCAATTAGATTGTGAGCTGGATGATCGACATGCGTTTTGAGATATTGTAGTTTTTGAACATTTGTGAGTTCGTCATGTTGATTAATTATGGACTCGAACAACTCTCTAAAAGAAACCCATTTCAATATGTCGCCTGCAAATTTAGGTAATATCATACGAGGTAGCTGAGAAGCGACTGACCTAGTTAGAAAGGACGCATCATGCGATTCATTGTGCGCTGAGCGCTGTACTATTGTCTGTCGAGACAGCTTCTTTAAAATTTCGCCTACCCGGCCTATGAGTTTATAGTAATTTGTTTCGAAGTCTAACCGTTCCTTATCATTCACTACTCCAGTGACGGACTCTAACGAATCCTGATACCGTTCGTGGTCTTTGAAGACATTGTCCAAGGTGTTTTTCAATTTATGCAACGAGTCTGGTCT
>NNCF01128917.1:100412-153656 GCA_002313205.1 Laupala kohalensis | reverse complement strand
TAAACCATTTGTACCCTGCAGGGATGTTTAAAGTATCTGTTCACAGATAGTATATAACTTAATTATAAAAATAAATTACATGTATAAATGCAAGATGACAATAATTGAAAAGTTATATAAATTTACCCTGATAAATTGAGATAATTATGATGAATTTTTTCCCAACAGCCTCCTCAAGGAGAGGTAACACAATGAAGAAAATTCTCTAAAAAGAATATTAATATCATAAGTAAAACAAAATTACAACTAAATTATATTATTTCTACATATCAAATCAATGAGATGGCGAGCATGAAATAAAAATTGGAAAATAAATTATAAGACTAAGACATTTTATTAACTTAGAAATGTCTTTCATTATGCAATACTTTCATTTTATGTGGCATTCTATTGAAATATTTGAGGGTATTATGTTAACAAGTTTTTACCTTGATCTACAAACAAGTTTAGATCTTGTATTTAGAGTTATTTCATTATATTTCTTTCACAGTTTGTCATATTGATTGTGAAGACAAATAATCAATAAACTATTTATTTTTCATTTACAGACCTATTAATGATATTGAAAAGATCAAGGCATCACGTGTTGGTTGCTTGCCCAAGTATCAAAGAGGTGGTTGTTAATGAAAGACCTGGTGATAAAATCACAAAGAAATTCACTTTTGATAAAGTGTTTGAACCATCATCAAAGCAGGTATTTCTTTAACTTTATGTTATGTTTGCATTTTTGACTTCAGTTATTATGATTGTCCCTAGGTGTAAAAATTTGTTTAAAATTTAATATTGCTAAAAATTGCTTTCTTTTTTTTCTTCTTCTAATTTTAGGTGGATGTGTACAAATATGTTGCAAATCCACTGATGAAGGAGGTGCTTGATGGTTACAATTGTACTATATTTGCCTATGGCCAATCTGGCACAGGCAAAACTTACACAATGGAAGGGAATCGAGATCGCTGTTCGTCTACGAGCTTGATGAATGTAATAATATTGATGATTAATTTAAAATGACACTATTAATTGCTTGAAACATTGAAAAACTCTTGAAGAGCATGCAATTATCATTTAATTTAGCAAATTAATGTAGACAATAATAACAGACAAAAATTGGCAAACTCCCTCCTCTGAGGCAGAGAGTCTCTTCGTGCCAGGAGTAAGTTGTTTATGATTTCTCTGACCCATCCTCTTGTTTGTGCTTCCATGAAGATACTATAGTTTCAAACAATGACTTAGGCCCTTTACAACCACCTCTGGTGAAAGTTATGGTTTTGAAACTGACAGATAGCCGTAACAGTTGGTCAAATATGAAGTCACTTCGACCATCCACTCTTAACCTCCGGATAAGCATCCTTTGGTTTTCTCAGGAAGTAAATAGTGTGGCAGCCCTGATTTGTGTGTTTGGCGAAAATTACATCAATGTTCAAACTACTTGAGATCTCTTCAGTTTGTGTTTATTTATAGGTCATGAAATGGTACATACGTTTAAATGGTACATACATGAAACTAAAGGGAATGTACANGAGAATGTACGCATGCATGCATACAGAATCAACAGGATTATCTGAATTTATACTTTTAGTGATGTAGTTAAGATAGTTATTGTATTAGGTTCTGTGGAGTCTCATTTTTCATCCACAGTAAATACAATTCTATTAAAACATTCATTGAAATCAGTTTATGTGAGTCACACTACGATCAAGTTCCCTTTACACACTAATAAATTTATGACTAAATAAATTAGCAATATATCTATTTTATCTTCCAAATGAACATGTGTGGGTATCGGTGTATGACTTACCAATGTACTTACAAATTTGTAAAAAGTTTTTACTATTATCAGATTATGATGCTTGGTGTAGTAATTAGTTCTTTTTTATTCCCAAGATTTACAAAGTGATCTTCCAATTTTTAATAAATTATTGTCCTTTTCAGAGTAATAATTTATATTCTTTATTTTATTTATTTTCATTAAAAATTGCAATTTTTAATTCATCAGAAAACCATAGAGGAAATTTATTTGACTTTACAGTTATCTTTGACACTAATTTATCAATTTTACATTAAATACTAGTTATAGCACCACTAAAAAGCGCATCAAAGTCTATATTAATACCTATATATGTAGGAATCGCAAACTTCTTACATTCATCTTCAATAGCATTATAATCAAATTTTTTGAAATTGTGTACTTCATCAAATGTTTTGATTTGCTGATAGAATTTCTATGGGAATGTGATAAAGCTACATGATAAAGATGACGGTCAATAAATGGGTCTACATTAATATCACCCATTATACATCAGCATTAGTTATTACTAATTCTGATATATTACCTTTGTTAGAATTTTGTGTAAGCTTAAGAAGTGAGAACCAGTCAGGCATGATATTGGCAGCTACACAAACACTGTGATCATTATGATCATCTATAGATTAAGAGTATATATTAGAAGCGTGTATATTTAAGTTATCTATTAATACAAGTTAACAGTTATGACTATTGAAATAATTCACATTTGAAGATTGAATGTTAATTGTAATTCATTGTAGTATCCAGAAAGTGATGAAGTAGCTGCTTAAGTAGCTCTGAGTAGGAAAAATCATTATAATTGAAAACTTAAATAAAAAAAAGAAAGAATTATCAACTAACAGCAAGCCTATGAAATTCAGAAGGTTTTAACAGCAATTAAGATCCCACCTCCAGTTTTCTTGGTACTTGTAAGACTAGAGCAATCACATTGTACTATATTATATTCTTTCTAACTAATTTCAGCTCTTTTGGTATCACTTAGAACATTGAATACTCTTTTGGTATCACTAAGAATAATTAAATCAAAATCAAAAACACAGTTGACACTTCCTCTGCACTCACCCAATTTTGCCCTATACTATTGATATTTTGATAAATAATTGTTTACAAAATTCATAACATTATTTTGAAATCAATCCTTGTTCCCAGATAAATTAGAATCTTGAACAATTGTTGGTATTCCATGTGTGAATTTTACACACTGATTTGATTCACCAGTCTTTCCTTTGTTTGTCCCTTGATCACCACATTATTTTCCATTTGAGATGTAGTCAAGTCACTGGTAATTCTTAAACATCCACCACCTATTAAGTTCTTATTCTTATAAATCTAATGAGCATCCTCAGATGATAGAGAGAAAATCTAAGTTGCCTAGACTTAATAGCAACATACTTTTTTCCCATAGCATTGAACTGTATCATTATTAACATTAAATAGTAAATTTAAGCCTCTATCTATAAGCTCAGAAACAACTATTAAATGATCAGGTATGTGAGTGGATGTCAACATTCCTTTCTTTTAATTTCTTTTAATCACCAAGAAAGTAATTTTCAATAAAATGTGCTGATTCAATTAAACTCTTTACTCAACATCAATGATTCATTTGAGAATAGATACTTGGTTATAACTAATAGTGGTTTTTATTTATTAAATTATATTGATATATAACAGACTTTTTCTGTAGCCAATTATTTATTATCTCATAACGTTTCAGCAGAAATTCCTGCCATTGTCATGTATTTAAACGTTTGTCCATTTTCCATAGTATTCTAGAGTTTGAATCAAGATTTCTAGATCATTAACATAATCATCATCAATTGATTTTGTCAGGCTAGAATTAGGTGATAAAATATGGAAAGTCATATTTACCTCAACATGCTACAATACGACCACTTGCTAGAACAGTTCTCTCAACACAGGACTGACGAAATTATTCCATACATTTAGTACACTGAATAGCCTTCATTATGACAATAAATTCCTATTTTATGGGGCATTTGGTAATTTTCTTGATATTACTAATAGCTTAATACAGTAGTATAATAAGAAAAATACTTAACTGCCTTTACGCATAAAGTAAGAGGTTTTCTAACACCAAGAACCAGTTGGTGGATGGGTAAATTTGTATTAGTACTTTTGAATTAATATTTTAATTGCCAAAAATCCAGTGAAACAGTATGTATGACCAAGTGGAGAATTGGCTTATTTCATATAATGATCATGTCACTTGAAGTCTGCTCTTCTGAATACACAGTATATCAAGAAACGACATCAGATTTTCGAAGGCAATTTAATTTTGAACCAAATTAAGAATGTTCACTTGCTAGCAATGAACTATCTTACCTGATGATGTTGCATTAGAGACGAAACATAATATTTATTTATATTTATATTTGGTTATTATTCAAATTGCTTTTTTCTCTTTTGTGGCACGTGAACTTCCTTAGTTTGATTCAAAATTAAATTGTCAAGAAAAAACTCAGGTTGCTTCTCTATATATGTTTGATAGCTTAATTCCTCTCGGAAAGCAATCAGCAAGAGAGCAAGTGAACATAACCTCAAACGATATCAGTGTCCTTGATATGACTGCCTGATAAATCATTAATCAGAGGATGAAGTTGCAGTCAAGGTGACCACCACTTTGACTTACAGTTGCTGTTGACCAGAGATCGTCATGCGGTTACGCGTGTCTAGAACTTTAACTAGAGGTGGTAAAGGAAGCCCTTATTTGTATGAAGATACTATTGTCCTGAGAAGGGTTTTCATTTTCCTCTTAATTCGTTGTCAGTTTAGTCAATTTTATCAATTCTTATGTTGGGTAGTAAATATAATTAAGTTTGTGATGTTAATATTGAAACAGTCTCTCAAGTTTTCTAATATTTTTGGGAATGCCATATTGAATAGTAACGCTTGTCTCGGGATACATTTGATTACTTCATTATCTGTTCTGCCACCTATGATCTATGGATTTCTTCCTCAATTTGACTCTCATGAAGACCAATATAGGAAGGCACTAATTTGGATTTATATTTATTCATTAAGTGTTTGATTGATAAGTGTCCATTTGATTTTCAAGTGGTCTATTTTTCAAATTTCAATGATTTTCAAGTTAGCTGCTTTTTGTAAGAGAAAATGTTTCAACATGAATTTTTTTCCTGTGTTTTTTAGGATTCTCATGCTGGAATAATCCCTCGAGCGCTGGGGCACCTCTTTGATGAATTATGCCTTTTAGATGCTGAATATTCTGTACCTAGAAATTTACAATGAAGAGCTTATTGATCTTCTATCTCCTGTTGATGATAATAATAAAATAAGGTAAATTAATTTTATCCTACTGAGTTGTATCAGAATTGTAATATTTGTGTTATAAATAAATCTGCAAATTTGAATCATTATGTATTTGGTACTAAAATTTATTGTGTGGTTTTTGCTTTACTATAATTAACGTCCATTATAAAATCTATTTTAATGAATAATGAAAGACTTGTGACCTTTTATGGACAAATAATATTTATATTTTGTGATAAGAGTTTACAATGTTTTGACTTTTTTTGTTTTGTAAGTCTTTCATTATTTATTTAATTCTTGTTTCTTTAATGTGTGTGATACATTTACCATAGTGCCCAAGTTCTGGTGGAAAAATATATTTCATGAAACACTTTCCTTAAGAAGGATCTTACTGCACCCTCTTCTTGAAAACATTACAGAAAAAATTAAAATAACATTTAATCATAAAGTATTTTGTGAAGTGCCACCACTACTAATATAATATATGTATATATTCGTACTGAAACTTTTGTATCTAAAAAATCTCAATAACTGCAGTAAAATATTTTCAAAATACGTGAATCCAAACCTGCCTTTTCACTGGTTTCCTGAAATTTGAGATGTTAGTCTTAAACATCATTAACAAGATTAGTATTCGTCATTCATGAGTGGTGATCGTGATGTGACTGATGTCTGATTTATGTAAGAACCCTGTTAGTTGTATTACAAATACTTTTTACCCTCATTGTTTCCATCTTCATAGTTGAGCCAGCAATTTCTAATTATTTCTTGGTATTTGAACACTTATTTAATATTTAATTGTTCAGTAAGTAGAAAATTAAAATTTGGCTTATCAGTAACCAGAGAATAGATGCTCATGCTGCAAGCAGGAGTGTATCTTATGAATATAGGAACATTTTATTCAAAAAGTTTGAATGTTGATAGACCCGTTTCACACCAGGTCTCGACTTGGCAACTACATGCTCCTTTCAGTGTAATATGGTATTGTGTGGAGTCATTGTGAGTGTTTTCACATACATCTCTCTGCAGGTCTGGTTGCTCTAGTCTCAGATATGGGTGGTGTGTCACCATGACAGAATGAAACAAGATATCTGATAAGCAGAGTGCTAGAAATTCTGTTATTTTTTTAGTAATTGAGTGAAACTTGAAGGATTTTAAAATATTTGTAATGTAACTTTTTCAATAATATATTGGTACTTTCTTGTACAGATTGTTTGAAGATGCAACGAAGAAAGGAGCTGTAATAGTTAATGGCCTAGAGGAATTAACTGTTCGGAGTAAAGAAGAAATCTATGCCATTATGGACAGAGGATCGAGAAAACATCAGACAACATCTACATTAATGAATGCTGTGTCAAGGTATTGTATTGTGTAGATAATTTTCCCCTGAAAATTTTTCATTTTCTGATACTAATTTCAATCTGTATAGAATTCTGTATGAATACCTATTATATTTCTCTAGCTCAGATAACACATTATATAAATGCTTAAAGAGCAGGATCTAAGGGTACTTGAGAATGCAAAGTGTTTTAGTTTCTTTTGATTTGTTTCTCGAGCAGAGAAAAATGCATGTTGGCTGTGTAGAGAGCAAGTTCAGCAGGAAGGGATGGGAGGCTTCAAATAAGTTTTTCACACCTATACTTTCCAGCGAATCGTTACCAACTTGTTGACTGTTGATTCTGCAGGATCTCTGTGCATGTCAAATTTTTTCTCTTTCCCTTCACTACATTTTTGTATTTCTTTCAACTGTACCTTTTAGTTGTATTTCATTAATCTAATTTGCATTAAATATGCTTTTACACTGTAATCTTCCGTTCAACGTATTTTCAGTCGATCACATACAGTTTTTAGTATTACTGTGAGAATTAAAGAAGCTGGTATTGAAGAAGGCGAAGAAGTCCTGCTTACAGGGAAGTTGAATTTGGTAGACCTTGCTGGAAGTGAGAACATCGGTCGTTCTGGTGCTATAGATAAGAGAGCTCGTGAAGCTGGGAACATAAATCAGTCTTTGCTCACTCTCGGTAGAGTGATTACAGCATTGGTAGAGAGGACTCCTCATGTGCCAACTGTAATTTTCAGGTTTGAATTCTTGACTGTAATACATCGATGTTATCCCATGCATGGGCAAAAGGAAAAGACAACTGTATTTAAATCTTCAAACAGTCACAACAGATCTAAACATTCCTCTTAGGTTTCGCAAGAAGTAGTGGTCCGTCATTTGGTTGTTTGGTACCAGGAGATGATGTGACCAGAAACGGGCTCCTGGTGATGTGATTTCCGGGATCGGTCTCTTTCATCATTTTAAAACGGAAAGACTATTCATTGCAGTCAGTATATTGGAAAACTTTATTACCTAAATTTATTTCTGTAGTTAAGTTTTGAAAGAGGGGAAAAATTGTTTCCTCCAAATTTTAAGTTTATAGAATTTCTTACTGTCGTTGTAATTTTAATGAATATTGCAGAAGATTAGAAACAGTGAATGGTAATANATCTCTTCTTACATCCTATTTCTAATTCTGGTAACGAAATTTGAATGTAGAAAATTAATACAGAACGTTTACTGATTTAAATAATTTTGCACACTTAAAAGTACGTGTTACGGGATACCAACAGAGTGACAGGAAAATCATTTTTTTCCAGTTCATTCGGGAAGATAGAGAGTCTACTATACATGAATGCAAATCGCCTTGTATCCATTTTAACACATTTTCTACTTAATACTGCACATTCTCTTATTTGTTTCATTATTTAACATTCATTTACTTGGTTCAAATTATTAGATATTCTAACATAAAGATTGAAAAGATTGCTGACTTACACGTTGGTGCGTCAATTGTAACAAAATTAAATAGAATAGTGAGTAACACTTAAATGCAAGCTCTACGTTGGAGACAATTGTAACAAAATCAGTGAGAGGTAAGAAGATAACAATTCCCTTATCTATCCCACTCAGCCGCTTCCACTGGAAATATGGATATCTTCTTCACTAAAAGATTAGAAACTTAAGGTCGGGATTCGGCTGTTTTTTGTCGTGAAATGCACGCAACTCCTCATTAAAAGAGACGCAAATCTGGTAAAATTACTTTCATTTTTAATTCAAAATCATTACACCGCATTACTACACACTAACACTGTTCAACAAATATTTCCCGTGCACATTACCCTTCTAAAATATTCTTCAAAAATCATAATATCGTAAGACATAATATTTGCCTTGTCCTACATGAATGTAATATGCTTTCGTTTGGGTGTTTTTCAAGAATTTTCTATTTGTTAGAGCCAACAGTGACAGTTGGATAGGATTAACTTCACCTTTGTCAATGCCTCTAAACTGAGATTCTCATTATTGGGTTGAAGTTGTTATGTAGTTTCAAGAACCATCATAAACTTTTTCGACCTTTTTCAGACTTAAAATTTATTTCACTCACGACTTTAATTTTATTATATAATAATCACTTATGTTAACAGCACAAATGAATAATCATATTCAGAAAATTTATTTTTGTATTTAAAAAATATCTTATCATGTAAATGGCATCATATACTGCTCTTAAAGTGAAAAAGAGTTTTAAATTCCCATTTATCTGTAAACTGCGACAAAAAATATAAATATTATTTATAATATAACATATAATTAGAAGAATATATAATTATATAGAACGTTTTTGAGCAAAATTCAATGCTTCCATCAATGCTTCCAATTGGGGATTGATTATGAAGCAACATTTATGATCTCAAAATTACATAATAATGCTGTAACATCACACCACAAGCCCTTATGCGATGTTAGAAATTTTTGGTAGAAGCGGGATCCACATATATACCACCACCCTTATGGTAGATAGTTCGCTGCCACCAGCTCGGTTTCCCGAGCAATCAAACACACGTGTAATAACAATAAATAATGATTTAATACAAATTAAACAGAAATCTAAATTTACAAACGGAGACAAACTCTCAAAATCATTGATACATATAAAAATCTGTTATTACACAAGTAATGCTATCGGAAAGCATTAATTACACGTGGATAAATTTAGTTGAAGATAACTAAATAGTAAAAACCCTCAGGTTATATAAACCTTCAAAATTACAAGTTGTTTTCCCCAACAACTAAGTGTTACAAGTTACGACACTCGCAACTAGTAATGACTTTATTAAGACTAACGCAGCAGCCTAAGGAACATCTGGTCTTCGCGACCTAGTCTAGCCCGGTCACATCTCAAGTACCGGTGGACTCCACTCACACGTAAAACGTCCTCGGGGATCTTCAGTCCTCCCAATGTATACAGAAGAGGAAGTCACGTGATCCGCAAATAACCACGCCTTCGCTACCACACCGTGCAAATACTCTTCTTGTTCACCCCTTCGGTTTGTAGGAACGCAGTCTACGCCCCGAAGACGAACCGCCATAGGCGTCACCTTGGCGCTCGCAATCACCTTTTTCAGAGTATCTCATTATTTTACATCCGGCGACGTACTTTATTCACCCCGTCTTAAATTTCTTCTTTCCTGAGGTACACCTAAATTCCAGTGGACCTCGCATGGGTCAACGTCGCAGACCGCATTCTCAGAGAACAATCGTATACCTTCCTTAGGTGTACGTTCAAACAATACCTCAATAACTGAAGAGGCTTAGGGAGGGTCCCAAGTTCGTCGCCCTTCCGTCTTAGCGCCGACCGGCTACTTTCTGTAAATTTCTTAGCGGTGTCCGGCTTGTGAAATGCGAAGAAATATTAATATTTCACAAATCGATAGAATGTTTTGGCTCTGACATTACAAATGCAAAGATAAATTAATAATTAGTTTCTATTAACTTGGGTAAATGCCATATCATCATTTATATTTGAATTGTAAAACCAAGAGCATAGAATTGGGAAATAGGATCACAGATACTCCACGTGTATAGTCTCATCTCTTAATGTGATACAATTTAATTTGCATTCACAAAATTTGATGACTGATGGTAATGAATGATGTACACCTGCTCTTTCTTTGTATTTAAATCTATAAAAAAGGTGGAGTTTGTTAAGAATACAAAGAAAAAAACAGTGGTGGTCTAGTGATGGAGTCTTAGCTTCCATAATCCCGCTGAGTGGTAGAGCGTGAGTTCAAACCCTGCTCGGCTGAACTAGGTGCAGTTTTCAGCTGAGGTTTCCCTCACCTACTCTAGACAAATCTCGGTTCAGTCATTTACTCCTGTTATGTCCATGTGCTTTTGTGTGTTGGATTCACAAAATTCAGGTTTTTTTCCTCATGTTCTTTTATTTAAACGTGAATTTGTGTTAGTTTTTCATAAATTAAATTATAGAAATAGGAAATAATCAAATTTAACTGAAAACAAGCTCATTCATGACATTATAGGGCATTTTGTAAAATGTAAGTGGTTGCAGAAGAAATTGATAAAACTAACTTAAAACATACAAAATATTTTTTAAACTACATCTTTGTCAAGGAAGTGTCCGAGATGCAAGTTTTGGGGAAGGTAGTAAAGATTCCAATTTTTTGTCGTTTGGATGTACTTTATGTCTTAAAATAATCGTGAGAGAGTGGCCTTCTGAGATATAAATATGTGAAATAAATCGTTCGATTTTAAGTTTCGTTTCGTTTCGTTTATTCAAAATGGAGTACAACATAACTTACAAATTTCATTAAATTTTCTTCCACTACTAACCTCGCAAGAACAATTAAAAATGAAAGTTTTCTGATTAGTATTATATATTATTTTAAAAATATATTATATAGTATTTGATTTGAATGTAAGTGACTTGAGAAACATAAGGTTTGGAAGAAACAATTCGACTTTCACCTTTAACAGTCAGGAAAGTTCTTTTCCTGATCAGTATCTTCCTAACTGAAAGTCGAATGTCTATACGATTTTTCTGATACGTCGGCTACTTTTGTGCATTAATTTCTGCATTATTTGTAGAACTATTTATTTATAATTTATATGATGATATACTTTATGTCATTATAAACTTATGATTCATGTCACTGTGGAGGACTTACATATTTTACATACATATTTTAGTATGTACATACCACGGGGTGAAAAACTCAAGTCACTCCCCCAACAAAAATTAGAAAAAGAAAAATTAAAATTTAGAAAAGTAAAATAAATAAATAAATTTACAATTTTGTATTAACTGTAGTAGTAATCAATTGTCTTGAAAATACATCATTTTGCACCAAAGTTACTAATTTTCCATTCCCCCAGATCCCTTAGAGGTCTTATCTCCAACCCAAAATAAAATCCTGGAACTGCATGCCACTGGTTACAATCAATTTTATTTATTCATTTATTTACTTGCTTTACAGACTGTCTGAACAATTAATATTGACAAAAATGAGAATGACAAGTAAAACAGTGTCTTTTATAGCATAAAAGGCACAAATCAATATAAAATGAAATACATACAAGTGAAGTCTAAGAACAAACTAAAGTCATTAACAATATTCATAGAAAATAGATTTTAGACATCTATATTGCCATCATTGACATATCTACACATTCTAGTGATTGGATTGTTAGATGTGTAGCTCGTAGGATAATTACGGAGATTATAACGCCTTTTGGGAACTCATAATAGTGGACTATGAGACTAATAATGGACTAATTCCTGAACGTATATGAGTTTTACCTAAATGATTCATGTTTACAACAACCAAGTACTTACAGGGGTGTTCCTTGTTGGGAAACAGGTCTGCTAGGACCAGGATGATTGAACATGGTCACGGGCATCTCTTGACTATAAATTATTAATGTACTTATTTCTTTCTTTAACGTCAGTCTACCTGCCTTGATGTCGGAACAGAGCTTGTTCTCAATGTAGCCAACGCTTTGGCTTCGTCATAATAAGAGGAACAATGTTTGTACCTCGGCTTATGTTGGCAGGACATTCGAACTTCTCAAGTCCATTGCCAATACAGGCCATCAATTCAATTCACTTGCTGTTGTGGCGCTATTCTGTTCTTTCCGCATCGAGCAAAGTGTGGGAACGAATATTACCTCACATCTGAGTATGTTGTGTTATCAAATTGTATTTCTTTACATCAAATACTTGCTTTTGTGAACAATATAAATATGAATTTGGATATAACTTGAATTCGTAGAAGTTGGCAATTCGTGTTAGGAAGCCATATTGGCAAAGTTACATGACTTGGAGTATAGAGTTGGCGCAATTTCAGCTGGAAGAGCCGACAAGGGTCCCACTACCATGTTTTTTGCGAACATCGTCTCACCGTCAGACATTACCAAAAACACTTCACTTTCCACACGTCGCGGCCGTCGACTGAGGCTGACCCCTTCACCCGAAGACACATGAAACCGACAGCTGCCTCGACATCTGTGCAATTGGCGCTGGAGCTATCTCTTACAGATGTCTTGATGACGTCTGGATAAATCGTGGGCGTTGCGGTATTTGAGTAGCGAATTCGCTGTATTAGGCAAAATATTTGACATAACCACAAATATCACGAACATGCCATCCTCACATGGACTGAACAAGCAAATAACTCAATAATGCCAAACATGTTTTCTTACACCATGGTCGGGGATGTATTTGATATAATTCAAGAAATCATTATAGAGTTTCGTTATTCCAGCCCATTGAAATGTTTCAATCCATATTAAAGAAATCATAGAAAAAAAAAGTCAAATTATAGNAAAAGTCAAATTATATGTCAAAGAATCAACATCTCGATGAAGCACGTTCTACTGAGCGAAACACGGCAAACCAATTGTGGGTGGTTCACGCAAATATTTGCCTTATTTGAGTCCTTTGGTATGCGACTAAAAATCGACTAGAGAACGAATACGGATGTTCAAGTATTTGCCACAATATATTGCAATAGAGCAAATACAGACAAATAACTTATCTACACTTGGCCGTGTTTGAGCAAATAAAGCAAATACGCAACGCTAAGTGAAGTACTCGCATAAACTTAATATAACCCGTGGCGAGGAGAAGAAAATAGCGCGGGACCGTTTTCTTTATAATAACCCCAAACATTAAGAGCGACGAATAAAACTTATATTTTCGGAATCGCAATAATATTTTTAGTAACATGGCATCCATTCTTTTTTCGAATGTTGTTTCTAAAATATGGTTATATTTGCCGAAAAAAACAATTTGTATTCTTTGTAAGTGATTAATAACGATTAATTAAAGCAGACTCAATTTTTTATCACCAATTAAAGTATATCCTAGTGGTAATACATATAAAATATTCAACTAATCAGAAAATAATACACTTAAAAAACACATAGAACAATTTAAAACTTGTTAAAACGTTTTGAGGCACATTGATATAATCATCAAGAGAAACTTGCGTCGGGGGAACTTTGTGACTAAATTAATTGATCCAAACCATTTATTTTTCTTCAAATAAGTTGTTCTCTGGATGTCATTTTCTTATTAAGGCATTATTTTCTAATTATGGTCCTATACCGTGATCCCATTCTTTACAATTTCATGATCATGAAGAAAAGTTGCCCGAAATTCAACAAAATTTACATTCACACGAAAATAAGTGATCTCGCCTTATAATTATTAATTTTTGAATTTAGGCATGATTCGCGCGAAATACACATATCAGGTTTGTCACAACATTGACTTCCAAAAGCATTAGAGTGGGCGAATCCCAATGTTCAGTATGCTTGGTTCACAGATTATATTAGGTGTGTCCTGTTTCTATTAAATGTGAGGCAAAGTGTTATTGTCACGTGTCCATGCATTTACGTAGAACACAATGCGTGTATTGAATTTTCTCCTTGTCAGGCTGACATACAACGCGTCACAGACTCCACATTGTGGCATGTAAACGCCGCTGTTCGCAGTTGTAGGGGTGGGATCTTTGATTGTACACAGTTGCTTCCTCAGTGAATTATCTGTATTAAAATAACGGTGAGATTTGTGCTTTTGTGAATCATGTGTGCTATTTCTTGTGAAATGTTACCGAGATAGAGAATGCTTATGAATGGCATACGCTCATGAAAAGTGAGTGTAAGTGATGTGCGGGATTGAATGTGAAGTTTTTGCAGTTTTCTGTTACAGAAACCCCACGTCATTTGACTCCCAAAACAAACACATCAACACTTGAAATAGAATATAAATTTTATCACAGATCCAAATTAGAACAATTACACATTGAGAAACAGATCAACAATAACAATTTCATTCTTAACGAACAAACCAATTTTCAAATTTCACCTTTGCTATGTCATGCTCTCCTCCACTTCCTAGAATTCTTCTTCCGCCACCCTCTCACCCTCTCACACTTCGGAAGGGTCCTTCGCCGCCTACTTAAAAGACCTTTCGTCACCCGCCGGACGCAATTTCCACTTTTCCTTGTCCGGAGGAAGGTTAGTACGTGCAATTTACTCGTCTTGTGTCCCTTTAATGCTATTTGTGTTTATTTTCTGCTTATTTCTATTTATTTCTGTGTATTTGTATCAATTTGTATGTATTAATTTTAGATTACTAAAGATGACCGCTATGCGGTCGAAGGTCGGCTCTAATAATAAACATATGGTTGGCGACACTACACAGACAGTTAATTTCATTCAGATTAAAATAATTTTTTTAATCATTTCTCAAAAAAAAGTGGTGAGGGCGACTGCTCCCCCCCCTAATGACATGAATGTATGACATTTTGGAAATACTTTTGAAATCTTATATTTTACAAAATTGTTCTCCAGATGAAAAAGGTCTTCTGCGAGTTGCGCAGATTTCAACTAACGCAGATTCAACTTACGCATTTTCAAAAGGCGGGGTTTGTTATGGAATTTATATTTTCAACTGGTGGTGGACGAATGTCTTCTGGTTTGGTTTTTCTTGGCACCGTTTTATGTTGCAGAAAATGGTATTTGGAATATCCAAAGCCAGAAATAAGTTAATAATAAGAACAATTATTTTCAGGTTTATAAGCTTTTGAATCGAGGAAGAATGAGGGTTTGTTGCTGAAGAAAAATCAAAATATTTTTAAATATATTTTTATTGGATAATTAGCAATACACCGTGTATATTAGTAAATATATTTATTTTCGTAGACTATCTGTTACTACGGTGAACGAAACATAAATATGGTATTGCACGTCTAGTGAAATAATTCTTATATTTCTTTAGAACGGCCACACGATGACGGCGACTGTAGTCTGTAAACTTTTTTCTTGTCCAACCCTGCTGACTACCACCCACATCACCACAGCTTGACCCCCCCTCCTCCGCCCCACAGGTAGAAAAGTTGAATCATGCGTAAGTTGAATCGTGCGTGAGTGGAAATGTGCTGACCCCTTTTTCTGCTGGATTTTTTTTGTTGGGGTGCTTTAGGACTCGTCGACGTCTTTCTGCTGGAGTTTAATAACAATACAAATTGTGAAATAAACCTTATTAGTTCGTTGAATGGATAAATGGAATAAACTCTAAATAGAAACTGAAACATAAGTGTGTTCAAAATATTCTCTTTTCAAAACCTCTTTTTACTATGGCAAATTCTAATGCGAATTAAGGGAAAGTTAAAATCTAAGAAACGAAAAATGCGTGTGAAAGATACTTTTTACTAAATAGAACTTACCATACGTGTCTGGAGTAAATAATGATCATTAATATCTGGAATAAATGTGTATTTTGAGATAAAATGTGGGAGAGCGGCGAAGTGTGCACGTTGTAATCATGGAAACATTGTTCCTTCTCAGCTGAACAAAAAATATTGTATGTGCTGATTATTATAAATATCTGATATCAAAAATATTTACTAAGGATTCGCGAGTGTATTTGCTTTATATTATGTCTTGCCAGGAATACTTCTTTCGAGTATCCTCCTAGGCAATAAGTACGAATTTTTTTTCTTGGTGGCAACAGTGCATCTCTTAAATACGCGCGAACGCGATCACCAATGGGAACACGGACCGGAGAAGCACGTGTGTCGGTGCTTTTGGTTGATGTTTTAAATACTTGATTAATCGTGCTTAAAGTATTCGTCTGTGTTATATTGTTGCCAGCAGGTACTTTTTTTGGAAAGGAGAGGTGGTGACCTTCAGTGAAAACAGTCTTGAAATATTGTCATACGATACAAAAATACGATCTTTCAAAAAACCAACCTTCACAAAATTCATGTAAAATTGAATTAGCTTGTTTTTTTCTCTAAAACTAGCTTAAAGCATATTATGAAGCCTTTATAGAGTCTTATGAATTACTTTCTGATGTCGTGTTAAAAGAAACAATATATTCATGTAGTTGGATAGTAGTCAATTAGTGGTAAAGAATTTCATAAAACTTACAATATATTACAAGGTCAGATTTTCTAGTTGTCCAGTCTTACATATCAAGAACATAAAGTATAGATTTAACCAATTGTTGTGTAATGCAAGAATTGGCCTCCTACTCTATAATTTAAAATTCTATTTTGCTGGTTCTGAGGGTTCTTATAGCCATTAGTAAAGGAAAACAATGTAAAAATTGAATGAACTCTGTATAATATACTATATTAATCAAAGTGGAAATTATAAAAGTTATGTAACTACTATAGTGGGGTCAATTTGGACCTCAAGAGTCGAGCGGCAATAATAAAATGTGTGACTGCATCCTTGCATTGTCAACTGATAATATGTGATTAGTTGACCTAGTCATTCCACAACTGCCTTCACTAAAACTAAAATGTATGTGTTGGGGTCAAAATTGATTCCTGGATAGTATTAATTGAGGATTAATTTTAATTTCTCACTTGGGGTATTATTCTCACATTGACACAAATTAATAAGAATTTTATAATATTAAAAAAATGTATGAGTGTATTTATTAAGTAAATAATTTTTGTAATCTATTGAAGAAAAAATATTTTTAAATTCTATAGATATTTTAACCAGCAGTGAACTATTTTTGCTCTAATTATAGGTGGGGCTTGTGATATCACTTTTGTGTACCCAAGTTGCTTTTATATAAAATAGTCAGTATTTTTTATTGAAAGTACTCATATTGTTAAAATTTAAATTTATTGGTAGGACACCCTTTAAATTTGCATTCAGTACATGACAGAAAATATTCAATATTTACTCAAATGTTCTCTTTCAATGTTTTGATTCAAATTCATCCTCTTCATTGATTTATTTTCTTAAGTATCTTCATTTGAATATCTTTGTGAATGAATGCAGAAACTGGTATTGTGGATGTACTTAGTACCGTGTGGTAAATTTAATTCTCATCATTTGGCTTTTGGAATCATGTCCATACTTAGTGCTTAAAATAAAGAATTTTATATATTTGTTTTATTATACATGTTATATTAAATTGCATTACACATATATAAAACTTGTTAGTTTTGTTGTACAATTGTATGAACAATGTGTGTTAATTTATAATTTAAATCTTAAAATATTACCATGCTGATATTTATATTTTCACACAGTTGTTATTTTTCCTTACAGAGTTAGAGTGGATACTTAGTAGTGACTGAACTTTGAATTGGGTGTTGCAAGAAAAAGGAACTTTCTATAGAAATTCTTCTATGAAAAGATTGCTCACCAAGACTTCTTTGAAGACGATCCTGTGGTCTCCATTGCTCGTAAGTTGTTAGTGGACATATCAAGCCATTCTTTGATTCAATTGAGTGTCTTTGTATTATCAGTTTTAGAGTGAGAATAATTGGAGTAATGATTCTATATTGTATTAATCATTGTCTATAATTTATACTCCTATTGTATGTTACATAAATAATATATTTCAGTTTGTCAATATTTCTCACAATGTGTTGAATATCTTTGTAATTGGGTTAGAATTTATTTGTGGTCCTCAAAATTTCTGGAATATGATAGAGTAGATGCTTCATGAGCTGAGGAACCTATTAATAAGGATATTATTTGTTTTTTTCTTCAGTATATTATGACAAGAAGTCATGTTTTCATAGACTTGCATTTTTTTTTTTTTGAAAGGGTATGGATAAAAAATCAAATACTCAAATTGATGTTATAATCTTCTCAGGAGTCTAAAATGGTTCAGGGCAGACTGAAATGAAATTGGTTTGAAGATTTTGCATTTCAAATGAATATTATGAATTACTGGATTGATTTGTTTATAATGAGGCTTTTTTAGTGTTCACTGTTTTTACTTAGCTCATAGCGAGAAAACTGTCTCATAAGAAATGGCTTTCAGGTTTGATAACATTTAATACTCCAATATCAGTATTTATCTCTCAGTTAATTTGTGTGAAAGAAAGAATGGTGTTGGAGAACAGAATGAGATAGATTGAGAAATTTCTTGAATTTTGTGAAATCTTTTAAAACGTTGTCTCAAAAAACCATTAGAGGAAAAGTGTGATCATAGTTTAAGCATCCAGATTATAATAGTTCTATTTTGTTTCAACATTTGATTAGAAACCACTTACATCCCATTTTCTTTTCAGAGTTTGTGTTATAATAAAGAAACTGAATTGTCAAAAAAGCGGTTATAAATTGTGTATGACCACATTGGGATGATAAACTAAGTTACTCTCTGGAAACAAGCAAGGGACCATCTATTCTGATCAAGGGCTCTAAAGCAAAGGCTGATTTAATATTCATAAAAGAAATTATTTGAAGGTGAATTGTTTTTTATAGAGTAATACAATATATTCAACCTAAACAAGAAACAGAAATCTGAAAATAGAATTTGTTTGAAAATACAATCATAGGCTATACATGTCTGGTTCTTAAAGATTTTCAGAGAAGCTCAAAAAATTTCAGGGAAATGTGAAGAAGAAGAAAATTAAAGTTGTTCTTGATGTTGAATTTACTATAGAGAGTAAATTAGTAGAGATAGTTGAAGAAAAAAATTCTGACATGGACTTGTTAATTGGGAACATTAAGGAAAATCACCTTGTAATGACAAAAAACAAAAACAAAACAAATTCAACTGCTGACTATCAAGGCTTCACTTAATTGGACAAGACAAAAAAATTTAAAAACTTTTTAGGTTTCCTATTATTCTGTGCTGCAAGCCCAGAAAATTTTTGAAGAAGTAGGTTTTCTACCAGAACTAGACCCTAAAAAGGGAATAAGCTCAAACCTGAAGCAATTGACTCAGTTATAAACATTTTTCAAAGTGATGAACAGTGCAGAATTTTACCAGGTATAAAAGGTATTGTTAGCTTAGGGAGAAAATGAAATGAACAGAAGAGATTGATCTTAGGCAATTTACAATAAAGTGTATTCTAATTTTAATTCGAATATCCTGAAATGAAAGTTTTTTCCTTCTTTTTATTTATTTTTTTGTGGGGCTTTACACCTCACCGGCATCAAGGTCATTAGAGCCCTACTGAAATGAAAGTGGGTTTTATTAAATTTTGTTCCCTTCACCCCAAAGTGTGTATTTGCTAGTGCCAACAGTACTCACTCCATACGTGTGTGTACCATTCATCAGAATGAATTTTATTAATTCTTGCGGCACAATTTGAAAAAACCTATGAAGAAGTAATAAAAATGCTTGTGTAAAAATCCAAACCATTCATGTATGCTAAGACTTTATAACAACTGTCCTCCCAAAGAAAAACTAACAAACTTTTTGGGAACCAAATTTGAAGATTGTGATGGAGATAAAACCATTGAATACAATAATTGGATTTCAACTGACAGAACTCAAATGATGTCATGTTCTGCAAATATTCATGAGGTTATTGATATTTTTTTTGTAAATTGGAAAATCTTATCCCACACTCTTATATAGCAAAAACCCAATCCAATTATTTCAAGACTCTTAAAGAATCTGATTTTTGCACTGTACATCCTATAATAATTAATTTGATGACTGTGCTGGCCAATATAAAAATAAATTAAATTTTATGAACCTTTGTCTCCACAAAATAGAATTATGCTCAGTGCACAATGGTCATTCTTTGCAACAAACCTTAGAAAAACTGAATGTGATGGTATTGGAGGCACTGTGAAACGGCTAGAACAAAAAGAAAGGTTATGAATACCTTCTGAAAGAGATATTATTTCCAACTGACTCGTTAAACTTTTATACAGTCAATATTACTTTTCATTTTATGTCTGAAGATTCAGTTATATCATACATTGCAAACTGGCAGAATGTTTTTGAAAAATTCTAACACTTCCAGAAACCAGAAATTTCCATAACTTCAAAACTGTTGGAGTGTTTGGGGACCTTGAAAACAAGGAGGACAAGTTTAGATGAGAAACCAAGCCTTACATACGGCTGGGATTCTCCTAAGAAATACACATGTAGGTGCTTAAAATGCTCAATCCTTGAAATGTGTTCAAACCTAAATCACTATTAATGACACACATAATTTTAATGTATTTTGTAAAAATAAGAAATTGAAGAATAGATTGTATCTGAAAATTAATAATTTCAAAAGTAACCTGTTTTTATTTAGTATTTATTAAGAATATTTATACAAAATGGATTGAAGCATTGGTACTGAATAGGTAAAATTATGATTGGGAAATTCTTTGCCACTATGTTTACATGTAGAAATAAATTCTCTTAATTAGGCAATAAGTTTTTGTTTTTTTTGCTGATGATAAGTGACAAAATGGTGGTCGGTGTGTCTCTTGTTATAATTGCTAATGGAGATGAAGTAGTTTAATGATGGAATTGTATTGAGGATCAATTATGTCGAGGGAGATAGCGTTCTCTGTTGAAATGTTGACCTAGTTAATAAACTTATTTCCTGAATGCAAGAATTTATTTCTACCAAGGTAAAATTATATTAATTTTTTATTTAGATTTCAATTTACTAGCCCTTTTTGATTTTCTCCATTTTTAAGAATAGTGTGAATGACATGGTTAATAATATTGAGGATCCTGATTGGAGTACTTTTTGTAGTTTCTTTCAGTATTGGTGCGCAGCATGTAGCGCNATAAAGAGTGGTAATGCCAATATGAATATCTAGTGTTTGAAAGTTTCTTTATTCATCATGATATATTGTCTGTAATTTGGTGTTCGTGACTTTTTTGATTTAAAAAAATTAGTGAAATATTTGCTTAGGGATTGTTCATAAATTATGTCACGCATCCTTTGAGGATGTTTTTACCACCCTGCCTCCAGTGTCATGCTTCGTAACTTTATACCAAACCCCTCCTTAACGTGAAGTCACAAAACGACCTGCTCTCTCCCGCTATAAAGAATGGAAAACAGTGATAAAAGGTGAAAATATAATCAATTCCCTTGTATACTAAAGAATATAAAAGTTGGAAGTTATCTTAGGGAGAAGATTATGCGTGAAGGGTTATGAGACACTTATTTTCATTGTAGAAAAATTTGCCTCATTTGAGAGTATTTTCAACATTTGCGATATATGAAATGTATTGTCACACTTCCTAATATACCCCTGGCCCCCATCACATTTTGCCAATCCTACCCCCCCCCCACTCACCCCAAGACCTTGACATAATTTATGAACGATACCTGAATCACAAAATATATACTGTTCGTTCGTTGAAGGTTGTACGTCTTGAATTATTTATTTAATTTGATCTTTAAATAAATTTTCTTTTTTTTCTTTTCTTTTTTCTAAAGATATTTTCTGTGAAACACTTGTGTGTTTTTGTTGCAATAAATTGCTCATAATATACACTTCTGTTTTATTTCCCTTTCACTCTTCCTGATCATAACCTCAAAAATGTAAACTAATAAATTAAACATTTATATTTATATTCAATGCTATTTTATTAAAACAGTTGTATTAAGTGTTAAATCCACCACTACCCTTGGACCCTTGATGGGAATTGATGGGATGGTTCTTTGCTTCTTTCCAAAATGTAACTTAGTTTTTTATCCCTCACGTGGTCATACACAGTTTGCAACTTCCTTTTTGACAATAAAATTTATTTATATGACCATTCATATACACATTTTGTATTTTATTAATCAACACAATATATTTTGACTGCGGTTTCAGTTTTTGTTTGGTATAAAGAAATTAAACAAGGAAATAAAACATAGTTACATGTTTCTTTCATAATGAGGAATGATAATCAATATTGAACATAAAACAATTATGATTACAGCAAACAATTCTAATATAGTGAAACTTCTCATTAGTGGATGAATTTTCTCTCTGTTATTTCTTCTTTCCCTTTCCAGAAACCAGACACTTCTCAATAATGAAGTTTAAGGTCAGGTTTTCCTTGGACAGGAATGTCATTAATACTCTTGTTTTATTAATCTCAAATTTTTACTGCACTAATATCTACAATTTATTTTGAATAATTAATGGATAACTACACATTTATTAAATAATTTCTTTTGTAAATATTAAATCCGCCACTGCCCATGTGCCCTTGATCAGAATTGATGGAATACGTCCATTGCTTGTTTTTCCGGAGAGTAACTTAGTTTATTGCCCCCCACGTGGTCACACGCAGTTTGCAACTGCTTTTTTGACAATAAAGATTATTATTGTCCCAAATTTTAATACTCCTCCAGTCCATTATGTATTATTGGTCCGAACAATAATTCATTACAACTTTATTCTCTGTATTAATGAAATTTATGAAGAAAAATAAATACAAAACAATACTATGAATGGTTATTTGGGTTTTCATAAAAATTAAACTATAATACCTCTTCATCCCTTTGTATTTTCTTATTTCATATTTGTGGTGGAGTTAAGTTTCTATTATCGATTGAAAAATGTTAGAACTGCAATCTTTGGGGTCCTGGACACCGAAGAAAAGGATACTTAATAAGGAAGTAGTTTTAGACAGGAAACCACCACATGTAGGTAAGGATAGAGATTTAGTGTTTAATTAATGGTGTAAAATACATATTATGTTCATACTAATGATATTTTAGAAAGAAAACCTGATCTTGCCTATTTTATTACATTAATATATTTGGAAGCTTTTGGACAAAATTAAAATGATCAAGTAAATGAATATTCCTAACATTTATCATCCTTAGCAAACAATCACTTGCGGTCTTAAACTGTAAATAATGGGACAAATTGCTAAAGTGTCTTTCTGAGAACACTTAATACAAAGAAAATGTCTGAATGTAGAGGAAAACATCATCTTATTTTTTGTCTTATAGAAAAATAGCTAGAACTTTTTGTGCCAGGTCACTAGAAACAAGAATGGGAAATAGTACAACTGAGACTGGGATACTTGTACTGGTCTAACAATATTGAGATACTGACATACTCTTGCTTTTCAATTGTCTTGACTTACAATTGTTTGAGTACGAAGGTTAGAAAGAAGCAACAATAAAAATTGAAGTAAAAAACAAGTGGTTTAGGCCATCCAACCCCGGTTTTAAGGACGATAGTACTAAGTAATACATCCTTATTAATAATGATTACACTGTTAGTGCTACTAATTACACCAACTTACCTTCCCTTAATTCAGTAATGGTAGCAAATGATGTCAAAACTATCTATAATGTTAATGCTACTAAATATATTAAAACAATTAATAAATTTAGAGACTATGTAACATTGTTGATTATTTGATGAGGATGTATTTTATTTAAAGATAATATTTATAAAATTTATGTTGTAAAACCATTAATTTAAACTGAAATGCTCCCCAGATCCCTTCCCAATTAGCACCCCACCTTGATTAAGGTCTAGATCCGCCACTGAATGGTAGCAAATGATGTCACAACTATCTGTAAGATAGTTTCTTTCAACATTGATTCTATATAAGATTTTGATAAGTCTCATTGGGATACTCATGTGGCTAATACTTGACAGAGCTCTTTTATCGAGGTAAAAACCATACTAATTATTTATATAGGTAAATACCAAATTTTCTGTATGTGTAGTCAATGTAGCCAATGAGTTTGTAATGGAGAATACCAACTTTACCTTTGTTGATCTAAGTCCATTGACTGCTAACAGGGTAGTGAAATTGACTTCACAAATTTAAATAAATAAATATCTTTTCTTTCAAAATTTAACTTGTGTGTTGTAAATTAATAAAGCATTCAGCAAAATATAAATAATCTGTGCTTTTATCTTCCTTATTTTCTCTTTAATGTGTTGTTATTCATAACAACTCACCTAACTGCAAATATTTTGTATCATCAATTATATTTAAATACATGAATTTTGTAACAATTATGTGATGGGTGTTAGCCTGTAAAGACATTTAAATAAAACAAATTAAAAATAAGATAGATATCCTTCAGGGGTATGAATCTTGGCTGCTTATGAGCTGTACCTGGCCAATCAATAGAATGTATCTTTATTAACATGATTCTGGCTGTTTGTAGTTTTCGTAAAAGGTAGATATTAGTGTCAACTTTACCAGTCCATAATTAGTTATTTAGTCTTAAATTATTTATTTATTTTGATAATGTAATGGATGCTGATAGTAGTAGGACACTGCTGTGGAAGATCTTATCTCACCTCCTGACTGTTACAAGATTTATTTGTTAACTAGCTGGATACTTGCAGCTTTGCTCGCATGAATTTTGTAATATGTCTGTAACTTCATTCTTTCTCACATTGAGTGAAAATGTTATCATTTAATGGTGTAGGTTGGATAATATTGGTATAAATAAATAAATAAACTTTATTGTCAAACAAGCAGTTTCAAACTGTGTATGACCAGGTGGATCAATCCCTCATTTTCACTGATGTAATTGAGAAAAATATTTCGAAAACACCAATTTCCTTTAGGGATGAATTTTTGTGAAACACTTTCTTACCTGACATTTTCGATGATTTTTTGTGTCACGCTCTTCCCAACCCTTTAGATGCGTCATGTATATTGTACATAATGTCATTAGAAATACAATTATTCATCTCAGAATAAACAACAACCATAGACTCGACCCTAATATTAGTCTTTTTACATTATTTTTACATCTTGCCCTTTTTGCCTCCAGCTCTACAAATACAGTGCCACTATGTGATCTCAACTTAAACTTAACAGTATTCGTTTTTTAAAAATCTCATCAATCGTAATACTATGGATTTGATGCAATTTTCATATTTCAAAAATAGTTTTCAATTCTTTTTATCCATAAACTCATTTCCACCCCTCATCCAAAGGATGCTAGTGGTGTGCTTGTGTCATGTGGGCTGAGTTCAGACTCACACAATATCGGGATTTTACTATTATCTCAGCGACACCGAATATTATGGACTCATCACTGGTATGTCATGTTTGATATTTTTTTCATGGTATCCCCATTCCTAGAGATGCTGGAGTTTATACGGGCTGATTGTGAACTTTGACGTCTTCGAAAATGTCACTAATAATTTCAATGACCTCTAAAATTATGATCTCAACACTAATATCGGTCCCTTTCGATTATTTTCACATTACACTCCTTCTCACTCCCAACACAAAAGGTGTTTACTCCTTATAGAGGTGATTGTTTACTTAATTGGCATTGACCCTTCACTTCAGCGGCCCCAAAAATGATTTATTCAACACTAATATTGGTCTATTTTGATTATGTTTACCTGTACTTCATTCCCACCCCTACCCCAAGGATGCGAGGGGTATATTATCTGCATTGTGGACTGATTGTTAACTTACAAACCACCAAGGATGCTCTTATCCATCTCAATGGCACTAAAAAGTATGGTTTTGAATCTAATATAGGATTTTTCCATTATTTTCCCTTCTCTCCCCTTCCCCCTAGGGGTACATGAGAATTATTACCATTACAGTGCTTGTTTCCATACAGTCAGTTTTCTGTGTTCAAGTTTGGTTGAAATTGCTCCAGGCACTCTAGAGTTATGGTGAGATACATACATAAAACATTCCGACCCCCATTTCACCATGTTAGGGGTGGATTTTCATAAAATCCTTTCTTATCAGATGTCTGCACCCTAAAAGGAACCTATGTGCCAAATTTCAAGTTTGTAGGCTTTGTAGTTTCTGATATTTCATGATTAGTCAGTCAGTGAGTGGTACTTCGCTTATGTGTATTTTCAAAAAAAGCATGTTTTTACCTGTGACAGGTGTGACATCTATAAAATGGGTATACAAAAACACATGCGTATTCAAATGCAACATTGTGACAAAATTTGAAGTCAATCAACCCAATACTTTTCGAGTTTTGTGCACACAAACATATGCAGGCTGAATTTTTTTTTATAAGATGAGCTTTTTTTGATCTGAACAATAATGGCAATATTAATTTTAGCAGGTGATTTGAAGAAAAACTAAGCACTAACTGTTACCAACTTATCGGTGAATATCAAGGAAAATATTTTTATTATTTGGAGAAGGTATGTGGGGATAATGACTTTAGTTCTGATGCAGATGCAACAGTAGTTCCTGTATTTAGTGAATTTAATTTTGAAAAGCAGCATAAAAATTCTTAAAACCAAAGTGTTGGAAAAATGAAACCAAATAGATGAGTTTGTAAGAGATACACAGGAAAACGAGAAAGTTATAAAACTGCTTTTTTGACATTATATTTATTCATATATTGTATTGCCTCCAATTAAAAGTAATATACATTGCATAAAAAATGAAATAAGTTACATATTTACATTATATAAATCTGTGTGTGGTTTAAAACTAAAAGAAAAATATTAAAATATAGAAACTTACAAATTAAAAAACATTAGATAATGTAAGACACTTAGCACATGAATTAAATAAAACTACTAAAATTAAAAAATTACTGTTTAAAAAAATTAAGATTTGCATGATCACCAAAAAATTGGAAATTAAATATATTAGTAGAGGACTAGCTAGTGGACCAGAGTACAAAATAATGAAAAAATTACAATTAAATTAATTGTTATTAATTTAACATTTACTAAAATTATAAAGAATCTAAAGTTTTTTAATAATCTGACTAGTTTTTTCATTAGTATTTAAGTTTGTTGGAACCCAAATTTTTATGATTCATTTAATTGTGGTATAATTTAAATTAGATTTTTCAATTATGATGGAAAAGTATTATAAGTTTTAATGGATATGTACCCAAAACTTCTTTTACCTATTTCAAGAACAACATTCAATATTCTTATTTCTTGTTTAATTTTGACTACTATTAAGCATATTTTGCAAATAATAATATTGAAAGATAATGAATTCAATAATAAATACGTGGTTTAATTTTGATGGGAATTTATGAACATAATAATATTAATAAAGATAATTTTAAAAAGTTTGTCCTGCAATATTTGCAATTTTTCAAGATGCGTTTTACAGGAACTGTGCCAAGCAGTGTGACCTAAAGTGGCGGTACTGCAAGAAAGACCATAATAAATTGTCAAAAGTTGTTGAAATTTTAATTTATTTATTAAGAGAATTAAATACCAAACTAAATATTTAAGGTATGCAATCCCTGCATTAGTTGGTAGTTACTCGTGTAGTTCAGGCAGTTGTTGTATTTGTAAATGGGAAATGTAGCATGCTATTGAAGCTTATCTACACTGAGAGATAGGAGTTAGGTTAGGTTAGCTGGGTTTACCAACAACTTGGCTCACGTGGAGGGGTTAGTAGTAGTAGTTAGTAATACTTAAGAGTTATTGATACTAGGAGGAGCTGGATAGAGAAAGGAAGGTTTGCTTTTCAGTAGTCACAGCTATATGAACGGGGACATTAATGTGAAAAACTACAAATTTTCTAGCCTCATCGGGAATTGAACCCAGGATGACTTGGTGATGTGCAACAACACTAACACCTGTGCCACCGGTGGGGCAGTTCAGGTAGTTCAGTGTATGACATTTCTATAATGAATGAAAATAGTTTCAAGTTGACTTGGTTTACCGCACATTTCTGAACTATGTCAAATTGCTAATATTTAAGTAATTTGTTAAAATGTAATAAGATTTTCATCTCTTCTCTTTCATTTACTTAACTTTTTTCTTAATTCACGTTTTCACAAGTTTTGATGAAGTTTAGTATTTTTTTCTTTGAATCATATTTTTCTTAAGTTTATTGTTTATCAATTATTTCTTCTGGTATTTTTACTATATTACATTTGTTGTGTTATGTGACCTTGAATATAATAATATGATGGAAAGTTCTTGAGATGAGATCAATAAATTATCAAGTTTTTGTCAGCATTTTTATTACATTAGTTAGCATTTTGATTACAGGGCTAAAGAAAATTTGCCTTGGCATGTGCCTGAAATTGTAACATTGTTCCAAAATTTGTTGGGGAATATCTGAAGCTTGGATATGGCAATGATCATTAAACACCAACTGAAAAGATCATTTTACATTTTGAACAAATAAACAAAACCAAAAACTTATTGTGTTAGATTTAGAAACATATGATCTACATTAGGGAGTTGTGAAATATGTTGATGACATTATTTTAGCAAATACAGAAAATAAGTCTTTTGTGTTCTTTAACATTTGATTGGAAAACATCTGTGAGAATTATGAACTAGGTACAGTGTTGAATAAAACCAATGAAGTAGATGTATTAAGAGAGGTGTTATAAAGAAAGAAATGCAATTTCTCAATCTCGGTTTAAAAACTGAGGAGATGACAGTTCTGACAAAATTATGTTGTGGATATAGAGTTAATGGTTAAGAAGGAAGTACATTGCAAGAGGTAGAAATGAAAAAGCTTTCAATATTCAGGGAATGAAAAAATCGTGGTTACAAGAAAAAATTTTATAGTCCCAGGGACACCATATAAAATGTGAAGTCAACTCCAGTTGTACTGTTGATACCGATGGTATTGATAGACTGTTCAGCTCAAGGAGGAACAAAATTATCACATGAAGGAACATGCTATTTTTTAAACATTTATGCCAATTAAGTGATAATGTTTTCTCTTACAGAACACAAGATATTAATCCTGTTATCTGTATTGTGCATGATGAGAGATATGTCCTAAGGAGAAGAATTTTTCCCTCAGTCTTTATGGAGTCATGGAATTCCCGCCAAGAATCCAATATAAATGAGATAGTCTGATCAATGTTTTCGATGCAAGGTAATTTTTTAGAAATTTTTTGTTGTTAAGGCAATCATTCCATTTGTACTATTAAAGTGCAGGTTGATTACATATGAAATATTTTGAAATGCTAATATTTATTGTTTAATTTATACTGTTTGAATGCATAATTTGCATGATTTGCAAAAATTGCACAAGCAATAGTATGAAGCAAAATGTGTTGCTTTTATCCAATAATGGGGATGAAATGTACAGAAGAAATAAGTTGTATGAATTTGTAGCAGTAAGAATTACACAACTCAAATTAACCGATCCCTGTGGAGAGAGAGGTTTTTTAGATGTTCTGAAACTGCTACAGTGGGTATCAGATTAACTAAGCGAGGTTAAATTTTTTAAAACAATATCAAAGAGTATTTTTCTTGTAGAATCAAATTTAAGTTAATATTTGTGATTGAAATTGAATGAATGCAAACAAAAATCAGTTTTTTTCCCCTAATGTTTCAGCAGTGAACTGTCATGTAAGGACTATCACTTACCATGCACCTTGTAGAAGGATTGCACATTGACACTTTCGGTTCACATTTAATGAGACACGCGAGACATTGCAGCATACTATTCCTCCTCATTACTGCTGTCCAGCTACCAAAAGAGTTGGGGAAAATATGTTGTTAAAACATCTCCTGTAGTGACCAGTAAAGCAGACTCTGCACTTTATTATAGTGACAAAGTTGAATCAATAAAAATACTTGAAATGTTACAGTACATAACATGTCAATATACACCACAATAAACTTAAGTGAACACGAGCGTAAAACATTATTAAACATTATTATTACAATGACATGATGTTTTGTCTCAACTGAGAAACATTTCAGGTGTCCAGTTATAAAATGTTGATGTAATAGCACTCAGTTATGTTTTAAATTTGTAGCTGTATACCTGAATTTTTCTCTCAGTTGAGACGAAACAAGAGTAATTTTAATAATAATGTTTAACAATGTTTTATATTAATGTTCACTAAAATTATATCATAGCAACATTTCAAATATTCTTATTGATTCAATGCAATATTTAAGTGTAGTGTTGGTTTTACCGGTTGCTTTTAAAATACAGTTAGGGAAAGATTGAGGAAAAGTAATTCAGGTAGGAATAAAGGTCTGTTGGGTTTTTGATACTTTTAATGAAAATATACATTAAAATATAATTTGTTACATAATTTAGAATTTACAGATGTCTGGCTGTTCACTAGTACAAAGGTGAAGATATATATAATACAATATTAAAATATAATATGTACATGATGAATTATATATTTTGAGTATTGTTTCAAATTATGAAAACATTTTGTTTCCTTCTGAACTTACAGTGTTCAAATATTTTTAACAACAGCAATATAAAATTTATTTCATGTATTGCCTCCTAAGAAACATCATTTGCTTATTGCTATTAAGTAAAAAGGAAGGTTTCGTCTTCTTTTGCTAAATGTGTTTACATGCAGAATTTTGCTGTACAAGATGAATGGATAATATGAACACCATACATTTCTTTCAATAACACATCACAAATTTAAGGATGTAAAATTCATTAAGTAGCATGCCCTCAGAGTTTTAACATTTAATTGTTCATATCATTTATCGATCCCTTTTTGTAATCATGTATCTAAATTGTAATGTGTATGTTGGTTGCACTGTTTGTAGACAGAAATGGTTCATGGTATTAAGATCACCAAAACACTTAACTAAAAAAATCAAGTTTTCTTTTCTGAAAATAAACCAGGAAACTGTTTTGAAACGTTGTAGCATACTTGTACATTTTCTCATCAGCAAAAAGTATTATGTATCTTCACGAGTCATGAGCATTAACTCCAGTATCCATGAAGTCACCGATTAAAGTAATAGCATTCATGGGCAGCAACCTGGAAGGTCAGAATGAAGTTCATTAGGTTAAAGTTAAGAAAGAAAGAAAACTTTATTGTCAAATAAAATCATTATAAAGAAAAAACATTTTTTAAAGTTTTTATTGGATATAGACATCATAATATTGCATTGTCAGAGGGTTTGTGTGTGTGTGTGCCAAATATTAGTTCAATCGGTTGAGGGGAACTGGTTTAAAATTCAGTTGCAAGATTTTTGCCCAACTCATCCCGGGTTCGATTCCCGATGGGGCCAGAAAATTTGTAGCTTTTCACATTAATGTCTCAGTTCATATAGCTGTGACTACTGAAAAGCAAACCTCTATCCAGCTCCTCCTGGTATCAATAACTCTAACTATTACTAACAACTCCTTCTAACCCAGCCACGTGGGCCAAGTTGTTGGTAAACCCAGCTAACAATAACCTAACTCCTACCTCCTATCGCTCCATGTAGATAAGCTTCAATAGAACGCTACATATCCCATTTACAAATACAACATTAAATAATAAATATGAGGGAAAGTATCCCATAGCAAAAGCAAAATTAGAAGATGTTAAAAAACTATTGCAATGCATAATGCCAATTTATCATCCATTTTATAATGAACTAATTGCTTTTGCATAATGGATGATAATCAAGATAGGCATAATTATTTCATTCATTACATAGGTAGGCCTAAGGGTCACAAATTATTGTATCCAGTTTCTACTTTTTTCCAATATAATAAATATGTTTAATATGACAGTAAAGTGTGTTTTCTTTTAAACTGAAATCTGTTTGACTGGATATGAACATATTATTTTCAATATGGCATAACCCAGTGCTGACATTCTTAAGTAGTTACAAAACAGGGAGTGTAATTCTGTGTTCCTTTTTATTCCTCCTTTATTAAATATCAAGAGAATAATAATATAAGGACTAATCTAAAACCAACTGAACAGCTCAAATGAAAAGAACATTTTGGACTTAGCTCTGTATATGTTCAGTAAAGCAGTTTGAATAATGGCACATTGGGAAATAATATTTTGGATGATGTCGAATGTCTTTATTTTTAACCAAAAAGAAATTAGAAGTTTAAATAATAGTTATAGTCAGTAATGAAAATTGATCATGAAGTACCTTCAATATCAATGTTTTAATAACCTTAAAAGTTAGCTTTTTTTTACTTGTACACTCTAATCTTGAAAATTGCCCCTCCTGAACAAGGAATAAAAAAAGAGATATCCTTATCCACCTCAACCTTTCATTCATTGCAGATGTGTTTTGCCTGCTGAGGACTTCTCGACTGCCCATGTCCCAGCAAGCTCACTGAATGATTCATCTGCAGATTATGTATGGAGCTTCATCCCAGAACCTAAGGTCTAGTAACTTTGTATTATATGTCGAGGTTTAGTATTGGTAGTATATACATTATAGTATATAGAAGATTAAGTCATATAATCCAATTTTTTGTTATTTTTTTTAATGGATCTTTAGGGCTTGCCAGCAAGTTATTTGGGCTCTAATGACCTTGATGTTGACGAGCCCTAAAGCCCCAACAAAAAAAAAGCAAGTTATTCATTAATCCACATATTATTAATCAATTGGATTAATAAATAACAAAAGAAAAAAGAAAGAATATTATGACTTCATTGAAAAATGAGTCAAACAAAAATCCAATATTATAAAGTTTGAAATAATGAGTGTACTCACCCAAGAGTAAAAATCAGTAATGGGAATAATTAATTAATTTAAAAGTCCCTTGGTGAATATTTCCAAGGTTTGTAAATAGTTGACAACTTGACTCCTGTCACAGCGGATAAAATACTTTAAGGAATTAGGGTTCTCCTCGAATAAATATGCCAACTGAATCTCACCTCATCAGATTGTTGAGATGGAACAATGAACCAGGAATACTTGCGTTCGCTTGGTCACGACGCATGGCAGTGATGATGGATCTCGCTGCCGTCTGGGGATTCACTACTCCCAACAGTTTGGGAAACCTGAAAAAAAAGAAATTCAAATTAGAAATCTTGCCCATAGAAGGAATACAATTTCTTTCAGTTAATTATAGATGTTATTTGATGTTGGTAATATCAATAAAGCCATATTTTTAAATAACGTACTGAATTCATCAGATTGAAACGGCTATAATCTGACTTTTTCAAAGCTTATGTGTTGTTCAGCTAAAATGTACAAGTTATTTTGGAAATTCTTCTGCAAAATGTGTGTAAATCATGAAGAACTGATTGATTATGTATTAATCATATAATCAACTAATATTTTCATTTTAGTATATATTTTTTATTCGTTTGCGTCGACTGCACGCCTAGCCTTAACTTTTGTATAAAATGGACTCAGTGTAATGTAATGTGAAATACTGATAAAATTATGGAATAAATTATCTCTATCTCAGCTTTTAATGGCAACAAAATGAAATATAAGTTTTTATTCAATTCTGAGATGATCGATTTTTATTTGGTCCTCGGTTCTCAGACTCTCTACAAAGACCGTCCCACGTGAATGCCGCTTTCGATATACTGCCCTTGAAAAGGGCGATGCAATCAACGCATACGACGTATGTATATTCCTAACTTGCGAACATTATCCTCCACTGATCCTTAACATGTCAACATTCTCCATCCGCTGCCCCCCAGGGGACTTACATCTAGTAAGTACGTGTTTGGCGAACACGGGGCCTCGAGCTGAGTCTGGCATTACTTCCACTTACTTGTGCTATGCTCCTTCCTTTCTCTTTCCTGACCTTCCTTGGTCACCTCTTGTTCTTTTCGATCCCGACGCTCTTAAGGCGAGGGTATCTTTCATTTTTTTCATCTCTCATTTTTTGTCCCCCTTATTCGTTGTCCCCCCTCATTTTTTGCCCCCGCCCTTCCATTTGATGTATGTTGTGAGATCTGTTTTGGTGTGTTGTTATTAGTGGGTAGGGTTGAGTTATTCGGCGAGTCCCACACGCGGGGAGAGTCATGTTGGCTCTCCCTAGTGCGTAACTGCATTTTCCCTACCTGTACAAGTTTTTCGGGCTCCAATGACCTTTGATGTCGACATGAGCCGTAAAGCCCCACAAAAAAATCTCCTTCCGCTGACCCTATCCAGATGTCACCAAGCGGCTCCCATGTTACTTGGGAATGGGTGTTTTCATTTAATAGTCATCGAGAGCAAGTACCGTGCAATGATTCAGCGTAAAAGAACATTCCACAGACTAATCAAATGCCATGACGTGTAGGTGAGCACCCAAAGGAAATACCGCAGACAGGAAGGTTCTCGGCGTGAAAATACATCTTTGCAATCCAACACCCTCTTATATTATGAAGCGAATATTTGTAGTTTAGTGCATAACAATGATTCGCCCGTCATTTCCGGAGGTCCGCTCAGGGACATTCTCGTGGGATGGCCCCTGTAGGAAAGACAACTATAGTCCTCGCGATGGCAATTTTACAAGTAACGTGGAGGTGTCCTGGTTGCAAAAACACGAAGGAAATTTAATAAACATTATTTGTACTAGGATTCATTAAAATTTTAAATAAAATTATCCGAGGTTCCCAACTGTCATAGCGGTATCCCCCAAGGTTCAGCACTTGGACCAATTTTCTTCGTAACGTATTCTCCCGGAAAACTATTTTGTTCCAATTATTCAACATTTAATAAGAGGAAACAAGGCACTCATGAGCCAAACATAAAATTTTCCGTATTATCAAAATACAAATCATGTATGTTACGCAATGCTGGATAAATCAATATGCCAGACTAGCCACTGACCTAGGGCACCCGAAATTAAAAAGCCCCATGAAAGTGAAGAAAACAAAATATGTCCCAACTCTGACATGGTCATTAGACATTCTTTTGTTTTACATAACAAATGCATTTTCGCATGGTCGCATTCAGAATGATACGAGATACTCGTTCATGATTAATTAATCACCTTTTTTTCAAATGTAGAAATTGCACTGCGAATATTTTCGACGTTAAGAATTTCGAACTATTCCGCAGAAAGATCATTTTCACAGTTGAAACGATTGAAAGTCGTGCCAAGAGCAACAATGTGTCAAGAACGTTTAGATATGTTAGGTTTACTTTCAATTGAATCCAATATTCTGCGTAAATTGAACTTTGAGGACATCATTAATGAGTTTAGCAATTTAAAAAACGCAGAAAAAGAAATTTTTTAATAACATTTTATACAGTGTATGTATTTACTTTTTTATGTTTTTGTACTAACTATTATAAAAAGATTTGTAAATAAAAAGAATGTAAATAAATATTAATTGAAACATTTATAAAACTGTTTGACATTGTTTATATCTTACATAGCCAGATTTAAAGAGAATAGCGAAAGATTATTTTTCGAAAGTGGGGGCCCCAAATGTTGAAGCGTCTAGAGCCCCCATTTTTTTTAAATCCGTCACTGATGTTACGAATACCTTTTATTTGCATAGGGTAAAGCAATTCTTACACAACACTAAGTGGCCGTAAATTGCATTATTTTACACAAAACTTTACATAACACCAGATTACCCAGAGGTCTAAGCTTCCCCCCTCGATTGCCATTTTTTCATTAAAATCTGCTGAGGTAATTCGGCGATAACTAAAACACGATGGATTTTTCGTTTTCGTGGGGACATCGGCATCGTTCTCTGCATAAAAAATACGTCGAATTCATATACCCGGGTCTCTGGTACAGAGAATTTATTTTTGTGGGGCTGTGTTATCTACATGGAGCGATATAAGGTAGTCGGTGGGTGGTAGTGGCTATTGTTAGTGGATGGGCCGTTTATCTGGGTTTAGCAACAACTTTGTCACTAAACTCTGTAAGATTGTGCTGGCACGAGTAAAGCGCCCACGTGTCTACAGGGAGAGGAAGAGTCTGCAATCTCTTAGCAATACAGAAGGCATTGGCTCCTCAACGTGGTCACGTGGTATTCCGAGATGGAATCTCACCTGATCTTGGGTTTGTGACACAAGCCCGTGTCCACGATGAAGGGATAGATGGTGGTGAACTTGACTCTGCATCCGGGCTTCTCCAGGCGCATCTCTTCCATCAAAGCCTCCTGCATCCCTCGCACAGCGAATTTGCTCGCGCAGTAAGGCACCAAGTTGCGAAGACCTATCACACCAGCCATGCTGCTCAGGGCGATCACGTGGCCATGATTGTTCTCAATCATTTTGGGCAGGAAAGCTTCGAACGTCTGGAAATGGCCACGATTTCGGAGATTTAAATCTTCTTCATATAGGAGGGATATAGCTCTAAGACTTTTTATCTCTAAGTTCAACGTAATACGCGATCAATTAAATCATTTGAATTTGTTATAATTTTTCTGTAATTTGTGTAGTAATTAGAAGGGAAGAAAATTGCACGGACGAAATTTACTTTCATTTTTGTTTATACATTTATTTATTTTTTATATTTGGTCTATATTTTCACGTTATAATTTTATTATAGTCCTGATGGAGATCTATATAATAACGTTGGCAAGTTCGAAGAGAATTTTAATATTTTTTTATGTCACCTAATCCCAAGAAATTACTCTTAAATAAATAAAACGTTGGTGAAACAACATTGTTATATATTTATGCTCTCAGAAGCACTGTTTGTCTCGGAATGTCCGGTGACTGAAAATATATAATTGTGCTCGGAAGTACGCCGTCTTACATTACACTGTAAAAACATTTTAGTTCTAAATATATAAAATACTTTTGAAAACGAAAGAAATGTACTTTTTAATTTTTCGAGCATTAAACAATATGTGTTGATGAGAATCAAAATATAACTTTATAAATAAATAAATATGACACATTAATTTTATTCGTCTGGTAATGTTTTGCCAAATTCCATCTCGTGGTGGAGCGATCGATCAAAAGTGTACAGAAAATGGCCCCGTTAGCTACGATAAGTTGGATAGCGCTGTTCAAATTCATTGAATGCGGCATTATCTCAAAAAGAAGGGAAAAAAACAAACAATATCTCACCCAGAAATGTGCGAAGACATTAATGTCGAATATCTTGAGGATTTCTTGAGGGTTGTGTCTGTCGAGAGGTTTGCACGGCATGATTCCCGCATTGTTTACCAGCACTGTGACGTCACCCACTTCCTTCTTCACTTGTTCTGCTACTCTCAAGATCTCTTCCCGATTCGTCACGTCACAGCTGGAAAAACAATGGAAACATTATCTCGGGAAATTATACTCCAAACAATGTGACATGGCCGAAAATTACGCAATATGGTTGACTAACACATATTGCTACAGTAGAAGGCATCATACTTTGCTTCAAGAAATTCAACTGAAGAAGAAGAAAAATACATGAACGGAAATACACTGTGTTCATTAGTTTATTTTGTATTAGTCGCAGTAAATTACTTTACTGTTCTCAATGTGGTCATACGCAGTTTAACAGCTCTCTTGACAAAAAATTATTTATTTATTGTGAATCTAATTGGCTTGAAGTTGGTACAGAGCTTGCACTCGGTGTAGCCAACGCTTTTATTTCGCCACCGTCCATAAGATAAGGATATCTCGCGTTCTGTTGGCAAGACATTCGAAATTGAATTCAAAGCCAACCTCCGACAACAATCAATTCACTTACTCTTGTGGCACTGTCATGTACTTTCTGCATCGAGCGTGTGAAACGAATATTACTTTGTGTCTTCATTTGTTTTGCTATTAACTTGTATTTCTTTACAGCAAATAGTCGCTTTTGTGACTATTATTAATACTTATTTGGATATTACTTAAATTCTTTGTGACCATGCTTTCCTTGAAATTTTCGCGAGTGAGTTTCAAGGATTTGTTTCGTAGAGGTTGGCAATTTGTTTAAGGCAGCCATATTGTATAATTTTAGGCAAAGTATCGTGACTTTGAGTTAAACTCCTACGAATCCAAGTTACATCCGAATAAATATTAATAGTAGCCACAAAAGCGAATATTTCATGTAAAGAAATACAAGTTAATAACACAAGCAAAGCCACGAGCTTCTACATGCTCAATGCAGAAAAAAAAACATAATATCACCCCAAGAGCAAGAGCATTGAATTGATGGTCGATATTGACGAAAAGTTTAAGCTCTCAGAAATTCGAATGACCTGCCAACACAACGCGAGATAGAAATATTATTACTCTTATGGACGATGGCGAAATAAAAGCGTTGGCTACATTCAGTACAAGCTCTGTACCAACGTCAAGCCAGTTAGGCTGCCAATAAATAAACAAATAATTTATTGTCAAGAGAGCTGTTACAAACTGCGTATGACCACATTGAGGACAACACAGTAATATACTGCAACTAATAAACTAATAAACACAGTGATTTTTTTTCTCAAGTTAAATTCCCTCAAAACAAATAAATATTTCTTTGAGTATAAACAAAGTAAACGGTCAACTTGTTTGGATTCAAGGTCACATTAAACTGAAGTATTTTGTATGTCAAAACGAACGTTAACATTTTTAAGTTTTATAGAATGTTCATACAAGAAAGAGGGAACATAAAAAACAAAAACAAATGGTCTTTGTATAGAAAATATGATTCCAAATGCGATTCACAAACGACAATTATTGAATGATCGAAGAAATAAAATTTAAAGCTGAACTTATTCTTGAAGTAATATTTATAAAATATTTCTCTCAATTATTTTGAGGCGCGTATGCAAAACAATTTCTCTGTCACGCATCTCGAAAATGCGTAGTCCATAAATTCGTCCACGTTTCAAAAAGTCATAGTTTTAAGATAAATGATGAATTTTGCGCACTAATTATTAAAATGTATTTTTATTTGTTAACTTTAGCAGGTTTGTGTGATTTGTATTACCAATGTATTCGATCTGTTAAGAAGACGATACTGGAGCCCAATCCCCCCACCGCACGTAAACCAAAGATCATCAAATGAAGTCCCCGCCTCTTCATACGCGTCAAGTTTGATTTTTTGCCCAATTAATTATTCTTGAATCCGTTTTAATATATTGAAAATTTGTCATATGAAGTAGACGGATCATAAAAGAAAGCTGAATATCTAAAAAGTTAACAAGTTCTCCATTGTCAAACAATTGTGAAGTAAAACCTTGCACAATAAACCACACAAACGACTTATACTCAGAAGCTGGCCAACAAAAAATCCAAATACCTGCTCATTACGTGAAATTTAAAAAAATGGAAAATCATTAACCAGTAATTACCCTAATGATTATTTAATGTTACATTTATATTCATATCCACGAATCTAGCCAATCTTTCGGTACCAAAGTATATGACAATTTTTCAGTGTTTCTTCCAATCTTATGCCTTGTTTGATTGTTTCCGGCTACTGAAGGTTTAACGTTTACCCGACTGAAAAATTCTATTTTCTCTTTGGTATGGTTGCGCAGGGACCGTCCCACGAGAAAGCTCCATTCCATTTCCTACTTTGAAGAGGATGACGCAATCTGCGCATGTGCCTTACTTATATTCCTTACTCGCGAACAACCTTCTCTGCTTATTCTTAAGCTGACCCTATCCAGATGTCACAGAGGGGCTCCCAAACTACTGGGAAATGTGTCTGTTGTCATTTAGTAGTCACAGGCTGGGAGTGTTGTGCATTGCTTCAGTGTAAAACATTCTACACAGCTGCAACGCCAACAACCAAGAGAAAATTGCGACGCACCGGGACCTCCTACTTTGGCCGCAGGTGTGCTATCCACTGCACCACCCGCCTCGACTCCCAACCTCCACCTGGCGTGCGGCTTGGTGCTTCTCCTGGTTGTTGGCGTTGCAGACACTCCTCCACGAGTAGGTACTCGGAAGTTAAAAATTCTACAGAGCTTTCATAAGCCGTGATCTGTAGATGAGTGCCCAGCGGAAATCTTTGTAGTCCAATGTTATGAAGCGAATGTTTTTCGTTTAGCGTGAAACATTGATTATTCCGCCATTTCCGGAGGTCACCTCCGGGACTTTCTCGTCGGACGAACCTTATATGATGCGATATATTAAAATGATCTTACGTAAAGCTGTATGCCTTGTATCCCTTCTTAAGCAGTTGCTGTACTGTTTCTTCATTGGTCTTCGTGTTGATATCCCAGCAAACTATCGTGGCTCCTAGTTCTGCAAACTGCTGCGAGAGTTCGCGACCGATGCCATGGCCGGCCCCTGTGATCTACAAAATGAAACAAACAAACACACAATATTAGTTTGAGTTCTGCTCAATCTCCCCATTTGACGTACCTTTGCGATAAGTTCCTAGCACTAAAAGAACATTTATTAACTCTACTTCAATCACGGCCGCTGTCAAGGGGTGGGTGGGGGGCATGGAGTGGCACTTGCCTTCCCTCGTAAATTCTAAAAATAGGCGAAATAAAAATTTTCCGGGTGTAGATCTCGTATCTGGTCAATAAATTCGCTCGCGAATGTAACATTTTATTCATTCGTTATGTCTAATTGAAAACCAAGTTTTATGAGGCGATATTGCGGCTAATGCAGACGAACTCCGCGAGATCAACCGCGATTTGGTTCGGGTTTTTGTCAACTTTCAACATTTCTCTTACAGAGGTGAGATAATGTATGTACTGTGTCCTCTATTAATTGCAACTATAATTGATGGAGTAATACATTGCGTCTCACGGAGGAAATTTCAACTTTTAAATCACGAAAGTGATGAAGTTTACTTTGATTTGTGGTATTTTACATCACTTTTATCACAGGAGATTACAAAAGATTTTCCACTTCTTTCGAGGTGAGACGAGGCATAAAAATCACGAAACAGTTGCCCTCGGCCGCCATGTTTGTACCTAATGCTCTCGTGCTTCATTTCAAACGAGTCAAGCGAGTTCCTGAATATTGATTTGATTTCTATCTTATCAATTATGTTTTCCCATCATTGTTATTCATATAGTCTTTTATACCAATTAGGACAAAAACAAAGAAAACAATTATATATCTCTGTGACTTGACTAACGTGGGAGCGCTAGTCCCCACCTTGACGGCGGATGGTGAAATGACTAAAAAATGATTAATAATAATAAAAAGGAGTGGTTTTCCTGCATTTAAACCAGAAAATAAGAACACTCATGTTTCTATCATGCCGACATTTCGTCCTTTATTGAGGTCGTCATCAGGGCTACATGGCATCTAATCAGCATATTATATGCACAAATTAATTACAATATAAAATTAAACAACCCTAAACATTACGTACCTAAAATATCTGTTTACAACCCCATCACTCCACACAGCTATAGCTTACATGCACACTATGGTGTTATGGGTAAGGAGAGTAGTAATTTTTGGCCAAATGCAAGAAAACCACTCCTTTGTGATCACTATGGCCGATAACTTCTATATTTAATAATAGTCTTACGTGAATTCAAAGTTTTTGTACAAGATATATCGTCTGTTGCGTAAAAATATTTATTCCTCCTTTTTCACACGTCCTCAACAGCAGAAAACGTTCGTGAAACTAACGCAATAAGAGGGAATACGTAATGTAATAAACTTATGCAGAAAGGAACAAAGTTAACGGTTCTTAAATAAATAAATGACTTTGTTAGTGGCGAGACTCAGACCGAGGTCTGCTCTTCCGCCAAACCACTTTTAAAATATTTAATTCAGTTAAGCTATGAAATGAACGGATAAACCTGATGTGATTGGCCACAAATTGGTGAGTGTTAAAACGGGAGTTGTGTCAATTTACTCCAATTGCGGAAATGTGTGATCGTGTTTCTTCCAGCCCACGCTCCTTTCTTCACGTCGCGCTGCCTCTACACGCAAAAGCAGCTGTGGAGGTCTTCAGTCCTCTCACTCGGACGGACAGACAGAGGGAATTCTAAAAAACTTTTATATATCCGTCCGACAGCAGCCATTCGCACAAAACGCTTTAAAATATGAAGCAGGTGAGTTGTAGTGATTTGTAAATACAAAGAAATTTTCACGTTTTGCCATGGAACCATATAACTTATTTCATAACATGTTTTCAACTTCATCACCGTCATCCTGTCAGAAATTAAAAATTAATCGCATTTGTTAATTAGATTTGCATTTTGAATTACTAGTACAGGGATGCCCACAAGGGGGTCGTGACGCAAACTGCGTCATTGAATTTATTTATTTTTTTTGGGTGGGGGGGGGGGGGCGTTCGAAAAAATCGGTTTTAAAATGTTACATATAATANTCATATTATATTTTTGTTCAAATTTACGAGTTACTAGGATATTTGCTGACGCATCTAGAGGCCCTTTACATGAGGCGGCCCGGGATGGAGAATTCAGTATTGACAAAGTTAATGAATAATACTACAATTAACGTCCATTATATAATAAAATAAATAATTAAAGACCTTTTGTGACTGACGAATACTACAACACGAAGTCGAAACGTTGTGAACGTGATATCACAAAATAGTATTCGTCCGTCATGAGGTCGTAAGTATTTAATTATTTATTTCATTTGATGAATGATAAATTCGTGATAAAACTGATCTGAGAATCGAACTGACACATGATACGAAATTGCATTTGTCTGTACTGAACGTTTGCGTACGATAATGCAAGTGAAATGGTTTACGAGTTTCTTGAGATAGATTTTTTAAATGTATGTGAGAAAGTATAATGACAACCCCCCAGGGGACTTACATCTAGTAAGTACGTGTTTGGCGAACACGGGGTCTCGAGCTGAGTCTGGCATTACTTCCACTTGTGCCATGCTCCTTCCTTTCTCTTTCCTGACCTCCCTTTATCACCTCTTGTTCTTTTCGATCCCGACGCTCTTAAGGCGAGGGTATCTTTCATTTTTTTCATCTCTCTCATTTTTTGTCCCCCTTATTCGTTGTCCCCCCTCATTTTTTGCCCCCGCCTCTCCATTTGATGTTTTCATGTATGTTGTAAGATATGTTTTGGTGTGTTGTACATCAGGAGGGTTTTTAGTGGGTATATGGTTGAATCATTCGACGAGTCCCACACGCGGGGAGAGTCATGTTGGCTCTCCCTAGTGCGTAACTGCATTTTTTTTCTACCTGTACAAGTTTTTCAGGCTCCAATGACCTTTGATGTCGACATGAGCCGTATAGCCTCTCAAAAAAAAAAAAAATAGAATGACAATTGTCAAATTACGTTGTACATTCACTAGTCTAGTGAGACCAATGTCGGATCCGCACTTTACGTTCCCCGATATACAAATATCTCTTCTCATTAAATCTTCGCATAAATCATGAAATTGGGTGGAGTAGAGTGTTGTTTACAACGACACATTAGAAGCCATGAAATAAAATGTAGAATTATGACGGGAGATTGTTAAGATATACAAATAAAAAAAGAGAAATGGGAACGATGAGTTTACCCATTAATAAAACGAACTAGAGTAATTAGTACAATAAAACAATTTTGGAGAAACCTAAAAAAAAGTGAAAGATGGCAGTATATTTTATTGAAGATAAATAAACCAATGATCATGTTTGCTTACCAATACGATCTCCCCGACCACAGATTTTTCTTGTTTCCCGACAATGAGTCGCACCAGTGATTCCCCGAGTGCGTACAGAACTCGGACCAGTAGCACCAACACATCCAACAACAGAGACAGGGCTGCCAATACCTGCATCGCCACTCCAGGGATGTTCCTCCTGCAACAGGCACTGTGTCACGAGATACTGCTACGTTTCGAAAGTTAATACTTTTACGTAATTAATTTTAAAACTTCTTTAAATTATGAAACTATTGAAATATTTTGTTAAAAAATTGGAGCGGTGATGGGGCACATTTACAGGAACTACAATCACATAAGAATGTAAAAACAGAGTAAGACCGGAGTAAGAGAAAAAGGCGTGTTAAAGTATTATATTCTTTAGAATGACTAGGCTTTTGGGACTACCTCAAAAAATGTTTCAAATCATAGTTTGAATTATTCACCATCCAGTGGTGAATTTTTATATCCTTAGGCACAAAATTTTAAAATTATTTGACACTAAATTATTATGGACTAATGTGGAGAAACTTTATTTTGGAACATTGTTGCTAAGTTACGCACGATATTATTTGACAATTGATAAGCGGTGACTGTAAAGGAATTCCGTTGGCCGTGCTTTTCAAGGCGTTGAGGATGACTTGTGGTTCCCAATCACTTCCGTGTGTCGAGTGAATTTCTCAAGAGATCGTATTTACGTGGCTTTACTTACGCGAAATACCACGTGAGAAGGACTCTTGGATGGAAATGGGTGTATGGATGAAATTAATTGGAACTAACTTTGAAGTATAAAAAAATTAAAAATGCATCGGATACATAGTTTCAGAGTTGATGAGATGCTTCAACTACAAATTCCGTTATGATCAAGATGAGATCACAAAGGAGCACGGTATTCGTAGAGCTGAGGGCGGAAAGGGCGAGACGTAAATGTAACGTAAAAAGGGCGAGTCGAGTCCAGGGTTATTGTGTATTCTGAGAAGAATATCGCATTTCTAATGACATTATGTTCCCTTCAGACCACATGAGGTGCTCGACGCTCCTAGAGGTGGGGGTTGAGAGGAGCGTGACATAAAAAAATCAAAATGTCCGCTAAGAATGGATTTCACAAAAGTTCACCCCTAAGGGGGAAATAAGAGTTTTCTAAAAACTATTTTTTGAATTACATTAGTGAAAATAAGGGATTGAGGGAAAACGCAAATACTATCAAGCCTCCACCATTAATATGTATTCTCAGTGGATACCAATGATATGAGAAAAAATAAAATTGGAGACATTACAGAATTCACGCGAGGAAAGCTGCGGGTACTCAGCTAGTTGGATTATATTCGCAGAGCGTAGAGAAAATAATTACTTTCTGTACATCAGAAACAATACATACAAATTCACAATATTTTCTATACGATCCAATAACAGGATATGATGAAGTAACATGAGTAGTTTTTGAAAGAACCATGTTTCAATGGTAATTAATTAAATGGTACTTCATTGACTAAATTGGTATCATTAATAGTATCATCAATGAACCATCAATAATGATTCCTGTGTTGGGAAATGACAAAATACTCTAGCACGAAATTTCTATTTTAAGTTTTACTGAAATTTCGACCAAAAACATACTTTTAACAAAGAAATTAAAATTTGTCTAAAGGGGAGTTAAAAGAAGAATGCTTTTGAGCTTTGTGGAGGAATTTAAAATGTGAGATCCGTGTTTTGAGATACCTAAGTTTTAAAAAAAGTAATTATATTTTTCCCTCTGAAGAATGAATGTGATCAAAAAGGAACGAGCAAGTTTGGAAATATTTTAAATCGGAAATTCGAGATTGAGAGGCTGTTAAAAAATTGCAAATTGATTTCTCAGGACTGATAACTTAGACGAGAAGTTACTTTTAGACACGGAATCCGTTGAAATAATTTTGAACAAAATTTCAGACCAATCCGTAGACAACCCTGGACCACGTGATACGGAACGTTTCTTGAATTATTTTAAATCATTATATCAATCTATTTTATGATTCACCGCGTCAAAAATATCCTACAAAGAAATATGATTAGAGATCGAAGTGTTACATTCTTGCCTCTTGCGTAACCCAATATCAGTGAGTAATGTAACCGATATCCTCTCAGATTGCACTGTGTTTAATAAAATGAAAGTTGAAATTTTACGAGTGAATCATAGTCAGCTTTGAGACGACCCGTTCGATTTCAGTCGACAAAATGTGATGGAAGGAAACCATTACGTGACTCGAAGTCACGTGACTGTACCGAGAATAATGCGAAATTGCTGCCTAACACAAATCGCTAGCTTCTACGAATTCAAGTCATTTGCGAATAAATGTTAGTAGTAGCAACCACAAAATCAACTATTTGCGGTAAAAATTACTGGTTAGTTACACAACGTACTAAGAGAACGTAATATTCATTCCATAAGCTCGACGCAGAAGGAATGGATGGCGCCACAAGTGCAAGTGAATTGATTTGGTGGCCGATGTTGGTGATGAATTAAGTTTGAAAAAATCCAAATGTTCAACCAACTTAACGCGAGGTACACTTAAGGGTTAAAAGCGTTCGCTACGATGTGTATAAGCCCTGTACGAACACCAAGCTAATTAGATTGACCAAAGTTTATTCTCGAGAGATCTGTTTGCAAACTACCTATGACCATGTTGAGAACAGAGAAATTTACTGCTGCTACTGCTACTATAAAATAAACTTTAAAATATACATAGTACATTCCTGATCATGTTATTTTTCGTGGGTTACATTTTCTCTAGGTAACGTTATATGATTTTGTGTATACTTTAATAAGTTTGCATTATTTTTAATTAGTACAATCTTAATGTTTTATTTGTAAATGGGAAACATAGCGTGCTATTGAAGCTTATCTACGTGGAGCGATAGGAGGTAGGAGTTGGGTGGTTGGCCATTGTTAGTAGGTGGGCCGGTGAGTAGAAGTGGTTAGTTATTGATGCAAGGAGGAGCTGGATAGAGGAAGGAAAGTGTGCTTTTCAGTAGTCACAGCTAAATGAACTAGGTCATTAATGTGAAAAAGTACAAATTTTCCCCATCGGGAATCGAACCTGGGATGACTCGGTGATGAGTGACAACACTACCACCTGAGCCACGGGTGGGACTGATTACTACATTCCTGACTTCGGGACACGCTCCACGCTACCCTCCCCCTCCTCGTAGAGGCAAATCGATGGTCAGTTGAGGGATGGCCTTTACGTAATGAGGATGAGGACAATTGTGGTGGTTAAGACCTCGCGGGGACATTGCGCGTCCACTGCTCTCCTAGATGGATGGCGTGATGACCTCTTTGCGGAATATAAACCCAGAACACCAACGTGAAAGTTGTCTTGTGAGAGAGGACGTATCTGCAATAGTATTTCAATTCATGAGCTGCGTTATCCAGACTGGCTGACTCATCGACGCAGAGTCTAAACTACTTAAGGTTATTCTGGTGGATCGGGGATTAGCATGCTTGCTCACTACCAAATTACTCCCCGTTCTTTTCTGGGCGTATTTGTACCTTTTCACATCAATGTCCCAGTTCATATAGCTGTGTCTAATGAAAAGCGAACTCCCTCATTATATCCACCTCCTAGTATCACTATCTCTTACTATTACTACCTTAACCTCAATGTGGGCTAAGTTGTTGGTAAACCCAACTAACAACAGCCCCTACGTCCTATCGCTCCATGTAGATAAGCTTCAATAGCGTGTTACATTTCCCTTTTACAAATACTACAAATAAGCTCGTTCTGCCGGGTAATGTTAGTCAACTCATTGAAAACTCTAATCTTTTTTTGTTGATATAGTACTTTGCGCGATAGTTTAATGAATAATTATCAAAAGTTATGACGGTTTTATTCGTAGCAAATAGTTATTTATAAAGATAGTCATAGAAAATGAGACCTTATTTGCCTCTGGCACCTCTACTCTTCTCATTTTCGCTTCCCACCTGCAGACTCGTGGTCATACCAGGCAAAGCCACCTACATCTGGTCTCGCTGAGAGCTATTTAGTTTGTTTCATAAAAATTATTTCTACCACTTGCATACATATATCTATCTTACTTGAATGACGGCGAGCAAGGTGTGTTTTAAAAGCTAGAATTGGAATAGACATGTATTATCGTATCCGTATACAAAATTGAACACGTTTAAAATATTTAATTCTCTATCGGTGTAACGTCATGGAGAGATGAAATGTAGACAGCATGTTCACACTCGCAACGTAGCCACCCACTAGAAAGGATTTTCGAAAATTAAATTGTAAAAGGATGAAATAGATATGCGAGTTTCAGAATTTTCGCTATTACTTTCTGTACCTCTTGAAGTAACTGAGGTATCGTCTCGGATTTTGCATTTCAACATTAATATTTATATCTAGGAACGGGTTTTTTCTGGCTTGGGGCCCTTGATAGGAATCGATGGAGGAATACGTTCCTTTCTCGCTTTCGGAGAGTAACTTGGTTTATAGGCCTCCACGTGATGGTCGTACAATTTTTTGACGAAGAAATGTATTTATGAAAGAAAAGTCGAAGAAGGAATTTTTGGGGGGAGTTTGTCGTCAGCGAATCACTACAAGAAAAATCTGCCGCGCGAAGTCAGTGGGGGTCGGCTATTATGTAACTATAGTAGAATCATCTTTTTCATCGCTTATGAAACAACAGCCTACGTGACAACTAAGCAAACAAAACTGAAAAACCGTAGCGAACATCGACCGTTTTAGCATTAAACTTCAATAAACTTTATTGTCAAAGAAGCAGTTGCAAACTGCGCATGAACACGTGGGGGATACTTAACTAACTTACATTTAATGGAGCTAACATACATTTATTTATATTTAGTGGAAATAGGCGGTGTTGTGTTTAGGGGGAAAAGACCACATCAGTTTATTCTCTTGGATTTTCGACGCGCTACGTCGTGAGAACATGCGAAATGCATCGTGTTTCCAGCAAGATAGAAAAGACACAATTTCCGAAAAAATGTCTCTTAGGCGGTGTTGCTTGGGCTTGATGCCTTGACCCTAGTTTTTACTCTTTGCATATTTGATTTGGAAGACGATGAATTCGTTCCTCTCGATTGAGATCATGTCACTCCACTGGAGGACAACCACGTCCATCCAGTCGGCCGTGCAGAGGTTGCGTCATGGTGTCGCTGCACGCAGCCCAGGAAAATTGTGTGCTGCACGAGATAAAATTCTTCATTCCCGAGTAAATACTGAAGTGTAATGATGGCTGGCGCGCGCGCAAAAACTACTCAGGTTGGTAATTTGTTCTGCAGTACTCTTTAAAAACTATTTCGCAGTATAAGGTATAATGTCCGCGTTTACTGAAGACAAGTTATGACAGGGCATGGGGAATGAATAAATATTTGTACAAAATGAAGTTACCTGACAGTAATATTTGTTTATGTGGAGAAGGAACAGAAGACGTTGACCATATACGACTGTAAATGTAATAAGGAAATACAAAAATTATTATTATTTATGAAAAATAGTATGGAGTTTATACATCCGATAAGAATTGAGTCTTCATTTCTTGTATAAATATAATTGAAGAAATTAATTTACGATGTTACAAAAACTCAAGAACAGGGTGGAGTTTACAAGGAATTAAACTTTAAAGGACAGAAATATTTTTTCATATTGTATTTCGGCTATCATTTTGCAGTAGGGTGTTTTGAAGTGACGCTTTTCATGCAGTATTTTGGAGGTCACCTCACTAGAGCCTCCCATACATAAACGTGTTTGCGTGCCGACTAGCATACATCCAATGCACCGATGAATTAAAAAGACTCGATTATTATTTATTTTAAATAATTTAAATAGCTCGTTCTGAAACGAACAAATGAACACTTTTCAATTGATTCCGTACAGTTAACTTGTTTTCGTAAAGTAGCGAGTCAGTCTCAAGACTGTTTAATAATAATAATAACGAACAGCAGTCGAGAGTAGGGAACGAATAAGTAATCTATAAAAGTTTGTTTCGTCCTCCGTGTTTATCTCCCATCCTAAGCAGAACGAGAGAACAGGGAAATTTCGCCTCTAAGATAAGATCAGTTTCCCACATTAAGGAAACAGTTCCCATTTTTAAAAAATTAGAGCGACTGCGATGGGGAGTCTTGACAATACAAGGAGAAATTACGCAACTTCATGCTCTCAAAGATGTAGTGTGGTCGAAGACCTCAGGTTATAACTTGTGTTTCACACAACATCACCAGGAACCGACTTATCTCTATAGTGATTTTTATGAAAAAGTGGAAAGACAAAATTCATCATGGCTGCATGAGAGGTAAAATTCGTAATAGTCTACGGCCAGGTAAAAATTGTGACGGACTGAGACTCGAACCCGGGACCTGTGCAATGGCCGCAGGTGCGCTACCACTGCGTCACCCGCCTCGACTGCCGAATCCATCTGGTGTCACAGGGGATAAGTGACCACAGGCGGCTCCGTATGTTGAAAGTACATCTACACGGTTTCTACGTACCTACGTGTCGGATGCGATTTTGAACTGACAACTTCCGAGTACAAGTAGGTACTGTGGCCAATGTAGGAGGTCCGGGTCCGTCGCAATTTTCACCTGGCCGTGGATGACGCGAACTTTCCTCCCCGAGTAGGTACTCGGAAGTTGTCGGTTCAAAATCGCGTCCTACACATATGTACGTGGAAACAGGGTACAAGCGCAAAAATTATAAATTATAAAAAAATAAAGAAACTTATTGTAATTCAAAACTTGTCGCGATAATTCAGCCGGTGTAGAAATACATTTTCCATTAAATATATTAAATGTCTTGTAAAAGGGAAATTATGTTTGTGTGTTCATTTTATCTTCGATCACATCATACGAAATTCGTAAGTGCAATACATCTCGGTGTGTGACAGAGAAAGTTTCTCTTGGCTAACTATAGCGATGTTCGATTTAATAAATAAAACAAAAATATCAAAGGCTTTTGTCCCAAATATAGTTCTACAAATTAATTTTAACAAATTTAATGACCAAATACTTTTGACCTGATTTATTTAGCCTTGGTTTATCAGAGCTAAAATCATATAGCACGTAACATTAAAACATTTAATACAATGGACTCCTCACGAAATAATTACCAATACATCCTGATAAGCAGCCTAATATTTTTAACTATTTTTAAGCCTCTCGTCAAAATTTCAAGTTTATATTATTTTTTTATCTGTGTTTTGGTACTCAAGGCAGTCTTTCATGTCAACGCTCCAAATATTTTCATTCCCATTGAAAATTGAACATCGAAAATCCCACATACCGATTTTTAGATATTTGGTTTAGCAAGCCTTACGTACAAAAATCGAGATGTCATTTCAATTCCTTCGTGAAATAAAGCGAATGTAGTATACAATGTTGTTATCGCTATCGACAAATTAGCGAAAACATGTCTACTACTTTTGACCCATAAAAGTTAAAATATAGAAAATCCCTGAAATACGTTTCTAAATATAAGAATTACCAACGTTCACAAACAAAAAATGATAAGATATCTTATATAGAATTGTATTTTAACTAATAATAAATTTATTGTCGAAAAACAGTACAAACTGCGTATGACCACGTGGAGGACAATAAACTAATATACTCTCCGGAAGCAAGCAAGGGACCATCCCATCAATTCCGATCAAGGGCCCTAAGGCAGAGGCGGATTAAAAAATTTCAGCTAAAGTTCCTAGATAAGATAAAAAGTTAGCTGCGAGTTATAATACATATATAATGTCAATATGTTTGTAAATTTACATGTACAAGTTATTATCGAACTATAGATTATTCTGTAATGTAGAGTAGAGTAACTAATGTAGAGTATGTTATTTTATATTTATTTGATTGAAAATGGATTTTCACTCATCAGTTGAAATAAACCTTTGACAGTATAAGTAAACTGTCGACGAGTCTTCCTGGCTTCAGGAACATGATGCATATCCATCCATCCATCCATCCATTCTAATATATAAATGCGTAACGCGAAAGTGTGTCCGTTTGCTTCCTGATCACGACTAAACTACTGAACCGATCGTAAAGATATTTGGCAAGGGGATAGTCTAGAATGAACATAGGCTAACGTTTATCTTTAAATGTGTCATAAAGTTAGGTTTTTGACAAGAAATGTCGATAAAATCGGGGGAAAAGAGATACATTTGCTTACGCTGCCTAAACAGTAAGAGATAGGTGACAACTATGAATAGCAGTATTGTTTGACTCAAAGAGTTCTACAAACAATTCCGCGGCAGCATATGTCGGACTACAAAAATTAAGCTAAATTATCGATAGAACGTTATTAAAAGTAGAAATGTTAAAATACTTCGATTTATGAAGGAAAAGATCAATCTTCGTCAAATTTAATGGATTATTTGTTTTGTGCATTTAACAAAGATAAAAAAAGTATGTAAATCGTAAAATTTCAACGAATAGTTTATATTTTACGATAATTTTAATAAACTGGTACAGCCGCCTCATGTCTTGGAAGCGAAAATTCGAGCGGCGCCGTTCCCGAGAGATGGTGTAGCGTCTACACTCAAGTTTTGTATAAAATTTGTATTATTACGAATTTGAAAAATTAGGGTATTGTACATGTTTTTAGAAAGCAGTAAGTAAAAGTATTTTGATCTTACAAAATGGATAGATTTTATTTTTTCCTGGGTAAAAGAAGGTTAGTGTATGAAAAATCCCGGGAAAATATGCAGGGGAATCATCTGGTCTCTCTTAAAGGAGTTGTCTGTGTTGCGAGGCAGACGGCTTTCTTTGCTCAATCCGTTGTGCGTGTGGTTGCATAACATGAGTAACCGGTTACGCATGGATAGATTGCGAAGGTCAAGGACAAAAAGAAAAAAAGAGGTTAGCAAGGAAAATGTAATTTAAATAATTTTTTTGTTAAATGGGTAGAGCAATGTTGAAATAGTTCGAATTTTAGGGAGATTATTATCGTTATATCTATATATACTGAAAGTCATGTAACTTTGCCGAAAATTATGCAATATGGCAACCTAACACAAATTGCCAATCTACGAATTTAAGGCATATTCGAATGGTAATCACTAAAGAGACTACTTGCTGTAGAGAAATACAATTTAGTATCACAAAAAGCTAAGATGCAAGGTAACATTTGCTCCATACGCTCGATGCAGAAAGAACAGAAAAAGCGCCGCAAGAGCAAGTAAATTGAATTGATGGCCGATATTGGCGATGGATTCAAGTTCTGAGAAATTCAAATGTCCTGCCAACATAACGCAATGTACAAATGTCATTACTCTTATGGACGATGGCGAAGTAAAAGGGTTGGCTACATTGTGCACAAGCACTGTACCAACTGTATCAAGCCAGTTAGACTGACAATAAATAATTTACTGTCACGAGAGCTATTACTAACTGCCTAAGACTACATTGAGGACAACAAAGTAATTTACTGTGACAAATACACCATAAACTAATAAACACAGTGCATTTCCGTTCATGACTTTCTGTCCCCGAGTTAAATTTCTCGAAGGAAAGTATAGCTGGAGTCTGAGCGTCTGTATGACCGCCACTTGGCAAAGAGGGATACGCCAAAACTCTTAAAAAATTTGCTCACGCGTTCTACAGAATGAGTTACCAAAGAAACTCGGCGATTTTTTTTTAAATTTCGGTCAATTAATTTTTTAGTGTTTCTTTGTAATAGTCGTGGATCCCAGAAACCCTGCTATGAAACTTCGAAATTCGGCACAAGTGTTCTCCCAGTAGGGAAGAAGTTTACCATCAAGACATGTTTATGAAAATCGATTTAGATATTTCTTTATTGAATTTTAAACGACATTTTATTTTTCGTCTAACGCGGAGAATGTAAAACCCAGCTTCGAAACTTGGCTCACGTGTTCTCCGAGGTTGGTGCGCATAGACCTCCGAACGATTTTATTCGAAATTCGACATGGATTTTCTCTCATTTAATTTTGAGCGGTTTTTTTTTTTTTTTTTTTTTTTTTTTTTTTTTTTTTTTTTTTTTTT
>NNCF01128917.1:84910-100145 GCA_002313205.1 Laupala kohalensis | reverse complement strand
TATGGCTCATATTAATTTAGTTTTATGTGTACTCAACTTTGGCACGGTTGTGTACATAAATTCTGTAGCCCCATCCTGGCCCGGGTTTTTCTCCGTTTTTCCTTCGGGTAGAGGCGAATTTCTTATACAGCTTCTCTAGGCTTTGTCTAGGGGCGTGTTTATTGTAACAATACATCGTGAATTTAGTGTTTTTTCATAATTTTTTCATANATGATTTTTAAACACTATACTCAGAATAATCTATAGTTCGATAATAACTTGTACGTGTAAATTTACAAACATATTTGCGTTAAATTACAAACATATTGACATAATATATATTTATTATAACACGCAGCTAACTTTTTATCTTATCTAGGAACTTTTGTTGAAATTTTTGAATCCGCCTCTGCCTTAGGGCCCTTGATCGGAATTGATGGAATACGTCCCTTGCTTGCTTCCGGAGAGTAAATTAGTTTATTGTCCTCCACGTGGTCATACGCAGTTTGTACTGTATTATTGTTTTGTTAGGTGGGTCCAAGAGCAACACAGCGATTTTAAAAAATAGTTTAATAATTTTCTTACATATATCATGGTGATTTATAATGAATAATTGTACAAAAATAAAGATTTTCACGTTAGAAGAGCACCGGGTACTCAGCCCGTGCCGTCCAATGATAGATGGATAAAAAAATTTAATACGAAATCAATAAAAAATTGATAAGTTATGGGCGGAGAAATACGTAATTTGTCATGTTTGGCAAAGAAAAAAGGAACCATTAGGATCAATTATTGATGATTGTTAATTTTGATAAATAATTGATACTAAATTATATTAGGTATTTTATAAATGTATATTAATTAGTAAATTATTCAAATATATTATTATTTATTTGTTCATAGATTATCTTAATGTTTTTTTTTACATCCTACAATGACAAACCGAGCAAATGCGTATGTTCAAAATGTATCGAAATGTTCAAGTACATTGATTTACTTTAGTTTACCTGACAGACCTACTGATTAGGGGGCAAGGGTCTCAAATTCAAAATCTACCGCGGGCCCCCGAAATGCTCTCGATGGCTCTGAGCTCAGCTCGTAGCGCAGAGAAGCGAGAAGTAACTGGGAGATAAATACTGACTTATGAGAAATAGAAAGCAGGGAGGAGGAGAGATATCATGTAGTAGATTTTGTTCAGTGATCACGAAGTTAATCAGTTTTGCTCAAATCTTCCGTCTGCATATATAATTAATACCAGATCAAACGACCCTTTTTTTTATGAACACACATATATTTACACTACAAACACAAATAAATAAAATGATATACGTAACCCTTCAATCCTTTTTGTGGATCATGTGAACCCATTGTCTAGAGATGAACGTTGTGTACATTATTGTATTTATTGGTGTTTTAGTGTAAATGTGTCTGTCATAAAAAATAGGGTCGTTTAATTTGGTATTAATCAGTTTTGATTGTCAGGGTTCAGTGTCCTCTGGAGTAACATTTTTGTAAGATGGTTAACATTATTCTTTTTAACGTACGTTCTCGTATTTTCTGTACAATAATGAAAATTACTCTGTCAAATAAAACAGATTCTCTAAATTAATATGATTATTATATCTTCTGTAGCATATTGTTTCAAAGGGCGTAACTATTCGTAGTATATCATGAATACTCATTTCGTTGTATGATTTTATCAGTTATATGTTAAGTGTGTGTTTTTGCGTTTAATGTCATAATCTGTTGTATTCATAATTCTTTTGTGGTAGTTTTCTTTCATGCTGTGAGTGGAGATTTTTAATTTTTTTAAATAAAATGTGATTTGGTCCATTTTTCATATTTTTCTTTTCAATAATACCACCGACCTATTAAGATCTACTGCTATGAAATTATCGGTATGATTGTCACTTTCTGAATTGTTTAATGCGAAGTTTCTTCAACCACGTTATGGACATCTTCAGTACTTCGTAAAATGTTGAAAAAGGTGAAATAAATAAAATCTGGAGCGAGCAAACGTCTTGTATTTATTTCACCTTTTTCAATATTGTTATGGTTTCATGTTACTCCATATATTTGTCACAGTTTTCTTAATCACCTGGTAATGTGCTACTCAGTATTCAAGCAGAGTGTTCTAATATTTTCAAAATTTAAATTGTTTCATTAGCTATTCACTTTAGTTTATTTTATCATGAGTTATCTGATACAATGGTTTCTATAGCATTTAATTTCTTGTATTTGTAGCACCGAAACTTAATGCGTTAAACAGTTCGGATTGAGACACATTGTTTTCCTGGGTTATTTGAAAATGACGCAAATTATTTTATCAGTTCGTCCGTGTGAAGTTGAAACGAGATTCGACGGACGTCTCATTAGTGGCGCAAAGTTCAGCTCACGTAACACACGACTGATCATTAAGGATCGTGAGAGCTGTGTTGCTTCCTACAAAATCAGAGCGTTCTTCCAGGTATTGAGAGTCTGTGGCTTGTCAATCTTATTTTCGAAACGTAATTGTTTGCACATATCCCCAAGTCTCGCGTTATTCTGAACCCATTGCAACAAATTATGTTGAGCGTCTTTGTATGTATGAGTGTGTTTCTGTAACTGTTTGTAAGCGAAAATGTGTTTGTGTGTATGTATGTGAATATACGCACGTATGAGCCTCACGTAGACAATTAATTTCTTAAATCTAATTTCTTTCTCATTGTAACCATGTGTAGTAATTTTCTAAGCATTTTATTCCGTTTGTGTATGTATCTTATAGATATTGATGATTTGTTTTTTAACTTCGTGTTATTGTATTATGTATGTATTATTTTCTATCTGCCACCGAGCATTGCTCACTAGCTGACTAATAAATTATTATTATTATTAAATGAAAAACCATTAGGGACCGTACATAAATTGCGTCAAGGTCCACGGGGTAAACGTGACGGACCGCTGGCGTGACGTGACAGTTCACGATGAGGGGGTCCGGAGGTACTTTAGAAAGCGTGATGTTACTTTTGATACATCATAAATGTTGAAAATTGTCTCGAGGCAAATTTTCCTACGGTGAAAACAAACGTCTTATAATTCCTTACGCGCAATTTTGTCGGATCGACACCTTACACCTTTATTATGCTCTTAAGTGAATTACAAATGATCACATTTTCGGGAAAGGGAAGTACTGTTCCTCGTGTTCGGATGGGAGGGAGCAGGATATTTTGAGACATCACGTTAAGGAGATGTTTGGTATAACTTGAAACGGGGGGTCGAGGACGGGGGATAGGGGGGGGAGTTAAAAAAAAACCAAAATCGCGTAACGTAGTGTATGAACGATCCCTTTGAAAATATTATTTTCTAGACTTCAAATGGGATACTATAATTATTTTTAACTATAGTTAAGAAGTATATGTACTACCTTATTGATATTTTTTTAAAGTACGAATGTAGTTTTTTTTTAAGTGGAAACAATAAACCGTGAATTTAGTGAGTTTTTTTTTCAACTCTTATGATTTTTAAACACTATACTCAGAATAATATATAATTCGATAATAACTTGTACATGTAATTTTTTGCGTAAAATTACAAACATATTGTCATTCTATTAGTATTATAACTCGCAGCTAACTTTTTATCTTATCTAGGAACTTATGCTAAATTTTTTTGAATCCGCCTCTGCCTTAGGGCCCTTGATCGGAATTGATGGGATGGTCCCTTGCTTGCTTCCGGAGAGTAAATTAGTTTATTGTCCTCCACGTGGTCATACGCAGTTTGTACTGTTTTTGACAATAAAATTATTATTATTATTATTATTAGTTGGATTTGGGGTTCAGTTCCTAAAGTGTCTCCTAGGTGACACTACCTTCCGCCGAAGTATTCAATGGAGACAACGGAGAATGTAGTTAATACATAAACTGCCTCAGAGGTGAAGCTACTCACGGCTTGATAACTGCGATTCACTGAAGTTCAAGTATATTATTTAATTAATTACTTTTATTTGCGGAATAATGCATAACCGAATCGTACACGTCATTTACTAATTGGTCCCCAGCGATCGCCTCTCGTCACTCGATGTGAACACGTGTAGACAATGGAAGACGACGCGAAGATAAAAAATATACATTCGTTACAAGGACAAGAAACTAATTTACTCTCCAGAAACAAGCAAGGGACGTATTCCATCAAGTCGGATCAAGGATTGTCTTAAGACAGAGGCGGATTTAACGATTTAGCACACACCTAAGATACGTGTCATACTATCAATAGAATACCAACAAAGTGGGTTTTTACACAAATTTATTAGTTATTATTATCGAATTATGCATTATTCCGAAAATATTGTTTATAAAATAACTCTAGATGCGAGATTAATTTTTACAATAACGATGACACAAAAGCAAATATGACTGAACGTTTTGTACGACGTCGGAGAATGAGTTTCGTGGTTAGTTTAACTGTTTGTTATCTGGAGTTGTTACGTTACCCATAAAATCAAAGAGAATAGAAACGTTTCATAATGTGGCATAAAATCAATCTTCACAACTTACCTTTCAGGTTCCATTATGATGGTGAGTATACGTCAGCGTCCCAGTTTGAATTTGGTTGAAACTATAAGCACCGCACTCCCAGCACTCGAGCCTGCAACACATCAATGATCTGCTTTATACAGACTCTCATCTCTGAATTCGATAAGGGATCTAATGACCTTGACGTTGACGAGCCCTAAAGTCCCAAGAAGAAAAATCGATAACTTATCATTTTCTGCTACTCATCTACTGATTACGTATCTTGAATGACCGACCATAAACCTAAGTTCAAGTCTTATAAGATTGGTATGGGAGGAATGACTTGGATTTTAAATTGCAATAACTCTTTAACAAAGGTGGTTCAGATGACCGTACATATCTAACATTATAAGTAAAATTTTCGTTATAACATAGAATAGTAAAATATAATATAAAATATATTCAAATAATACCTGCCAAGTAAAAGCTTAAAATTTATACTCCAAGCTTTATGACGTGCATAAATATTACTACTACAAAGTGAAGTAATTTATCGGACAGAAAGTGCTAGAAAGTTTAATTATGAAAATTGGCCCTTGAATAGTTTAATTAAGTTTTCAATTTCTTATTTTAAAAAATCGATTCATTATCTTAGGTGTTATGGGTGTCATTTCGTGAACCATGAAATAATCAGAATGGTGAAATAATATATCTATAAATTCATGAAACATTTTTTTTTTCGAATTTCAAATATGTATAAATTGGAACCTAAAAAAACAGATGATTTGTTTTTAAAGATTTGCCTATTTTCATGTACATTCATTAAATACGTCTGTGATGAAGACCGAAAATAATGCTTTTGCTTTTATTTATTCCTCAATTTTTTTTTTAATTTTTCAATTATCTCGTATTTATTATAACAATACAAGGTCATCAACTATCAAATTCCCTTTTTTTACTTTATAATGCAATTGTCCTATAAACGTACTTTCATGATAATTTATTTAAATAGAAAACAGTTTACATTCGTGCTTGTATTGTTTCTTATCATTATAAATACAGTTTTATCCTTATTCAACCTTGGTACGGCTGTATTCTTGTAGCCCTATCCCGGCCCACGTTCATTTGGACTCTTCGATCGGGAAAAGGTCAAATCGTCCCCGCGATCAGTCGCGACTCTTTGCTGTGGGTCGAACTCAAATTTTTTTCCGCTGCTTCCTCCTGCTAAACTTTTCTTTCCTTAAATAACGCTCTTCTGTCCAAATGAGGAAGTTATTGGCACCTATGGTGTCTCTGGCGAAGGTGAATTCCTTCATTATTATTATTATTTTCATAGGAATAAAAGAGTCCTGCGTTTCTATGTTGAGCTTATCTTTGGATATTCTTTCGTGTGCTGTCGAACGCTGCGCGAACAAGATGTTTTCTGTGCAGAACCAAAGGGTATCCAAACTCTTAACGTGGAATTGTGCATTCCTAACACAGGAGGACGCTATAAAGACTGAAGATGCTCGGTAGAGACCTGCATAGCGCGTCTCGTGTCAATCTTTCACTGTCAAAGTATGTGGTACTGTCAACGGGTTGATGAAGGACTAAATTAAGTGATTTCCCACCGAGAGAATTCGCAATTATAATAAATAAATAAATAAATTTATTGTCAAAAAACAGTACAAACTGCGTATGACCAGGTGGAGGACAATAAACTAATTTACTCTCCGGAAGCAAGCAAGGGACGTATTCCATCAATTCCGATCAAGGGCCCTAAGGCAGAGGCGGATTCAAAAAAATTTCAGCAATTATAATGTTGCTTTCTCGAAAAGTGTGGAAGTTCTCTAAAATATGAAACTATTTACTTTTCTATTTCTCGGAGAATGGAAATTATTTAAGAACTGTTGAACTGTTGTTTCAAGATTCCCTCCGGCGGGTTTAAACCCAGAACATACATTTCAAAAACAGCACCCCTCTCCGGTCGTCCTCCTTTGCGTCCGCGGCAGCGATGAGGAAAAGATCGGCAGGAAATTCCCGGGGACGAGCTCGACCCTACGAAAATGGAAAAAAGCGCTCTTCTGTACCTATATCCCTTGACCGCGAGGACGAGTTCTGTAGAAACCCTTCGATCGGAATTGATGAGGTGGTCCCTTACTTGCTTCCGGAATAAAAATTAGCATAGTCTACTCCCAAGAGTCATTAATAGTTTACTAAACAATAATCTGAAATAAACAACATTTCTTGCTAAACCTCAATCAATCGTTTCCAAAGCCAGTGTCTACTACATGAAGCAGGATCTTTTCTTGGAATGAAAGTATATTTGCAAATGCAGAGAGCCGGGAAAAATATTCACAGGAAATTATTATTCGACTTCAAGTAGAATCAATTGATTCGTGATCATTTGTTCGTTGATCATAATTTCAGTTTGACGCATAACAAAAGAATTCGTTGCTGTGTTATTAATCAACATTGATCTGTGTTTGAAAAAAAATTCTGAATTTACTTGAACATAATTTTTATTTTTGTTGAAAGAGAAAAGACTTCTAATCTCAATTTCATTAATTCAAAAGATAAATTTTAAACATAACTTTCGTTGGTAATCCCTAATTAGAATCTACACGTTTCGAGATTTTTTATAAAGGTTCTTTAATCTATTTTGAGGATTTTCTGGGGGATAAAATCAACATGCTGATAAATGAAGGTATAATATAATTTCCAATGCCTTCTTTTGTGTCTAATTTTCTGCTATGCGCTTAGTATCCTCATTAATGTAAGTAAATTTATGTAAATAAATTTATTGTCAAAAAAAAGTACAAACTACGTGTGACCACGTGGAGGACAATAAACTAATTTACTCTCCGGTAGCAAGCAAGGGACCATCCCATCAATTCCGATCAAGGGCCATCAGGCAGAGGCAAAAATTTAAGCAAAAATTCCTAGATAAGATAAAAATTTAGCTGCGAGTTATAATACTAATAGAATGTCAATATGTTTGTAATTTAACGCAAAAAATTACATGTACAAGTTATTATCGAACTATAGATTATTCTGAGTGTAGTGTTTAAAAATCATAAGAATTAAAATAACACTAAATTCACGATTTATTGTTACAATAAACACCCCCCTAGACAAAGCCTAGAAACCTGTGTAAGAAATCCGCCTCTACCCGGAGGAAAAATGGAGAAAAACCCGGGCCAGGATGGGGCTACAGAATTAATGTACACAACCGTGCCAAAGTTGAGTACACATAAAAAAAAATTAATATGAGCCATAAGACACAACACAACCATACAAAAAAATTGTTTTTGAAATTGTTATAAGTTATTAAAAAAGTACTGCAGCAATGGCGTGATAAAGTCCAAGACGGATTTATCTTTTATTAAAATCAATAAATTCTTTACAAGTGTAGAAGCACAGGTGCAGGAGGTAGTTTTTAACCGCGGATTTGAAGATACTCAATTTCATAATATCTTTTATATTCTTGGGCAGGGAATTACATAGAACGATTCCCGAATGATAAGTTCCTTTTTGGTAAAGAGTGGTTGACACTTTAGGGTGATGAATATTATTACTATTGCGAGTATTGTGTTCGTGAACGAGACTGTTTCGTATGAAGCAAGGGTGGCACTTCAGTAATACGGTCTTAACAAGCACAACCGTTTCATAAATATAAACGCAGGGAAGTGTTACGATATTTAATTCATTGAATAAAGGTTTACAAGAGTTTTGGGGGTGAGATTTACAAATTATTCATACTGTTCTCTTCTGAATTCTGAAAGTTTGAATACTCTGACCAGAATTACCCCAAAAGGTAATGCCGTAACGTAAATGGGAGTAAATGTTTGCAAAATATACGCAACAATACGTAGACTAACTACGTTAACTAAGATTTGGAATGCGTAACACAATTAGCTTAATTGGGAATTAAGATTGTCAACGTAACAATTCCATTTGAGGTTGTCTTAAATATGGAGACCTAAGAATTTTGTATTCGAAACAATTTTTAATTGTGTTCCGTTTAAAGAAAGATAAACCTGGGGTAAGGATTTTGTGATACTATTGTGAAATGACTTAGACACTGTTTTGTCAGTGTTTATAATGAGACGATTTGCATGGAACCAAGTCGAAAGGTTACACAAAACGTTTTGAGCGTTGGCGTGTGTACAGTAAATTAGTGTCATCAGCATAGTTTCAAAGGTTAACATAGAATTGGGTACGTGGGTGGATTGAATTGGAGGACATTGATTTGGATATATTGAGTTTATTTTACCTACTTCTGAGAAGTAAGAATTAAACAAATTTGCGATGTCCTTTAAGATTTTGATACGATTTTGCCATCATTTAGTAGAGAAATATTTTCTTCGCGATTTTCAGAAGTTGACGTGTAATGTTTAACAATATTCCACATGACTCTCATCCGGTTGTTCGATTTTAGTATATGCCTGTCGTTTTCCATTACTTTAGCTGCATAGACTACTTTTCGAAGAATAGTCTTATATTTACGAAAATAATCATGGAATTCGAGCGGTTGGTTATAGAGTTTTCAAGGATAGTATAAGCAGCGTTTGGTTTTTTAAAGAAATTCTTATCTCTTGGATGATCCATCTATTGTATTTCTTTGTGTTAATTAACTTGCGTTTTATGGGAAAGCTAGAGTTGTAATGTTTTAGGAATATTGAGATAAATACATTGAATTTGTCGTCGGTGTTTTGGCAATTGTAAACATCTTTCCATGTTTCTTCACGCAAATAATTTATAAATATGGATTGATTTGAGTCATTTAACTTTCTTGAAAACTTGTAAAGGATTTTAAGTGGTTTTAGTTTATTATTAATAGTCAATACTTGAGCAAGGTGATCGCTGTATCCGGCGGTAAACACTTCAGAGAGATACGAGATTCCATTGTTGACTATAATTTGATCTACCAATGTTTGAGATGAGCCGGAGAGGGGAGTGGGGTCGTTTATCGTAGTAATAAGGTTGAAGGAATCGATAAGATTCTTGAATCGATTAATTGGTGAAAGCGCAGAGTCGGATGTACTCAGGTAATCGATGTTGAAATCGCCACATATAACGATAGATTTAGTAGATTTGTGTGTGATATGTTTTAAAATATATTCGAAGTTCTGAAAAAATATGTCAAGATCTGATTGAGGAGGTCTATAAATGCACAGAACAACAATACCGATGTCGGTCAGATTAACTGCAGAAAATTCGAACATACTATCTATGCAGAAGTTCTCGTACCGTGGCAGTGGAGAAGATAAAATATCATTACACGTAGATACACGTACTTCCGTGGGGATTTTTTCCTTTAAAATTTTGCCGGCAGAAAAAACTTGCTAAATAATAATTAGAAATAGCAGTATCGTTGATGTTGTTAGTTGTTCTGTGAGGCATAGCAAATCGAATGGATTTTCGTGTACCAGAATTTCAATGTCTGTAAATTTCTATGAAAGGGATTGGACATTATGATGAAATATAATTATTTTATTTTCACAAAGATTTTGTGATTCACGAGAAATGGAATCGATGTTAGATTGTGGAGAGGAATTTGAATTTGGTATAGCTTCTAGTTCCGGATCAAGCCCGCACAATGCACCCGAACGCGATTGTCACCTTCGAGTACCACATCGTACTCCTCACCGCAAGTTGTAACTGTGCATGGGGGTGGTGCGGGATGAGGAAGCAGTAGGTGAAAGAACGGGGACAGGAATGGGTATGGAGATAAGAGGAGGAGATAGTGATGAGGTAGGAGCAGAGGGAGGAGGAGGAGTTTAGGTAGGAGGAGGTGGAGGAGGAGGAGGAGATGAGGTAGGGGGCAGAGGGAGGTGTAGGAGTGGGTAAAGGGGCAGGTGGATAATGTGAGGTCAGATGTGAAGCTAGGAGAGAACCGAAGTGGTTTCCCATGACGGTCTTAGATGTAAACCGTGCTGGGTAAAGTCCTTGGCAGTCAGGTGAGGTTGTAAATAAAAAAATGTGATTTTTGTGTCTGCCAGGTGATGTTTTAGGGAGATGTTTGCCAGGTTAATTTCGTGTTTTTTTTTGAACGTTGAAGCGTGGAGGCAGGCTAGAGAGTATCATGTTTGTGTGCTGAGAGGCCATTTTTAGTTTGTGTAGATGTTCAGACGCGTTGAAATGACCACCCAAGTTAATATAGTTCTGCCCACATATGATGATTTCTGTGTACCGCTCTGTGAGTTTTTGAGTGTAGGTGTCCAATTCTCTAATAACTTCAGCCAAAAGAGCGTTTGGCTTAAGGAAACCGGAGGCAGATCTGGCTAGGAAGCAATCCATGCAAAACGGAGGACATCTGACGACTGCTAATATGAGCATATTTGATTTCTGCGTGGAAGTGTTGGCTTTATCTCTGGGTAGAACTACTTTACGTGGTTTTGAGCAGCTATGCTTACCAGTGCGTGGTTTGTGAACAGGTTTGGGTACTGGACGGGAGGGGATGAAACGAGTAGGTAAGGGAAGAAACAGGGACATGTCATCTAACACACTAAACCTAAACACTAACACACTGAGTGAAGAGTTGGGGAGGTGCATGTGTCGTTGGTCTAACCGGGTGATAGCATTTGGAAGGACGGCGAGAATTCCTGACTGTAGTCCAACCGCCGATCGTTTTCTTATTGACCTCTTCCAGCGCACTGATTCGTGTGTCAATATATTGTACCAAGTCATTGTACGCCTTCTGAAGATCAGCTTTGAATGAGTTGAGGAATGCGATAGTGTCCATTGTTGTGAGTTAGTTAGCAACTTAACGACAAAAGCAAATGAGAATACACGAAAACTGTCAACTAACACTGAATGAAGGATATTAGTATAATAATATATTTATTACTACGGAAGTCACAAATGATACATTAAATAAATTAAATATACAAACAAACACGACAAAAATGATTGAAATAATTATTGTGGGTGACCATTGGAAGTTTTTTAATTCGACAATAACTACTCTATATTATGTTAAATTATTTAGGACGAATGAATTCACATTGTCCATTTGTGTATCTCAAACTTAAACGTCCCAACCGATAAGTTAATTATCGTGAGGGTCGATAATTTTACATAATAGAATTTTTAACACAGTAAAACGAAGAATAGGATTTGTTGAACTGTAGCATGAACTCACATAATAATTACCATTGTCAGGATTTTTGAAAAGCACTTTTTTCTTAGGAGAAATTAAAGCTCTCCAGAAGGTACCACAGTGTTAGTTTTTATCTGTACGAGTAGATGAGAAAGGAAGAATTTCTTTAGCACCTTTTTTTTCCTTTTTTAGGTACCTTAATTCCTTTTTCTCCCACCCGTGCCCATAATACTAATTTTCCCCCTTTCAATGATCTTATAGAGCGTATTTTATCTTTTTTAAGAAATACGACACGTGTGTTTTATCCCACTTATACATGCATACGAATCTATATCAAATATTTCGATAATTTTAATTAAGTGATTCCTGAGCTGCTTGTGAACATGCAAATTGTGAGTCTATCTTATTCAGTAAACTTTGGTACCTATTAATCGATTGGAAGAACAAGGACTCGAAAATTAAGAAATGGTATATAATTACTTTGTTTGTTTTTTTGTTTGCTTTTTTGCTTCTTCTGATGTGTGATAATTTGATGTACTTATTTGTTACTCAGTGAATTAGAATAGGAGCAAGATGATTTCTCGGATTAGTTGAGTAATATAGCACCCTCTTGACCATTTTACTGTCTCATATACGTAGTGTATAGAAAGTTTTGTAATCGTGAAAGAATTCGAAAGCGAGATTTCGACGGGAATATTCATTTTGGTGATCCCTGATCCTGAAAAACTGGTTTTTGCCATAACGTCCGTCCGTCCGTCCGTCTCTGCGCAGCGATTCTGAGTAAATGGGTGAATACATTTAATTCACATTTCGTATTGACGGTAGAATTTACTTGTCGATGCACGAGCTCTAATAATTTCTTTTACTTTAAAGCAAAGGGTCCTTCACATGAAAGTCATAGAACCCTTTTAAATGTTTCTCAAAAACGACTCCAACGATTTTGCTTAAATTTTCTGTACGTAAGGTACAATTAGTACGCATGACATCCACATGAGGGGTTTTTCGCTTCAAATTTTGGTATAGACGCAGAAAAATAATTTCTGTCTGCTACACTTACATGTTAGTTTACTGTTTCAAAAAGCTTGAATAATATTTAAAAGTGCAAATGGACCAAGCAGACGTAGAATACACTTTTCGTAAACTGAAATGAAACATACGATAAAGATAAAATACATAAGAGGACAGCAAAGGCGCTGCAGATATGAAAATACATCAATTTCTGTCCACAACGAAATTACATTTACATAACACTTTTACGACATTTTTATCGCTTTATGCTGCAGATGGAGAAACGTATGTGAGAAAGTATTTGCAATGGTTTTGCACCACTAGTTTCCCTTATTTTATCACCTTTTCCTAGGTTTTTTCAAATAAGATGCGCTCCTAAAAATCCTAACCCTGAAAATTTCTGTCGCATACGTACGTGAAAACCTCGCGACGTGGATTCTCTGTTTCAGTGGAAGTGGGCGCTGTCTCCGATAGCAGTGTGTGCTGTACAAGCACAGTTCCGAGATAAGAAGGCAGCTCGTTATATCATTGAGACCATCTCTCGAAGCTTTGTGTTTCATCAGAGACATGAGTTGGGTCATTCCATGTTTATCAGCATTGTCTCTCTTTTTCCTCTCTTTGCTTACGTATATCTTCCTTCTTTTTCCCCTCCTCTCGGTTCCCGTTCATCTAGAAGATGTACCTCCTCATTGGCAGTAATGTGTTGTTGTTGTTGTTGTTCGCAATCTTGTGCTTACATGATTTCCGATTTTGAACGTGTAACATTTTACCTTGTGCCACACGTCATCATAATTAAAAATATGATGAAGAATTTTTTTAAATTAGTAAAATATATCAATGTTTTCGTTTTTTACGGAGAAAATGACTTGTGTTTAACATGTACACAATCCATTACATTTAGGGAACTATAATGTATTGACAATTGATGGCTTAAGGTACAAGGGTCTCCCCTATAAATAAAATTACGATTATACGCATTACTGTGTCAGTATATCGTACAAATAATATAATTTAACTTAACTACATAAAATGAATTATTAATAACCAATATAAAATATAATTTAATAGTTTGAAAGTTATTTGTCAATGATTGCACTAAGATAATTGTCAAATTTTGTAATAAAAAAAATTAGCTTGCCCTGTTTTGCTTAATTTTAGTGCGATGAACTTGTTTTGTGCGCCTTTCCCCTTAAAATTCTTCATCAATTGTTTCGAATATACTTGTTTCTCCATAAAATATCGTTAATCTACTATTTGTTAACTAATTAACAGCGCGCATTAAACAATTGATGAAGATTTTTTAATTATGAGGAGAAATAACATTAAAAAGTTCACTATTTTTGTCGCAAAATCTTTTTCCCGCAAGAAAAATAAATTTTGTTACGGATCTCCTACTTCGATAGTTATGAAAAATACGAGTACATGCCTTGAGCAAGTCCATGTTTCGGCATACATTTGAATTGCGGTTTGAATTGCTGTTTCCGGTTTCATGGATCAACAGTGAAAAAATAGCAATTAAGGCTGACTTTTACACCTTGGAGTACCATTTTCATAACATTTAATATTAAACATTAATATTAAAGTATTATATATTCATAATAATAAATTTATTGTAAAACAAAAATTGTATGACAACATGAAGCACAATAAACTAATTTACTCTCGGAAGCAAACAAGGGATCATCCCATCAATTCGGATCAAGGATTCTAAGGCAGAGACGAATTGAAAAGTTCAGTGCACTATAATATCAGAATAAAAATTTCGTGTCAGTTTCGTGTTATGACATCAACAGAATACCAGCAAATTTGTATTTAATAAAACACTAAAAATATATTTCACAAATACGTATTATTATCGAAGTATGGACTATTCGGAAAATATTGTTTATAAATCGTAACTATTAAAAAAATTGATAATTTTCGGTCAGGTGAATATGGCGACGAACCGGGAATCGAACTCGGGGTCCTGCTTTGATCGCAGGGGTGTTAACCGCTACACCACCCGTTCGCTTTTCTAAACCCTGGAAGATCTGAGAAGTGGTGTACAGCTGTGGAAAGCGAACGGGTGGTGTAGGGTGTAGTGGTTAACACCCCTGCGACCAAAGCAGGAGTCCCGGATTCGATTCCCGGCTCGTCGCCATTTTCACCTGACCGAAAGTTATCACATATCTTCTCTACGTGGGGTACAGGAATGAAATATATGCATATAAAAATAATTATTTTAAAAAAAACAAATATTTTGGATGTGGGAGACAACTCTCGTTCTCTGGGAAGGCGTATTTATGTCGTTGGAGAAGGACGTCAGCCTTAAAAGAGCAATAATAGCGATTATCATCGTACAATAAAGTTTATGATTCAACTTGACCGGTTTCTGAAACCGGTGGACCAAGATTTCTGCACAAACACAATGACCTCGAAAGTTAATGGGAAAATGTGTCCGAGTTGAAGTATTGCCAAGGACATAAAAGACATGAATAAATTAAATAAATTTATTGTCAAAAAACAGTACAAACTGCGTATGACCACGTGGAGGGAAAAAAACTAATTTACTCTCCGGAAGCAAGCAAGGGACCATCCCATCAATTCCGATCAAGGGCCCTAAGGCAGAGGCGGATTCAAAAAATTCAGCAAAAATTCCTAGATAAGATAAAAAGTTAGCTGCGAGTTATAATAC
>NNCF01128917.1:67875-83251 GCA_002313205.1 Laupala kohalensis | reverse complement strand
GTAATAATTGGAGGACACTGGTTTGGATATATTGAGTTCGTTATTTTACCAACTTCTGAGAAGTGAGAATTAAACAAACTTGCGATGTCCTGAGGATTTGACACGATCTTGCCATCAAACATTTTCTTCGCGATTTTCAGAAGTATGAGAGATCTGAATGATTCACGACGTCCAAAGAATCATTTGTAAGATTGTTAAAGTGCGATTACGCTGTAAATAGGAATGAATTTCTGGTTAAAATTGTGTTAATTAAAATCTATGCACCTGAAGTGGAAAAATAGAGTCGATCTGTGTCCTCGAAATGGGTCGCGTATTAATTGCGCAGGAAAGTTCCTCAATTGCGCAGAGTACCCAAGGATCAAAGGGGGAGGTCACAGATATTGCGAACAACAACAATAGAAAGTTGACAGTTTTAAAGGGTATTTATAAAAATTGTCATTTAAGACAATGCGTCAAAGAAATTAATTTTCAAACATTTTCCGATGGAGGGACACTCACACCCTGGTATTTTTTCTTTATGGACCTTTTCCAAAATCAAATCCTGGATCCGCCCCTGTCCAAGGAGACCCTAGTTCAAAGGTTAGTTGGTATTTTGATATTTTGTCGTCGTTTGCTTTTTCTAGATTGTTGTAATTTACGACAGCAAAATCGATGAGATACAATTTCGATTCTTTTATTTTCCAAAAGATGATATCAGGTATGTTGGGAATTGTTGTTAGGCCAGTGAGAATGCTTCTGTCCCAGTACAAAATATTTGCTTTCAAATCGTCTTTCAGGACTGGTTGAGGTTTATACTGATGGTCTGGTGGTATGGGATTCTTAATGCAGTTCAGTGATTTTGCAATTTCCAGGTGAATTATTTTTCCCATTTTGTCGTGTCTAGTTTTGTAATCATTTTGGGCCAACTGTATGCAAGCACCAATGATATGCTCGAGAGTTTCTTTGCTTTGGTTACATCTGCGACATGAATCTGTGATTCCGGTTTCTTTCAGGATAATTTCCGGATAATATGAGCGGTCCCCGGAATGGTTATTGTTTGGACCTCAGATAGATAGGTCTTTCCAGGAATTTTCTGAAGATTGTCTTCTATATATTTACTCACTGTTCTCGTGGCTCCGATAATAATACGGCAGACTTTTGTCTTCATTCCTCACATTCTTTGGCATTCAATAACCAGGTCTTGTTATTATTATTTAATTTTTAATTTTTACTTTCTCACGAATGGAAATTATTAAGTTTTCGTCATATTGGGGTGATGAAAAGTAGTTCATTGGACTCCACCTAGGTTAGAGCGGGTATGAAGAGGAATGCTTCTGTGAGGATGTGTACATACAGAACTAAGCGGAATTTCGTGAAGAAGTCAGTCCAAACCTCCAGAGAGGTGCTGGGTGAGTACTGCTGCTATTTTACAACTAAAATTAGAAATTTCGTAATTCCACCGTGGAAGTGTCATAAGATATTCATATAAAAGTTGAGTGACAAAATTCAACATGTCTGTCGAGGAAAATAGAAAGCATACTGCCAACTTAAGCGCTATAAATCTGAAACTCACAGGGAAACTGCAATCTCTGGAACCGCTCTGCGGTTTTATGTTAAAGGTAAGGTTAGTGTTTTGCAAAATATCACAAGTTAAAACGGAATAACAAGTAAGAGTGAAAAACTCGAAATGGAAAACACTGGGAGCGCAAGGATGTCAGCCAGCGATGAGAGGAACAAAATCACGTAAGAAAGTTGGCTACGAATTCGAGTAAAAACTACTTGGAATTTCCTGCGAACATGTTGGAAGAGACGTAGTGAATAGTGTATTTGCGTGATTGCCACGTCGCCGTTTCTTATAAGTGTGATTGAATAATTAATTCATTTGTGTAACTGTATATCCTGCAAATGATAAAATAACAATGATTTTCCTATCAAGTTTGTGTTCCGTGTCGTCATAGGGTGGCGTACTCGTGTGTCCATTCACCTTCAAAAGAATCCTTGCAAACACGGTGATCAAGGGGAGTGAGGACTAACCGGTGAGCGTTTTTGGTTAGTTTTACAACATAAATTTTACAAATATTACCTCTTAAAATGTTTTTAAAAAAATCTTGCCCGGGTTTTTCTCCGTTTTTCCTTCGGGTAGAGGCGGATTTCTTATACAGATACTCTAGGCCAGAGGTGGGGAACCTTTTTACCATTAGAGGCCACATTTAAATTAGGCAGCAATAAGAGAGGCCGCATAAGCTGATTGACCTAAGAAAGTGACTTTTGTGAAATTATTATAGTTTTTCTATAGATTTAACAATTTATTGCATTATATAGAAAAAATAAAATATAATACTACAAAATTTTAAATATAATATACATATAAAATAATATAAAAATATTATAAAAAAATACAATAAAAAATATTTTTTTATTCACTAAGTTAGTGACTTATTTGGCTTTGTTTTTTGTTTGACAGTAATTGTATATTTGGATCAAGCTTCGTAACACACAGCTTTAATTGATCCTCTAAATGTGCATCTGTAATTTGCGTTCTTAAATTTGTTTTTATTTTTGACATGAGAGAAAATGTTGTCTCGCAACAGTAGGTACTTCCGAAGCAGGAAAGTAAACGGCGAGCATGTTCTCGAAGGCATGGATATTCAACAGCATTTTTCCAGATTTCTATGGGATCCTTTTTAGCGTTAAAAAGGGATTTGATGATACTATCTTCCCCTAAATCAATTAACTCCATTTGTAGTTCTGCAGGAGCCTCGGATATATCTATTAAATGTGGTTCAAATGCCAGTTTCATAGCAGGAGTGTGCTCGTCAAAATCAGAAAATCTATTAGTATACTCTTCTATTAAACAATCCAAGACACCTACATATTCATCGAATATTTTATTTTCACAGTTCTGCTCATTTAACATTTTAGCTAGCTCCGGGAAGTGTTGTGCAGATATTTCCGATCGACAAAGCAATGTTTTGAAAAATGATAATTTTTTTCTAAACGCTTGGATCTTTTGCCACATTTCATAAATATACCTCGTTTCACCTTGCAGGCAAATATTTAAATTGTTTTGTTTTGTCATCATATCAGACAAAAATGCAAGGTTTCTGAGAAATACTTCATCTGATAGATCACATTGTTTTCCTTGTTCTTGATAAAAGTTTAAAATTTGTCGTCGTAAAGACAAAACTTTACGCTGACCTGTTGATAGCCAGCGAACCTTGCAGTAGTATGGTAGGTCAACACTATACGTTTCCTCATCTAAAGAGAGCATCTGCCGAAATTCACGATGACGCATTGCATTTACGCGAATATAGTTGACAATGGCAATGGTTCTATCCAGAGTGTCTTGCAAAATGGTAGATTTTGCGCAAAGATTTTGCTGATGCAAAATGCAGTGAAATGATATCAATTTTTTCAAGTTTAAGTTTTCCTTTTTTAACAAAGCAACGAATCCTTCTTTTTTGCCTCTCATGGAAGGTGCGCCATCGGTGCAGACACTGACTAAATTACTGACATTCAATTGTAATTTATTACATACTTCTTTGAAGTTTTCGAAAATATCGGCTCCGCGAGTTCTTCCAGTTAGTGTACCCAACGCAAGTAGTTCTTCGTAACATTGAAAATCTTTAGTTATAGCACGAATAAAATATAAAACTTGTGCCGAATCTGTTTTATCAGTGCTTTCATCTAAAGCAATTGAAAAATAAACATCTTCATTTTGTATAATTGTATGAAGTTGCTCTGTTACATTTTGCGCTAATTCGTGCTGTCGATCTGTTACAGTTCTTCTTGAAAGAGGTAATTGTTTGTATTTGTCGACATTTCTTGGATCTAACATACTCACTGCTTCAACAATACATTCTTTAATTATTTCAATGTCACTAAATGGTTTGCCCCTTTTTCCAAGTATATGTGCTATTTTATACGTAACAGCAACTGCAGCGGAATTTTGATTTACAAAGGCACTAAAAGATGCCTGCTGATGATGCTTCTCATTTTTCAACTTTTGAAGTGCAGCTTTTCGTGATTCACCTTCTAAAGCGAAATATTTATGTTCTTTATGAGTCAAATAGTGTTTATTTGCATTCGCTTTTTTTTAAGTATTTAAAACTGTATTGCACAACAAACACATCATTTTATCTTTCTCAGCAGTAAAGAAAAAATCTAACTCCCATTCTACATTAAATGTTCTGTTTTCATCACCTAATTTTCTTCTCTTACTATTTGACATGATGGATAAAAAAACGAATATCAAATAATATCTTTAACAAAGTGTATACTTTCTAGAAATACAATAAAACCGTGTAACTGTTATAAGCACGCACTGTTAACTACAGTTTGCTGAAGATCGCAACAGGGAAGCGTTGAGAGATGCGAGTCAGAGAAGCCAAAGCAAGGTGTGACACTCAAATGGGAGATCTGAAACCGAAGAAAAGAAAAAAGAAAAAAATAAGAAAAAAGAAAAAACACACACACATAAGCCGGCTTTTTTTTCGTTTAGTTCATTCTTGGGGGCGCTAAAAACTGTTTAAAAAATTAACATTGAGTGTCCAAGTCTGAAACGGATGGTCTGTGGGCCAGAGCCTCGCTCATGCGTGTTAGAGTCCGTTTCAGACTAGTATTCTGACGTCATGTTACAATATGACTGTCTTTGGCGGGATTTTTCGCGCAACTGTCATGGCGTTGATGTACAATAGTTGTTTGAAACGAACTCTACCATTTTGTACTAGGTGGCAAAGGGCCGCACAAGAACCTCGCGGAGGCCGCATGCGGCCTCGAGGCCGCAGGTTCCCCCCCACCTATGCTCTAGGCTCTGTCTAGGGGCGTGTTTATTATAACAATAAATCGTGAATTTAGTGTTTTCTCAACTCTTATGATTTTTAAACACTACACTCAGAATAATCTATAGTTCGATAATGACTTGTACATGTCAATTTACCAACATATTTGCGTTAAATTACAAACATATTGACATTATATATGTATTATAACTCGCGGCTAACTTTTTCTCTTATCTAGGAACTTATGCAAAAAAAATTTGAATCCGCCTCTGCCTTAGGGCCCTTGATCGGAATTGATCGAATACGTCCCTTGCTTGCTTCCGGAGAGTAAATGAGTTTATTGTCCTCCACGTGGTCATATGCAGTTTGTACTGTTTTTGACTATAAATTTATTATTATTTTCTTAATAATATACATCAAAGAAATAATTAGCAATTAACAATCTGGTATTATTCATAACTATAACAATTATTTATTTAAGTTATTAATGTTATTAATATGTATTATTCATAATAACAATAACACTTATATTATTAATAACAATTATAACTAAAAACAATTATTAGGTGGGGGGGCTATAGCCCTCTTAGCCATACCCTCTCTTCCGCTAGGGATCGCGAATTCTCGATAGTATAGGGGTTTTCCATTCACAACCAGAAAAGTTTACTGTAGTCAACTCTTGGCTGACTGTGGTCTACTACGCTCGTAAACGCGAATGGGATGCAAACGTGAAGCAGAAGTCGACTTTTGGGTTCGCGCATGCGCGTTGGGTTACTGAAATGCTTTTTGTGAGGTAAACGGTCCCAAAATGCTTAATGAACAATGGCGATTCTTTCAGTTCGAATCTTCTGAGTAGACTGAACTCTCATCCTGAGACCATTGCGATTCTTCTGAGTCTTTGCGATACTATCGATTATTCTGACTGCGCTCATCTCCCCTCCTCAGCGAAGTCAGGGGAAGTCGACTACAGCCAACGCTTTTCGTGAATGGACTGTAGTCCACTACACTCAGCAGTTGACCTTGGAACTGGAGAGCCCTAGAGGTAGACAGCCATTTCAGCATTATTATTTTTTTCACAAGAAAGAAGCGTTCTTAGGTTGCGTATGAAATATTCTTTTGTAATATATTTTCAGATTTGATGACTTAATATAGTTTCAGGAAGTGGAATGTTTTAGTTTTAGTTTTGTTCGGGTATCAATTATGATCTATTACGTCAATTCGATCATTGAAATAATGATAATAATCATTATCATCATCATAAGTCTATTGAAATAATAAATTTCGAATTTAGAGATATTTTAGTTGCAACGATTTATAAACAATATTTTCCTAATAAGCTATAGTTTATAATAATAAAAAGTACTTATGAAATAACTTTGTTGTATTTTATTACATCCAAATTTGTTGGTGTCCTGTTAATAGTATAATATTCAATCCGCCTCTGCCTTAGAGCCCTTGATCGGAATTGATGGGATGGTCCCTTGCTTGATTCCGGAGAGTAAATTAGTTTATTGTCCTCCGTGTGGTCATTCGCAGTTTGCCACTGCTTTTTTGACGATAAATTTATTATAATTATATTATTTCATAAGTTTCGTTAAGTAATTTCTTCATTTTCATTAGTAAAGATGGCAGGAGTATTCGATAGCATTTTGAGTTTACCGATAGTTTCAATAGTTTACACGATCGAAAACTGTGGATAGTACTATGGAGGTTTCGTGACGCCTGTACTCTCTCACGCTTAATCCGTGCCGGATGTACAGATAAATCCCACCGTCACGTACCGCGCGTTATCAGGATATGTGCTGTGACGATTTACGGCTCCGCGTAAAAAGCATTTGTCACGTTTGAGTAGCATTTCACATTCTTTCTTTATCACGGAATGTTCACACGCACGTGCCGAAGAGCGTCCTTCACTTCGGATGCAACGTGAGTGTCTGTAAACATCACAGCCGAAACAAACAAAAATCAATGATCATTATTAATAACAATCCAAACAGCAATATAACACTTTGAAATTCGTTTTGTATTAATAACACGTACCGAACTATTTATATTATTAGGAGTGCCTTGAAATGTTTGAATCCGCCTCTGCCTTGAGGCCCTGGATCGGAAATGAAGGGATGGTCCCTTGCTTGCTTCCAGAGAGTACATTAGTTTATTGTCCTCCATGTGGTCATTCGCAGTTACTTTTTTCACAATAAAGTTTATAAGATTAAGAATTCGAAAATAAAAGGAAAATTTAACTTTTTGAAACGATACTTAGAAAATTGAAGTTTCCTTTTTAATCTGTAGGTCGTTTCTTGTGTTTTTAAAACCAAGTATTGTCTTCGAGACTTTCGATGGACATCTACAAAAGATGCCCAAATGTATTATGACGTATTTATTCTATAACAGTCGCCCATTTTCAAATCTGTGATTTCCTTTATAGCGTTTATTATTACGCTTTATGAAAGTTATAAAAGTTATGAAGTCTCTATGACAACTAGAAATTATAAAAGTCTCTATGTCTACTAGAAGAGTCATCTCTCAACTTTGATGTGCAATTATTTTTTAACTTCTGTATGACATCAAAAAAAACTTCAATCAACACATTTTGCAAAATCAATGAAACAAAAAAACCCAATAAATTTACTGTTGTTTTAACGATTATAAAACAATTAACAATTAATCGTCAAAAAAGCAGTAGAAGAATCAATTTGCTGAAAAACTTATTAGCTCTTCATGATATTACGTATACTATACCTTTTTCATCTATCTATAAACAAAAACATCAAATAAATTATGGGAATCTAGTTTTTTACTCATCGCGAAAAGGAAAGTTAATGACATTCATTATTCGCTCGTTGAAGTTTTTCTTGATTAGCAGCGAAACTTAAACGGTTAAAAGATTAGTAACTTTCGATTTAAATGTATAAATTTTAATAACCTAACTCGTGGGGTAGTTAGTCAATTCAGTCTTTGGTGAGATTTCACTCTCAGAAGGAATTTGCCGAGTCTTAACAAAAATAATAATAATAAATTTATTGTAAAAAAACAGTACAAACTGCAATGTATGACCACGTGGAGGACAATAAACTAATTTTACTCTCCGGAAGCAAGCAAGGGACCATCCCATCAATTCCGATCAAGGGCCCTAAGGCAGAGGCGGATTCAAATTTTTTTTGCATAAGTTCCTAGATAAGATAAAAAGTTAGCTGCGAGTTATAATACATATATAATGTCAATATGTTTGTAATTTTACGCAAATATGTTTGTAAATTTACATGTACATGTTATTATCAAACTATAGATTATTCTGTGTTTAAAAATCATAAGAATTAAAATAACACTAAATTCACGATTTATTGTTACAATAGACACACCCCTAGACAAAGCCTACAGAACCTGTATAAGAATTCCGCCTCTACCCGAAGGAAAACCGGAGAAAAACCCGGGCCAGGACGGGGCTACAGAATTAATGTACACTACCGTGCCAAAGTTGAGTACACATAAAACTAAATTAATATGAGCCATACGGCAACACAATCATGCAAGAAAATAGTTTTTGAAATTGTTATATGTTATTTAAAAAGTGCTACACTAACACTAACCCAAGTTTCGTCCTAGTGAAGTTATCTTTCTTTCTTGCGTTGAAATAATGATAGTTTTTAAGTGTTGCCTTATATTGAATTAAAATATTAACCAGAGCATCTTTCGGATGAAAATTATGTACGTAACTGTTTCTGTAGTGAATGGGCTGCATTGTCAGTACTGCTCAATAACATATTCCGTTTCCAATCTTACTTGTAATTCCAGACGTAGGAACAAAATGTATGGCTCAATAACGACAGGTGCATTTTATGACTTCTTTTGAGATAAAAGCTGTTAATGTACTGTCTTGGTCCTACAACTCAAATAAACGTAGATAGTGACGTTCAGAATCTACAAGTTTGTTTAACGAGTATTGCAACATCAAAAAGTTATTCAGAAAAGCAAACTCATTTGATTCGTCTTTGGGGGTGGGATCAGCCCTTAATCCAAGTTAGTTAAATCACGGAGATGTATAATTTTTTTCTTTATTTTTATTCTAATTGTTATAATACACCACAATATGAATAATAATGAAGAAGAAACATTATTTAATGTATCTATAAGTTAATAAAACAGTACAAGAACTCGCTTGACTCGTTTGAAATTCACAAGAGCACGTAAAAACATGGCGGTCAAGTACAACGGTTTCCTGATTTGTGCATCTCACCTCAGATAAAAAAAGTTAAATAACTTTCTCAAAGGTGCGGTGACCTATAGTAAAAAGTGATGTAAAAATTACCATAAAAAATTTATTATAAATAAAATAAACTTCGTGATTTAAAAGTTGGTTTTAAAGTGTTTTCTCCAAAAGACGCTATGTATTGCGCCATATTTATAATTGCAATTGCTTCATTTGAGTTTTCGGTGAGGTATATTTTTCGAGTTGAAATCATAATAAGTACATACGATTACTCTGTTTATTCACAACGACTTTAGATATTTGCGAGATTTAATTCTACATTGAAATGTTTTCTTCCTCGTCTTCGAGATGCGTGATTTGGCCATCGGAGCATGTCCTCGAGAGGCGTCCTCCGCAACTTCTGTGTTCGGCCTTTTCTTGTTTCGTTTCACGTGTCGTGTCCGACCTCCCTCCTCTCCCCTCCCCTCCCCCCACCCTATTCCACCACGCCTCTAGAGAAACACAAGAATAGGCAGATTCACGTGTTACTCCTCCCATACCCTTGGCGAATGTACTTGGGACACATTTATGGCGAATGGATTTTACATCAACCTTGAACCACGCCATGTTTGTGGTTGGGGAAAAATTCGAGAAACAGACCACATTCGAGAGATTCTCACGAAAGAAAATACACAATTAATTAATTCATAATTATTTAGAATTAATTAAAATTATGCACTTAATTTACATCTGTAAGTCTATTGATTATCTGGTCTCATTCATCAATTACGTCACACTTCGTGGTGAGGGGGCTCTGGAGCATTTTAAACAGCGTGACGTCACATTCTGTATATCATACTCGTAAATGTTGAAAATTGTCTCAGTTTAGACAAGTTTTCCTAATATGAAAATACAAGTCTTTTTTTTTTCTTTTTTCAGAATCTTACTTCATATGCCTCATGTATTTTTGTGGTGTGTTTCATCTTTTGTATTGTTATAAGATTTGGGTTTTTGAATTAACTGTTAACTTATATTTCATTTTGATTTCTCTACATTTTTGTCCTGAGTATCTGTCTAATTTCAATTTACATTCCAATTTTATTGAATGTCTGATTTTATTATTGCTACTGACATTCATACTTCAAAGTATCGCAGTTTGTATTGTTTTATTACAAATTTTGAATTTTTGTTAGTACGACTATTAATTTTCTATGATTAAGTCAATTTACATTGTTTTTAAATTTCATTAGTTTTACGTCTTGTAGATTCTATATATGTATTTAATTATGCCCTGAGTTTTTTTGTGAACTAATTTTGGATTGCAGGTCCACGGACAGGTTAATTTTAACCTCCCGTGAAATATAATAGTGTTCAAGAATGCATTCATTTAATTTTTATTTATTTACAGACATAATATATGTTTACACACACATATATATTAAATGAAAGCATTCTTGAACCTTGGTATTTCTTTTCAATGCTATTTATAAGTATATGCAATATTTTTACAAAATAAATGATTATATGCCATTTTTCATGTCTCTGTGATGTGAGGAGGCAGGTCGTTTTGTGACGTCACGTTAACGAGGATTTTTGGTATAACGTGACGAGGTGTTACGCGGGGGAGCCGGGGGAGAGACGGTAAAAATCCTCAAAAATCGCGTGACAATTTATGAATCATTCCTTATATATAATACCAGCCTACGATTCCAGGCTTCACATGTGAATTTTTATTGAGATACGGTTTATAGTTATTAATTTCTTTTATTTATGTTATAGCAATTACTTTTTCGCCAAGGGTATGGGAGGAGTAACGACAAATGTGTATATTGAGCGTGTTTGTACGTATGAGTGTGTTTCTGTAACTGTTTGTAAGCGAAAATGTGTTTGTGTATGTATGTGAATATACGCACATATGAGCCTCGTGTACATAATTAATTTCTTAAATCTAATTATCTTGTAGCAATGTGTAATAATTTTCTAAGCATTTTATCCTGTTTGTGTGTTTTTTATGGATAGCAGACTAATAAATTATTATTATTATAATACATACATCGTTATATTTAGTGTCGACAAAAGTAGCTCATTTACAATCAAAGATGTGGTAATTTCTTAATTAGTTTCTGAGATTTAGCAAAAATTCGACATACGTTCTTTCACTTTGTCAAACCTTTAAATTGCAATTTCGTACAATTCTTTTTTAGTGAATCTCTCCAATACAAACTTAATCTGTCAAAATGTTCAGTTCCTGCCTTTAATATTTCCTCTCAGCTTTGTTGAAAGAGTAAGTTGGGAAAGAGCACCAAACCTGTTGTTCTGTTCTATTACTCCATTTTGAAGTGAAATATCGAAAATTTAAAAAAAAATTACTTTAGAATAATTAGTCCGACAACGTTAAACAAATATTAATTAATTATAGTGAAATCCATTCCACCAAAATATAATAGAAATCAAAATGCTATCAGAATCAATAAAAGATCAATAAAACATTTCGTCATCTTGCCAATTCTTTATTGAGGCATAAGACCGTTTCGGCATCATGGCGGCCATCTTCAGTGCTACTATAACAAAATTACAATAATATAGCATAAATGAAGGAAATTAAAACTTTGAATACGGTGGTAACACAATTTGAGGATCCTGTCAGAAAAGTTGTTGACACTGGACGAAAAAGATCAACAAAATACGTGCTTCTTGTAATCGTGAACTATGAAGGATAGTGTGAATTGGAAAACTCTCCATGAATGAGTAGCAAAATTAGGGATTGCAAACAAACTGAAAAAAATTAACACAGTCCTACTTTGAGGACAGATATGCGCTACTGGAAATAGGTGATAGGAAAATTTTGAAACGAGAAGGGAAAGGCTGTCCGCGAGGAAGTCATTATATTGGAATCTGGTCTTAAACAAAGTGTTGACAGAAATGTCAAAGGAGGATAATACAATTTTGGCCTATGCTGATGATGTCGTTATGCTTATTGGAGAAAACAGTAGGAAAAAATTAGAAGAGAAAAATCAAGAAATAATTAGGAAATTTATGGCAGTGAGTGAATGGATGAAGTTAAAAGTATCTCAAAGTAAAACAGTGGGTATGATCTTTGGGCTTCGGAAAGGAGGAAGAATACGTGGAGATTAAAATTGGGAGAAAAAAGTAAATGGGAAATGAAGTGCGCTATTGAAGCTTACCTACATGGAGTGATAGGAGTTGGGTGGTAGGTCATTGTTAGTTGGTGGGCCGCTTATATTGGTTTACCAAGAACTTGGCCTATGTGAAGGGGTTAGTAGAAGTAGTTAGTAATAGTTATAGTTATTGATACTTGGAGGGGGTGGATAGAGGAATGACGGTTTGCTTTTCAGTAGTCTGGGACATTAATATGAAAAACTACAAATTTTCTGACCCCATCGGGAATCGAGCCCGGGATGACTTGGTAAAGAGCAAGAACGCTACCAACTTCGCCACCTATGCGGCTTCATGTATTTTCTTGAATTCTCTCGAGAGATTCATTATCCATTTCGACTAACTTTTAAAATCATGAAGTTAGATCTTACTGTGTTGGCGAATATGTTCTACCTGGAGTCTCGCGTGGTCTGCATCACTGTCAGTGGGCAGAACTTTGAACATCTGTTGTAATTTGTTCTTGACTTGGAAAAACAATGTCATTTTCACGATCTCCCAAGTAAAACACTCTACACACCTTTTTGTATCTGTTCTTGACTTTATGTAGTTTCCGCGCATATGCTCGTGTGTATTCTTTGTCCCTGTTAATGTGCTCTATCACCCTTCCAATTTTTTGTACGAAGAGTTCTGTGACATCCTGTTTAACAAAAAATCCTAATCCTCCTTTTTAAATGTCCATCACCGCTACGTTTTGTGAAGCCTGCAATTATGAAGCTTCCAAACGCTTGAAGAAAGAAAAAAAGATTTCGTATAAATGAGGCACCAGAACAGTTTTGTAGAAAGTTGAACGAAAAGCCAATTCAAATTGCATATTGGCGCTAGCGAAAAATTTAAATAAATGTTTAACTGAGGGAAATGCATTATCCTGCATTATACAGGGCGTTTGAATTTAATTGTCTGACAAAATGTAAATTTGCAAATTATTCGCTAGGGCTCACGTAGACTGTATTTAATATCCAAGTTAGTCAAATCACTGAGAAATGTTTTTCTTTACTTTTATAGTAATTGTTTTACCACAAAATATTATGAATTATAATGATGAAAAACATGATTAACGTTCACCTATCTGTTAATAGCATAGTTAAAACAATAATGAGGAACGCGTTTGAAATGCGCAAGAGCATTAAACATGGCGGCACAGCGCAACGGTTTCGTGATTTATGCATCACACTTCCGGTGACTAGAGATAAATGTGATGTTAAAAAAAACTACGGAATATTTAGTACAAAGGAAAAAACTTCTATCATTTTCGTGATTCCAAAGTTAGTCTTTCTTTTTTTCTCAAAATAAGCGTTTTCCCCCATAAGACGTAATGTTAATATATCCCATTAATTATAATCGCTGTTACTTCATTTAAATGGCCGGTGAGGTATGTTTTTCAAGATGAAATGACAATAAATACATGTTACACTGTTTATTTATATCGATTTAAGATATTTTAGTGATTTATTCTACCTAATCTAGTACTGTCTCAAAACTACGAGGATTATTACGTCACACTAAAAACGCTCAAGACATCACAATTTAATGTTATTTGATAAAACATACATTAATCCAAGGAATTTCACATCACCGTTAATGATCCACACGACAAGATTATCTTAGGAGTATCTTAATTAGTTTCTTATCCAAGGAATTAGCTTTTTCGTCTCCTGCAACCGGAGAGAGATTGAGGTGCAACCGAGTTTCCTTTGGAGTCTGGACGATTCGCTTTAAAAGGTCATGGTTTTAATTTCTCGAAGTTTTCTGTATAAAACCGATTTTGCCTCGTTACTATTCTCAAAATCATGTACCTTTACCGAAAATGATGCAATATGGCTCTAACACAAATTGCCAACTTCTACGAATTTAAGTAATATCGGACTATATACAGTGGAGACTCTTTAACTCGAAATCCTCTCTAAGACGAAGAAATTAGCCATTCCCTTCCGTTGAAGTACAAAATTACCCTACAACTCGAATTACTTAGACGCCATAACTGGAACTGAATATGATTTCCCTGTGATGTACTTTCCATACATATCACGCTCTCGAACTCGAACTACTAATCTAGCGGACTCTATAACTCGAAAAAGCAATATGTAAACTTTGCTGCCACTGTAAATCGAAATTCTTTTCGCAAGACTCTTCAACTCCAAGAAATAGTTTCGTTGTCGTCAACAACCAATTCCAAGAAATGATTTCGTCCTTTCATTAAAAGATGTCATTGATATCGAGGACAATATACTTAGTGTCTTGTTTGCAATCGAAAATACAATTGACAAAGAATAATTCCTTGACTCAAAAGAAAATTACAGAGTTCTTTCAATATGTGCGTATTTTCAAGTTGTTCCTTTACCATAAAATAAACTTTATACAAGTAATTATGTACAATGCAAATGTAGTAAAATAAATCTCTATAAGTCCAATTTTTTATTGTCTAATGACTTCAATAACTTATGACTCTATACGTCGTAATTGATAATGTTAAAAACTTCTTAACCCGAAGTCCTCTATAACTCGTTTTTTCGAAACTTATAACCTTTCCCTTGAAGTTAGAGTCACAGAGGTTCCACTGTCAGAAAAGTAGTTAATGTAGCTGTAGCTATTTGTTTTAAACAATACAAGTTAATGACGCAACAAATTAAGACACGATGTAATATTTGTTTATTTATAATAAAATTAGTTTATCGTCCTCCACGTGGTCATGCGCAGTTTCTACTGCTTTTTTTCGACAATGAAATTTATTTTATTCGTTGCACACGCTCATTGCAGAAAGAAAAGCAAGTGAATTAAGTTGGTGGTCGATGTTGGCGATAGATTTAAGTTTAAAGAAACCTGAAAGCACTGCCAACATAACACGAGGTACCTTTATGAAGATGGCCGAGTAAAAGAGTTGTCTACACTGTGTACAAGCCCTGTAGCAACATCAAGCCAGTTCGACTGGCAATAAATAAATTAATTAATTAATAATATAATGTAAAAGTGCAGTTCAAATTTCCTAAGACCACGTTAAGAACAATAAACTAATTTACCGCTACTACTTTACAAGGAACGCAATGTACGCAAATTTACACGATTTTCAGTATAGAATATATTCGGTAGAGAAATGCCAAAGTTAAAGTTGAAATCTAATTCAAGTTAATTTTCAACTAATGTGAGTGAGAATCAAAGTTGTATGGACACCTTACAATACCTTTCTTTCGCTTCACGTTCTTTTCGTAAAACTTGCAAAAAAATGTTTCGTTCCTTTTTTTTTTTTTTTTTTTTT
>NNCF01128917.1:43902-67856 GCA_002313205.1 Laupala kohalensis | reverse complement strand
TTTTTTTTTTTTGCAAAAATAAAATTAAAATATTAACCAAAATTGTCTCTTTAAAGTTACGAAACGGCGATTTAAGGATTTTATAATATTACGAAAACTTCATTTCTAAATCAAAACTCCAGCCAAACGGAATAATCCTACAGTATAACTTTAGGACACACCTTGACAGTCGAGTTAACTTGATAGCATATTTAATGGTAAGCAAGTTTCATCCATCTCACTTTTAACCAATTCCATAAGGTGGAACGCTAGTTTCTCTGATCCGCCCAGTTCCTTGTCACGATCTGTGGAAACTCCCATTTTCAGAAGCTCTTCGAAATCCACTTATATTTACATACCAGTTACCACATTGAAATGAAATGTTCATCTGTATATGGGATTGACGTAAGCTATTCTTTATGTAACTCGCAGTTCAAGAAAAACCGGATCAGGGACAAATATTAGAGATTCTCGTCAAAGAAGAAAGCGAACCTCCTAAAACGTAACCCATCACCACGTAACAATGTCACTTTTTAATTTTCGCAGTTTTCTGCTGACAATATTTGAAATAAATTGATCTTTCTTTTTGTGGGGCTTTAGGGCTCGTCAACATCGAGGTCATTAGAGCCCTTAATTGATCATATATATAATATGTTATGTATAAAAATAAATAGTTTATAGTTAGAAACTATGATCGTACCGAGGACGAAAAGCTAAATGAGTAATTTATTACATATTCACCTACGCAATGGTTCTAATTATCCTTAATTTTGTTCAGTATAGTATTTAAGAGACGATCGAATACTTGGCTTTGTTTCCCTATAATATTGAACTCTTCTCTGTTACTGACGAGCGGTGGCGGATGGATCTAGACAAAGTAATAAAGGGGGGGGGGCATGGGGCTAACCGGGGAACATTTTCGTTTTAAAATTATGGTTTTACAATACAAATTTTATAAATATTGCCTTAAATAAGATGCATCAAATAAATAGTTATTTCCATCTAGTTCTTTGTAGTTTCCTGACGCAGCGGCGATAGTAATTTTATCATGTTTTTTTTTTCTTCAGATTATAATTCCATCCATTTATTTTTAGAATGGAACAAGAAGAGCTCAACTTTGGCACGGTTGGGTACATTAATTCCTAGTCCATGTGTGTCCTCCGGTTTTCCTTCAGGTAGAGGCGGATTTCTTATACAGGTTCTCTAGGCTTCTGTCTAGGAGCGCGTCTATTGAAACAATAAATCGTGAATTTAGTCGTATTTCAATTCTTATGATTTGTAAACACTATACTCAGAATAATCTACAGTTCGATAATAATTCGTGCATGTGAAATAAATTTTTTGTGTTAAATTACAAACTTGTTGATATTCTCTTAGTACTATAACACGTAGCAAACATTTTATCTTATCTAGGAATGTTTGCTGAAACTTTTCAATCTGCCACTGTCTTAGGGCCCTTGACCGGAATTGATGGGATGGTCCCTTGTATGCTTCTGGAGGGTAAATTAGTTTATTGTCCTCTACGTGGTCATACGCAATTTTTTGACAATAATTTTGTTATTATTAATGTCGCCAGAATGCATTAAAAACATTAGGGTTTTCCATTTTCTTTCATTCATTTAGCATGAAGGGCTGCAGAGCGGGTTGCGGTCCCCTCAAAACTTTTTGTCGAGTCTTTATTTTAATTCTGTAACTTGTGTAAATAAACAAGAATTAATCAAATTGATGTTATTAAACCGACCTTTTATTTGTAGACAATTATTTATTATTATATGTCACAACATTTCAGCAGAAGATCGCTGCCATCGTCTGGTGAACGTATTCATTTGAACACATAAACAAGTTTTCTTGTAACAAGTAGAAAACAAATTAACCTCCTATACGAATAAAGGAATTACGTAGAAAAATAAATAAATTGAGACAACAAACCATCAAATCATTGTAAACACATTTTGTGTAATAGGTTTACGAAAAACACATTGAATTTCCAAACTCTCACTGACATCTTCTCCAGAACTTATACTCGTTTACTATGATTTCCCGCTTCGATGGTTTGTTTTTTAATTTACTATTTGTCTATGTAATTGTGTTATTTATATATGAGATTCATTTGTTTTCCACTTGTTACCAAGATAAATGAAACGCATTTGTTTCTATGTTCAAACACACGTTCATCTGACCGGCAGAAATCTACTGCTAAAACGATGTGGCATATAATAAAAAATTGTCTACAAGTAAAGGTCAGTTTAATAACATCAATATAATTATGATTGTAGTCTTAAATAATGTCAATGAAGAATAAATCAAGTTGCTGGATTGATAAATTAATAAATTTATCGTCAAAAAGCAGTACAAACTGCGTATGACCACGTGGAGGACAATAAACTAATTTTTACTCTCCGGAAGCAAGCAAGGGACCATCCCATCAATTCCGATCAAGGGTCCTATGGCAGAGGCGGATTTAAAAATTTCAGCAAAAGTTCCTAGATAAGATAAAAAGTTAGCTGCGAGTTATAATACATATATAATGTCAATATGTTTGTAATTTAACACAAATATGTTTGTACTATAGATGATNCATGTACAAGTTATTATCGAACTATAGATTATTCTGAGTATAGTGTTTAAAAATCATAAGAATTGAAATAACACTAAATTCACGATTTATTGTTACAATAAACACGCCCCTAGACAAAGCCTAGAGAACCTCTATAAGAAATCCGCTTCTACCCGAAGGAAAAACGGAGAAAAACCCGGGCCAGGATGGGGAATGTGTCTCGAAACCAAAAACAAAAATCTTCTTCCTAAGAAGAACTCACGTAGAATATGAAGTGTAGCTAAGTCGACAATAAAATAACAAAGTAAATAAAATGGAAAGTGTTGTCGCTCCCTCCCAAAACCTCTAACGTTTTATGACAATGTGATGCGTGTCAGTGTCGACTTTTTATCTGAAGTAATACTACACTCGAAATTCGATATCTGCTCGTATCACGAAATCCTCTCATTTCGGTGCACTACGAACTGCTTCATATGAAAGTCACGTCTAGTTGCTTCTTCTCGAATAGTTCAATATATTTAAAAAAAACATTCGAATTAAACCACAACCATACCCCAACAAATGAATTGCTGATTTATTTCTTTATATTTAACACGTTTAATGAAGTAACAAAAAATAATATTATTTGAGTTCACGTTATAATGCATTTAAGAATCTTGGAGAATTAAAAAAAAAATTGATCGGACGTTGTATTAGCCAATGCGTAATTACTCAAACACAGGACCACGAAATATGAGAAAGGTTTAACTTGAGATGAAACATGAACACAAAAATGTAGAAGTGAATCTCATTTTTCCTCATAATTAGTAGCAATGAAGTGCAGAGGTGAGCGGAAGTTATTTTGCAACATTTTTCCCGTAGCGATGTCGTGAATCCTCGGCAGTGATTAACAGCGAGGTTCAAATTACGCTGACGATTAAGTTTTTTCTTCGAACAAACGGTGTTCCTTGTAACCAGAAAAAAAGGACACTGACGAGAATCACCGAATAATATAACTGGAATTTTAAGAATAAAACATTCTCGATAACTTGACCCTTGACATCCAGAAAAAAAACTTTATCTCCCGGGGTCAGAACGAATCGACTTCTTACAACACTAGCATTACAAGTCGAAACACATTATCACGTTCTGTCTTGAGGGGTATATGAGTTGATAATTTCGTAGTGAAAACCGCTCTGCGAAGAACGGGGAGTAAAAATTTCTTTTGCTTCCGAGAGGATATGAAGAGAAAGAGAGAGACAGTTGTAAAAAAATTCAAGTTCATTAACACACAATACGCTTCTCCCTGTTGAGGATTAGGATCTGGTCATATTTCAGCTACCGACCTCAAAGAGATAATGCAATAATTTATTATTAATATTATTATTGGGGTTTTAATATCCAATAATTTAGGCAGTAGGAGACAGTCAACTACGATACGAAACATGAAACTTTCACTTTCAGAAACCTTGACGTTTTCACGTATTGTAAACAATGAAGTTTATCAATTCCTTCGAAGCTATAATTAATGATATTACAATACCAATGAAACGAACCCACTTTGAAATTAGATCACTTTTTCATATTAAAACACTTTAAAATGTGAATATCATAAAAAATCTGAAATATATACATGTAGAAATTTTTAAACATATGTCAGAACTCACGAACAAAGGGGTATTCACAGAGTATATCTTGGACGACAGCGTTTGAGCAACATACTCGAGAGATCACCTCAGATGTGACGATGACAGCCTCCGACGAAATGATGCGAAAGGTGGCGGCGGTGATAGTTGTAGCGACCGCCACGTGAGAGAACAGCGTCCACCAGACAGACGGACTAGCAACACACTGACGTCTCGCTCCTCACTAGCGCCCGCGTTGCCTGTGGCCACCACCGACATCACCCTCGTGCCGGCGCCACCGCCGCTACCTCCCTCGGCGCCTGCCGTCGTGCGGCGTTTACGTAACACGGGTCCACGAAAAACAGCGGCGTCTATCGGAATGGAATGATGAACGATACAATCCTCCCAATTCACTTCGTCAGAACCGGTTCTTTTGTTTTTTATCCCGGGCTTTTATGTCTGGTAGGGCCATGAAATTATTTATTTATTTTCGCACGCAAAAAACTAAAATAAAATTTTCATAATATTTTGGAATGTTTTCAAAAATTAATAAGATTTATGTCCAACTTCTATGTTAAATAATTGAAATATTTGTATTTTATTTTTTATAGATTGAAAATATTTATGTGATGTGGAGAATCTATTCCCAAATTGTCCGATGTATCCGTATTTAATTTATTCCCTCGATTACTCACAAAAAAATGATGAATTTTTCCGAAATGAAAATTAGATTAGATATCGTGACTATGTACGCGTGTCGATGACAATAAATTTATTGTCAAAAAATGACAATGTTTGACCAATTGTCTCGAACCATTCATTTTTGTGTGAATTCTTCTCAATTTTGGTTTTTTCATAATTATTTACTTCTACGTTTCTTTTGTTAAGAAATGTAATTCGAAAGTCGTGTGAGTTTTTTTACAAATTTCATTTATAAATGTACCGCTTCGGTTGAATTAATTAAGGACCAAAGTAAATCAAACTGATTTAGGCCACTGATGTATTTTTGAAGTAAAATGTGTGGAGTCGCACCCAGGAAAAATAGAAGCACTCCCACACCTACGCGACTTTTGTCGACGACGTGAAATTCAGACGCGTTCTTCATTTCCTATTCGGAAGGACGGGAAAAAGGTTTTAAAAAATGGTGTTGAGTTGACTTTAAGTTCTCCTTGTAGGGAAACTGAAAAATCGTGCACTATATTTAGAAGGTTTAATTTATAAAATATGAAACCTCAAAACACTAATATGTAATGACATGAATATAAAAAAATCTACCCTAGGTGACACAAACTTAATATAGAATAGAGCAGTTCGAAATTTATCTTTGCTTACCCGACAATTAAAAATATTATGAATGAAAACTGTTGTAAAACTACATAACGCGAATCAAACTAGAGACCAATATTCAAATATATTGTTTCAATTTATAATAATATATAATAATAATTTATTAATCTGCAAGTGAGCAATGCTGGGTGGCAGATGGAAAACAGACATAATGAGAATAAACATAATGCGATAATGAGAAATTTAAAAAATCTTCGCCCAAATATCTATAAAATACACACACACACACGGAATAAAATACCTGGAAAATTAGTAGACATTAAGCGAGATGGATAATACACCTAAGAAATTAAAAAATTAAATTAGGTCCATATTTGTGTATATTCACATACGTACAGAAACACATTTTTCCTTACGAACAGATGCAGACACACACTTATACGTACAAGCACGCTTCAATATACACACATATACCTTTACTCCTCCTACAACCTTAATGTAAAAATAATTGCTATATTATAATTAAAAGAAATTAATAACTATAAAAAAATACACCTAAACAGGATTGCAGTGAAAGGGTCACACACACTTCACATCACTACACTACACTGCAATTCTATTCGCTCTGAGCATTTTCTATACCCTGATAAGTAATAATAATAATAATAATAATAATAATAATAATCGGCGGGTCTCAATCTCATTGTAGCTCTCCATGGTCGTTTTTTCTCGACTGACTATTCTAGGAACACAAAGGTCATCGTCTTCGATGACATCAGGCCACTTGTTTGTGAGAGAAGGAGAAGAGATAGTAGCAATATAGATGGGTGTGTGACTCAACATCCAGACTGACTCCCAGACCTACTCAACCTGCTGTAAAATGAGTACCAGAGTTAATCCTGGGGTCAAACCGGCCGAAGCGAGATGCTGACCACATCTCCTTCTAGTGCGGATCTCTGCCCTCCACGCACCCCTTCGGTCTTGTTCAGGGGTAGTTTATCTTTGACTTGCTTCGTCATAATGTTGTGAAGATGAAATAGCACGTACAAAATCCGTCATATCGTAATGATTTCGTGTAGCAAGCATTTTCGAAAAAAAATCGCATTTCACGCTAATTCACCACTGTAAATCAAATTTCGAAAGCTTTCTTAATGAACCTACTGTGTAACAAAAGTAAATTCCATCATAATTTCTAGTTTGTATCTCTAATTGCTTGTTTTCTTTGCGTTCATGAATGAGTCAGCTAGTCACTCCGGACAATTCCGCTTATATAGAGAGGTCGCGAATTCATGAGACAAACTTTAAGATTTGGTATAGGACAGTGTAACAATCATTCATTTGCATAGGGATGTACGGACGCAAGTGACGCCGGTGAGGCGCAAGCACAAGAAATAAATAAGAAGAGCCAAAGCGTTTCTTCACAGCGCCGTCGACAAGTGTGATGTTTACAATAACTGTTCCAAATTGGAAAGTCGATCAACAGTGATACAGCCTTGATCGGAGCGATTGACGTATCCATTTAAAGTATCCAGGTATTTCACGCACACGTGCAACAGCTACGGGTATTCGAATAGCGAGATGATCAATTTGCGCCTCACTGCTTCACTTGCACCTATACATTCCTATACAATAAATGATTGTTACAGTGTCCTGTACCAACCCTTAAAGTTTGTACCATGAATTCGGGATCATCCTGTACTGTAAGATGGACATCAAGTAATAAAAAGTATCCACACAAGAGTGAATAGACGTGGTGAGTCATTCCAGGGAAAAGTCGAGCAACGCAGGCGACTGAGCGGCCAATGTCATTGAGCTGGCATCACATGCCATACGATACTCGTAGGTTTTCTTTTAATTTAATAATTGAACCAAAAGACCTAATCAACTGTTTCACAATTTTGTTCTCACACCAACTACTGTATTTAAAATATTTTTTAAGCTACCGAGCAAAATTGTAAATTAAAAAAATTAACTTTATTGTCAAAAAGAAGTTGCAAACTTCGTATGACCACGTGGGGGCAATAAACTAAGTTACTCTCCGAAAACAAGAAACGGACCATCTCATTAATTCCGATCAAGGGCCCTAAGGCAGAGGAGTATTTAATATTTACAAAAGAATTATTTAATAAATACGTACTTTTATCCATTAATTATTCAAAATAAATTGTAGATAATAGTACAGTAAAAATTAGAGATTAATAAAACGAAGGTATTTTTTATTGTTGTATTTGCAAATGGGAAATGTAGCGTGCTATTGAAGCTTATCTACATGGAGCGATAGGAGATAGGAGTTGGGTGGTAAGGACTATTGTTAGTAGGAGGGATGCTTAGTTGGGTTTACCAACAACTTGACCCACGTAGAAGGTTAGAATAGTTAGAGTTATTGGTACTAGCAGGAGTTAGATAGGGGAAGGAAGGTTTGCTTTTCAGTAGTCACTGCTATATGAACTGGGACATTTAAAAAAATGGGAATAAAACTGCTACAGATAATCGGGGGCGAATTAAACGGGGTTCTAGAGGGTCAGATTAATTTGTTACTCTCACATACGCGATTTGTACAATTTTTGCCTGATAGAATTGAGTGTATGATAATGAAACTTATTGTCAAAAAAAGCAGTTACAATCTGGGTATGACCACGAGGAGGACAATAAACTAATTTACTCTCCGGAAGCAAGCAAGGGACCATCCCATCAATTCGGATCAAAGGCCCTAAGGCAGAGGCATTTCAACATACTCCTAACGATAAAAATAGTTCGGCACGTGTTATAGTATTAACATAATACCAACAAATGTTGTATTTAATAAAACACAAAAAAAGTTATTTCACAAGTACTTATATTATTATCAAACTGTAGATTATTCGCAAAGTATTGATAATAGATTGTAACTATTAAATAACACTGAATTCGAGGTTTATTATTTCTATAGATGTCGCCTCGAGGCAAAAGAGCCTAGCGAGTCTTTATAAAAAAATACGCTTCTACACGAAGGAAAACTGGAGAAACACCCGGACCAGGAGGGGGTACTGAATTAATGTACACAACTGTGCCAAGGTTGAGTACATATAGGGCTAAACATATGAATAATAAGACGCAATAGACCAGTGGCGGAACGCAGTGGAACTTTTTTTTAAGAGAACGCGTTCCGGGGGAATTTTTTGAAACGCGTACATTGTAAATTTAATTTATCAGAACTAAGTATGACCTTGAGTACAAAACACTTCAGAAAAGTATTTACTTTTCTGATTGGCTTAACTATTAAAAGAAAATATTCCCGTCCTGAGTGGGGAAACGCCTAGTCAGGGCAGGTACGTATAGTAAACGTCTGTGGCGGATCTAGACCGAAGTCAAGGGGCCGGGGGGATAACCGGGGACCACCTGGGAAGCAATTCTGTTTGAAAATCATGGTTTTTCAACAAATTTTATAAATATCTTTTAAATAAAATAGATAATCAACAATTAACAATATGAAATAGTAACAATAAATTCTTTTTACAGTGTAGAAGCACTGGTGCAGGAGGTAGTTTTTAACCGCGGATTTGAAGATATTCAATTTCATAATATCTTTTATATTCTTGGGCAGGGAATTATATAGAACGATTCCCGAATGGTATGGTCCCTTTTGGCAAAGAGTGGTTGACACTCTAGGGCGATGAATATTACTACTATTGCGTGTATAGTGTTCGTGAACGAGACTGTTTCGTATAAAGCAAGGGTGGTGCTTCAGTAATTCGGACTTAACAAACACGACTGTTTCATAAATATAAATGCAGGGAAGTGTTAATATATTTAATTCCTTGAATAAAGGTTTACAAGAGTTTCGGGGGTGAGATTTACAAATTATCCGAACTATCCTCTTCTGAATTCTGAAAGTTTGAATACTCTGACCGGAATTACCCCAGAAGGTAATGCCGTAACGTAAATGGGAGTAAACGTTTGCAAAATATACGCAACGGGAAATACGTGGACTAACTGCGTTAACTAAGATTCGGAATGCGTAACACAATTTGCTTAATTGGGAATTAAGATTGTCAATGTGACAATTCCATTTGAGGTTGTCTTGAATATGGAGACCTAAGAATTTTGTATTTGTAACAGTTTTTAATTGTGTTCCGTTTAAAGAAAGAGAAACCTGGGGTAAAGATTTTGTGATACTATTGTGAAATGACATAGACACTGTTTTGTCAGTGTTTACAATGAGACGATTTGCATGGAACCAAGTCGAAAGGTTAGACAAAACTTTTTGAGCATTGGCGTGTTTACATAGTAAATTAGTGTCATCAGCAAAAAGAACCATTTTGCAATCTGATGTGGATGATGACATGTCGTTCACATACAATAAAAAGAGTATAGGGCCGAGAATTGATCCTTGGGGTACTCCGCAAGTAAGTGGCTTTGTTTCTGAAAGACAACGCTCAAGTATTTTATTTTTAGTATAGGATATTTCTACTTGTTGATATCTATCTTTTAAATAAGAAGTTAGCCATTGATGTGGAAGTCCACGAATGCCTAAAGAATGCAATTTGGTAAGGAGAATTCCGTGATCGATGACATCGAATGCTTTGGATAAGTCAAGAAAAACACCCTGAGGATTTTCTCCACTGTCTAGAGATGTGGTAACATCGTTTAAGAAGGAAAATATGGCGCTTGTAGTGGAAAAGGATTTCCTAAAACCGTGTTGATCGTCAGAGAGAATGTTATATTTTGATAAAAAATCTAGAAGACGCTTATAGAACAATTTTTCTAGGATTTTTGAGAAAGTGGGTAGTAGAGATATTGGTCGGTAATTTCCAATATTAAGTTTGTTTCCTTTCTTGTGTAAAGGTTTCACTTTAGCTCTCTTAAATATATTGGGAAACACCCCTTCCGATAAAGAACTATTAAAAATATTTACGAGTGGATTTAATATAGCGTGGGACGAAGATTTAACAATAAACTCAGGTATATCATCTATGCCTCGTGAAAATTTGTTTTTTAAGGAGCTGATGATTCCCATGACTTCACTGGCGTTAGTTTCGGAAGTGAACATAGAATTGGGTATGTGGGTGGTAATAATTGGAGGACATTGATTTGGATATATTGAGTTCGTTATTTTACCAACTTCTGAGAAGTGAGAATTAAACAAACTTGCGATGTCCTGAGGATTTGACACGATCTTGCCATCGTTTAGTAAAGAAACATTTTCTTCGCGATTTTCAGAAGTTGACGTGTAATTGTTAACAATATTCCACATGGCTTTCATCCGGTTGTTCGATTTTAGTATATGCCTGTCGTTTTCCATAACTTTAGCTGCATAGACTACTTTTCGGAGAATAGTCTTATATTTACGAAAATAATTATGGAATTCGGGTGGCTGGTTATAGCGTTTTGAAAGATAATATAAACGGCGTTTGTTTTTTGAAGAAATTCTTATCCCTAGGGTGATCCATCTATTGTATTTTTTTGTGTTAATTAACTTGCGTTTTATGGGAAAACTAGAGTTGTAATGTTTTAGGAATGTTGAGATAAATACATTGAATTTGTCGTCGTTGTTTTGGCAATTGTAAACATCTTTCCATGTTTCTTCACGCAAATAATTTACGAATATGTATTTATTTATGTCATTAATAACAACATTTATTAATTGTTTTAAAGTGGCAAATAATGCATTGATCTGTTGAGACTTGAGTCCAATGGGGGGCTATAGCCCTCTGCACCCCGACCCCATAGATCCGCCGATGGTAAGCATCTATTTGTTAATTTTATGAACCAATGAAATTGCACGTACACCCTCCTTAATTCTTATTTAGAAACACTTTAGAAAATGGATCAACCATTTTCTGTGTGATTCCTGAGGTAGAGAAAGTGCTAGTGATTCATTGCGATTTCTTTTTTTTTCAAACATTTTCGCCGACTATTATTCGGTGCTTTTGGTATCTTGATTACGCGAGGTGAGTACTAAGCGCAAGCAAACAACTTAAATAATTTTTTGAATAAAAAATTAAAATCTGAATAAGAATGAAAATAAAAAAGTATGTGGAACAAATACTAACATGGGTACTCGTCCATCATCAATATCGAGACATGAAAGCACTAGTAACTCGTAAATAGTGAACGAAAAGTCTACGACTTGTGAATGAGATTTGCAATTTGGAATAGTTGCAACAGAATCATTGTGCAAATGCTTTGATACACTTTTTTTTTTTAACTTTAAATGCGTACCGAGAATACTTAGGTAATGTTGGTCGTTCAATTCCTATAGATTTGGAAGAATTGATGTCCTGTGCGAAAATGGTTGCATGTAGTTCTTCAGAATGAAAATAAATTTATTGTCAAAAAAGCAGTACAAACTGCGTATGACCACGTGGAGGACAATAACTAATTTACTTATTAAAATGCGAACGTGGTTTTAATTATATGCATGTAATATTGAATGATAAAAGGTCACGTATTGACAGTGTTTCAAGTTTGTTATTTATTAAACTACATGGTCCACCCTTAAGTTCGTGGAACCCAAATTCATAAGTTAAAACTCGGTTACATAGTCACACATCAACAGAAGCACGATAAATTATGTACATGATTCCTTATGGGAATTTGTGTGAAAACGAAATATTAATATTTATAAATCAATAGGAAAATTACAATATGTATTTGTTTAAAAATTATTATTATAAAAAGTAAAAAATATTGTTTATATTTATCCATTTTTCATTTAATGATTCATTTATACCAATTTTTAACACTTGAAGGATCTGCGTACCGGTGCTTTTTTATTTAGCATACACCACTGCAATATTTTTAAGTACTAGAGCAATGACGTGATAAAGAACAAGACGGATTTAAGTTTTATTAAAGTCAATAAATTATTTTACGTTGTAGAAGTACTGGTGCAATGCGAAACTTTTAACCGCGGATTTGAAGAGATTCCATTTAATAATGTCCTATATATTTTTAGGGAGGAAATTATATAGAACAATTCTCGGGTGATATGTCCCTTTTTGGCAAAGAGCGGTTAACACTTCAGGACGATGAATATTATTCCTATTGTGAGTATTGTGTTCGTGAACAAGACGGTTTTGTATGGAACAAGGGTGGCGCTTCAGTAATTCGGCCTTAACAAACACGACCGATTCATAAATATATCTGCAGGGCAGTGTTAAAATATTTAATTCCTTAATAAAGGTTTACAAGAGTTTCGGGGGTGAGATTTACAAAATATCCGAACAATCCTCTTTTGAATTCTGATAGTTTGGACGCTCTGACCGGAATTGCCCGTCAGAGAAATAATCCACCAGAAAATAATCCCGTATCGTAAATGGGAGTAAACGTTTGCGAAATACACGCAACTGGAAATATGTGGACCAAAAATATTTTCGTAATGAATAACATAATTTATTTATTTTGTAATTAAGATTGTCAACGTGACTTCCGTGAAATGTGTATTGACAAGCAAGGAAAACCTTTGTGGGTTCTTCTCAGCGAAACGTAAATCTTTTCTTCGAGATTCGACTCCTTCATACATCTCCGACTTTCAATTTGTTTCTTAGTGCGACAGGTATATTTACACTCTACATGGTCTACAAATTTTGCATTAATTTATTATTTCTAAGTGAAGTTTTTGAAATTTTACCGAAATGTCATTGGGTCTCCATTTTCTTAGTATAACCGTGGAATTTACTGGTACGTGGACACACATTTTTTTTTATATTTTAAAGATATTTTTTACTAGATTTTTTCAATCTCCAAGTTTTTAAATACATTCGTATTCGGAAGTTTTAGAAACTGGTATATTACATTTTTATCTCGTTAAATCAGGTGTTAAAAAAATTAATAGTCTATTAGTCGGAATCAACTCTAGATGGCGGACTGTATTTTGGAGATCCCTGTTGTTGACTGAAGTGCAGTTGACTTTTGAAGCTCTCCTCCGGAAGTTTGTTTACGTGTGGAGGAGTAGGTAAACATAAGAGATGAGTAATGCAAAACCACAAGTAATAGCTGGCTCTTCACAGACACATGCGGAGAAAAGGAGAAAGCTGACGAAGACAGCATTCAGTCTGTGACGCAAAAATATTATTTGTATAATGAATTGATAGGAGATTAAATGACTACGGTATGATGAATTAGTTTTAAAATATAAGATTAAAGTGAATCAATCGAGATTCATTTTAAGTATAAGTAAATCCATACTAATATAGAAATGTGTCTGTTTGGTACCTCATCACAATGATCCAGTCGTGATGAAATTTGACGAGGAGATAGTTTAGATACTCAGGATGAACATAGGCCAACTTTTATTTTTTAAATGTTTGAGAAGAAAGAGAGAAATGTTTTTTGACAATAAATGTCGATAAAAAAAGAGGTATATTTGCTTACGCTGCCTCAAAGGTTAGAGATACATGACAACCATGAATGGCAATATTGTTTGGCTGAAAGAGTTCTACAAAAAAAGTCGGGTTACATATGTTTATCTGCAAAAATTAACCTAAATTATCGATAAAACGTTATTAAAAATAGAAGTGTTAAAATACTTCAATTTAAGACAGTAATTTAAGATAAAAAAATCAATCATCATCAAATTTAATGGATTATTTGTTTTGTGCATTTAACAAAGATAAAAAGTCTATACATCGTAAAATTTCGACAAATAGTTTATATTTTGTAAGAATTTTAATAAAATGGTGCAGCCGCATCATATCTCGGAAGCGAAAATTCTACCGGTGCGGCTCCCGCCAGAAAGTTTAATGTCAAGTTTTTTATACAATTTGTATTATTATGAAATAAGGATGCTGTACATGTTTTAAAAAACCAGTAAGTAAAGGTATTTTGATCTTACAATATTTATTCTTCCTAGGAAGATTAATCTAAGAAGAAGAAAAACAGGAAAAAACACCGGGTTACCGACTAGTTCATAAAAACCCCAAAAATGTTACTTTACTACATTGAAGACACCGTCACATATTTATAAAGTATATTGAAATTTTTAATGGAACATTTTTTATTTAATAATGATTGTCTGGCTAAACATTCCACATAATTACCATTATTATTATTATTATTTATTTTCATTAACTTTTTTTTCACAACTTCTTGTTGGATTCAGATGAGGTGCGGGATATACTAAGCATCCTCACCTCAAGCGATGTCACAATTTAAAAATCTTCTGACTATTCTACACGAGTTAAGGATGGCTCCTCTTTGTAATGTTAGAAATATGTATTTTTGGGAGCTGAAACCGATGGATGCTCATATGCAGACTCTGAGTGATGACTGCAGTGGTGGTCAGAAGTATAGGCAGTATGTATACACACTCCATATTCTATAAGCGAAGAATCTCTGTTTTCAAATCTTCATATTTTTGAATTTTATCAATGTAAGTAGTTGTGGGTGTTGGTCACTGCAATATCTATCAAGTGTGTGATTTTCTTGAGTTTGTCTCATAGAATAATCTCTGGTCTGTTGTGATGGATTGTCTTGTCGGTGAGGATTGATCTGTCAAAATAAATTTTGTATCTGCTGTTCTCTAAAACCGATTTTCGGTAGTATTTGTAGTACGGGACAGTGTCTTCTACTGGTCCATACTTCCCGCAGAGTTTCTGCTGGATAATATTAGCAACCTGATTGTGTCTATGGGTGTAATCTGTCTGTGCTAATAGAGTGCATCCTCCTGTGATGCGTTGTGTAGTTTCTGGATTAATTTTGCATCTGTTACATTATCATCTGATATGTCTGTGTCTTGCAATATAAATTTTCTGTAGTTTTATTATTATTATTATTATTATTTAAAGGTAAAGTGATATTCAAATTGTGTAAGGCTCCTTCCTTTCTCTTTCCTGTCCTTCCTTGGTCACCTCTTGTTCTTTTCGATCCCGACGCTATTAGTGCTAGGATATTTTCCATTTTCCTCTTTCTTCTTCTTCTTTTTTTAATGTTTTAAGTAAAGACTTGAGATATGTTGGGATTTGTGTTTTGAGTTGTAATGCAGGAGGGTTTTTAGTGGGTATGGCTGAGTCTTTCGGCGAGTCCCACACGCGGGGAGAGTCATGTTGGCTCTCCCTAGTGCGTAACTGCATTTTCCCTACCTGTACGAGTTTTAAGGGCTCTAATGACCTCGATGTTGACGAGCCCTAAAGCCCCACAAAAAAAATGATATTGAAATTATATGACACGTTCCTTGAGCATGGCGTGTCTCTCTTCAATAGCTATCTCTATATTAACGTACGTTTTCGATTTCCAATGAAGTGAGAGATGTTTTCGCGTTTATACTGTAGTGAATCCCACGGATGCTCGGTTTCCGGAGGCGCGTGCGGTAATAAGTGTCATCTTGCGACTCATGTGGAACGGCTTTAATTGTCGGTTGCTTCGGGGCTATACGAGCAAAATAATGGTATAGCATACATCAAACAACGTATTCACAGTGCACTTTTATTCAAATACTTTCCTGGGAACTGTTTTTATTTCTTACTTCCCAGCGCTCGGAAACTGATTTGGAGAGCAGTTCCAATCATTCTTTTTTTTTTTCTATGTATTATTTTTCTCTTGACATGACAGATTATCGTACAATTATATGTGTAGTGAAAATTAAATACACCGACTATGTGGTTCTCTTTTAATAGAATATAAAAGTAAAATAATTTTTCGTTTGTGTATTTTTGGGAATGAACATGTGGCACATAATTATAAAAAATTCTCAAAAATTCAACATAAGTTTTTTTTTCCTAAAATAGCCATCGTAACCATTCATCACAACTAATATTTATTTAAGAAATCTGCACTGCATAAGACATCGCAACGTTTACCTCCTCTCGACTAAAATATTTTGGTGCTACAAGGTCTCAGATAATATTTGCAAATCATATTTTAAAATGCGTTATTAAGAAGATCGTGAAACGCGGTGAAATACAACTTGTTGAAAACTAAAATAAACTATTAAATTTGCAAAATATCTTCCATAAACATTTTTGGGGGGAAGCTTAGTCCCCCCCCCCCCTTCGCCTCATCCTCAAGCACTCCCGGACTGGTCATATCCAGAGCGGGGCGAAATATTACGTGAAATATAAAATGAAGGGTAATACAACGAAATGAATGCATTAGTCTAAGGAATATTTATCTATATTACTGAAACCAATATTACACATTTAAATCTAGGAAATTTTGACTTTGACCAATTTATTGATTTTGTACAAGATAAATGACAACAAATTAAAAAAATTCATAAATAAAAAAAAACATTAATTGTTTATTTAAGATATAATTCAATAAATGTATATGGCCCACAATTTGTAAAAAAATTATTTATAGGAACACATGTAATAAGTATATTTTTAAATTAAACGTTCACTAACTATACGTGTTTTATATTTTTCATCCATACGATTTTTATAAATAAAGAGGTGAATGATTATGGGACTGATTTTAATGAAGCTACAGGATCGTTTTTCTCCTTTAACAACATTTTTTGAAATCCAATTCGATTTCCCTAAAGAATCTTTAAGCAAAAGAACACGTCATCATGCGTAAAAGACAAATGAGGGGGAGGTCATAGTACCAGAGTCCTCCGCAGACGCGCAGCTGTTGCGCAATTTAATTAGTTACGCAATGATGGACGAGAAAAACAGAAGGAGAATGTGACGAAAAGAGAAAAAAAAATGTTAATAAGTGTATAGATAACTGCGTAATTCAGATTGTATAATCATGTCTCCCACGTGAAAAACCAAGGACTTCTATCGTAGATGGGAAAGTAGGAGTTTATTGATCTATCCTATATCTTATCCCTCGGGAACTGAGATAAGAGCTAAGATACTCCTCCGATACAATTGTTGGTCGGTATCAGTACTTTGATAAAAATAACAGGTGAAAAGTCAAGGAGATTTTCATGTTTATCATATGGGCTGCAAATATTCATCCCAGCATGGCATAGATGCAATGTTAGGTGTGCATGATTATTTAAAGCTACCTCGTTTTGGTTTTATTTTAATTAATTAATTTTTATTATACTATAGCTACTACTTTTACGTTCAACGTAGAGAAGATACAATGATACATGTGTGAATATTTATGTATGTTTGTTTATATGAGTATGTGTCTGTAAGCGAAAATGTGTACTGTTCATGTATATATGGGTCTCATGTTATTAATTAAATTCTTTAAGTGCAATTTCTTTCTCGTTATCTCCTGTCCTAATTTTCTAACCTTTTTATACCATGTGTGTGTGTGATTATAAACACATATTTTAACGCTTGATGTGTTATTTAACTTCTTATGTATACTTTTCTTATGCCTTTTTTTATCTTCCTCCGAGCATTGCTTGCAGATTACTAAATTATTATCATTACTATTATTGTGGACTTATTTCTCAGCGTAGCTGGTAATTATTTCGGAACGCGTCCAAGGAAGTTCCACTTCCCTTAGGCTGCGTCTCCTAGAGAAATTCCTAGGTGCACAATTTCCGAACAACATGAGTCGTCCCCAGAATGGCTTCTATTGTTTGGACGTCAGATAGATGATAGGTCTTTCCAGGAATTTTCTGAAGGTTTGTCTTCTATATATTTGCTCACTATTCCCGCGGCTCCGATAATAAAAGGGCAGACTTTTGTCTTCATTCCCCACATTCTTTGGCATTCAATAGCTAGGTCTTTATATTTGAGCAGTTTTACTGTCCCTTTGCTCACAACATTCATGTCGTTGGGAACAGAAACATCAATACGAAGACACTCCTCACTCTCCTCATCTTTCAGGACAATGTGAGACCTATTTGCATCGATTGTCCTGTCGGTATTTATTGGTTCGTTCCAGACGATTGTGTCTTTCTCTCAGTGGAGTTCACAGAACTATGTTCGTGTTCATACCAGTTTTTTTATTATTATTATTATTATTATTATAATTATATTCACATTAGAACCTCATTGGTTCTGCTCTCCGATTATCCGGATTCGTTCGAAACATTTTTTTTGTTACAATACAAGTATTCCAAAAATAAATTTGATTTAGTTTGTACATATTTTTTCGTGTACCCTACACGTGGAGAAGATGTGTGAAAACTTTCGGTCAGGTGAAAATGGCGACGAGTCGGGAAATTTGCCATTCGATTCGCGGCTCGTCGCCATTGATTTAGTTTGTTTGTGACCGCGCTGCGAAGAGTCGAATGCGAAGAGTCGTTTGAGTTCGTTCTAGAAGCTTCTTTTACTTTCCACTTACGCAGAGGGAGTAATCGGTCGGAAAAAGAATATGCGCATCTCTTTGGATCTTTTGCGAATTGACTCCAGGAGAAGAGTATTTTCAAAATTTTGGCGATCATGTCCAATGTCGTATGTGTGTGTTAAGAATTTTGTTCCCCCGATAACTCACGAACAAATTGATGTATCTTTTTTTCTTTCATTTATTTTTCACCAAGAGGTTTCCTTGTCTTCAACAATAGTCATAACAAGGATCGATTTTAATACATCTCTTATAACACTGAATTTTTCTTTAAGGTCATTTAATCTGTAAATGTGTCTCTAATACTCGCTACCTGTATTACAAATTCATGAAAGATATATAATTCTTCTTTACTGTAGAATATATGTTCCCTATCTCGTAAATTTAACATATCAATTTTCTTGTACGTTTTCAAGAATCGTGCCCTCTCCAAGTGTATAGCTCACAATCCCATAGTGTGTGGACAGCAGTTTCCTCACCTTTTTCGGCATACACAAGACTCATTATCAATTTTTCCTACTCTTCGGAGGTAACTTCTAAAATTTCTATGTCCTGTTATAAACTCTTTATATATATTGCTAGTCTGGAACCATTTTCTGCTTATCCTCACAAACTGGACGTTTTTAATATACGCATGTCTCTCTACCCTTAAATGAATTAGTCCAGCGTATCGCATTCTTGTCTTCTTTTCATTTATTTTTAAATTCCCGTCCATTAATGTTTATTGTTCCTGTCGTCTTCAATACTTTCCGAAACTTTACCTTCTGTGGATGTAGATCGATAGGAATCAGCCCAGTCACGATCTGCGATGCGTCGGTGGAAACCGAACGGTGACACCCACTAGTTCGATGAGTCCAAACGAAACTTGAGATTTTACTTTGAAATAATAATAAAAATAATAATAAATTTATTGTCAATAATCAGTACAAACTGCGTATGACCACGTGGAAGACAATAAACTAATTTACTCTCGGGAAGCAAGCAAGGGACCATCCCATCAATTCCGATCAAGGACCCTAAGGCAGAGGCGGATTCAAAAAATTTAGCATAAGTTCCTAGATAAGATAAAAAGTTAGCTGCGAGTTATAATACATATATAATGTCAATATGTTTGTAATTTAACGGAAATATGTTTGTAAATTTACATGTACAAGTTATTATCGAACTATAGATTATTCTGAGTATAGTGTTTAAAAATCTTAAAGAGTTGAAAAAAAAACCCACTAAATTCACGATTTATTGTTACAATAAACACGCCCCTAGACAAAGTCTAGAGAACCTGTGTATGAAATACGTTGGGAAGAGAAGAAGCCTATTTGAGGACAGTTCCTTCTCACTTCATTTACACACCGCGTTCCACTTCCCATTTCTTAAAATTCGAAATTTTGAAAATATGCATAGAATCATTTTGATTGGTCAGTTAACTCTGCGAATAGATTACTAAAAGGCATTTCTCTATGTCGCATCATTTTAAAGATAAACCGAAAATGTATTACGCAAATATGAGCTTTTTGTGGGCGCGTTTTATAGATAAGCCAATAAGGCCATTTCAAGGAGTTTAAGATGGAAAATAATTCATTTAATCTTTGCTCGAATGTTCATGTATGATTTTCAGAAGTGTAAGGTTGTGAAGATAAATATATTTAATTCGACTGATCTTTTAATGTGTCATCGCGTTTGATATTGTGACCTCTTTTCTAGAAGTATTTGTCTGTTTTCTTATATTTTTTTATTGCCATATATAGGCCTTTCCGTTATGAATTGCAATTGGAAAGTTGGGCATAGTTCACATTTGTTCGATGAAATGTGACGATAGGTAACACAAATCAATGAAGATTTCGGTTAGGTCAGGTTAGGTTAGGTTAGGTTTCGAGATGAGTATTGCGATGTCCAGGAAAGGATTGGTATCTATGTTTTTCTTTTTCATTACAAATAATTTCATTACACATTCGGGTACATATCCTGGTCGGTTAAAGTTTACGGCAGGATTTTACATCTAGTGAGGGGGTTTCCCTTCGGTTTCAATGAACACTTCTAACAAACAAACAAGCAAAATCAGGAAATGCCAGAACATATCCCATTCCCACCAACATCACCATACAAGGCTCGGGTTAAATTAAGATCTAATGGATCCTTTTTTCCTTGCGGGAAGAACATGTTTACAGCCCAATATCTCATCGCCTCCTCGACTAGTCATCAGGAAACGGTAAAAAACCCAACGACTGAGTTGGGAGAATGTGTATACACGTCATGCAAATTAAAATGTTTATGGAGATGTTAATGCATTCCAGATTTGGCGCTTTCCAGTTCTATGGATCCTAGTTGAGTGAAATGAAGTGGACGACTCTTCACCAAAGATGTTCTAATAATTAATAATTACTGTTGCAGGAGGACAATTATTTTGTGATTTTATAACTTATTAATAAATTTAGATAGTCGTTTGACTATTTTCCCGGCAAGGGTGGCATTTTTTAAATTTTTATTACATAAAATAAAAAGGAATTGGAGAAGGGGTAGAGCAGAAGTTCTAGGCATGATGCCCATATTTCTTCTCTTATAGGGCTATTTTTTGTATTGACCTCTTTTATTTGTTCTTTTCTTTGGGAGGACTATGTTTGGGTTATTGGGGACTTCCTTCGGGGGAAGAGGTAAAATTGGATCTATTGAAATTACTGCTTCGTTTACATTACATTGTATAAGAATAAAACTAAAATGAAATAATAATAATAAAAATTACAAAATCCTCAGGGGTAAATTGTTACTGTCAGATTAGAATTAAATTAAAAAATGGTTAAAATTAAAATAATTGAAAGTGTATAAATCATATATTGGCAATTGATAATTAAAATTTTGAAAGAGGTCATTACTTTGTCCAAATAAAATAAAGATATACATATGTTTAAGCTTAATATAAATCTGTACAACACATGAATTTGTGATTAAAATAATAAAGAAATATGTTTAAAATAATAATTACATTACATTTTAAATATGTTTAATAATAATAATAATACATTTATTGTCAAAAAAACAGTACAAACTGCGTATGACCACGTGGAGGACAATAAACTAATTTACTCTCCGGAAGCAAGCAAGGGACCATCCCATCAATTCCGATCAAGGGCCCTAAGGCAGAGGCGGATTCAAAAATTTCAGCAAAAGTTCCTAGATAAGATAAAAAGTTAGCTGCGAGTTATAATACATATATAATGTCAATATGTTTGTAATTTAACGCAAATATGTTTGTAAATTTACATGTACAAGTTATTATCGAACTATAGATTATTCTGAGTATAGTGTTTAAAAATCATAAGAGTTGAAAAAACACTAAATTCACGATTTATTGTTACAATAAACACGCCCCTAGACAAAGCCTAGAGAACCTGTATAAGAAATCCGCCTCTACCCGAAGGAAAAACGGAGAAAAACCCGGGCCAGGATGGGGCTACAGAATTAATGTACACAACCGTGCCAAAGTTGAGTACACATAAAACTAAATTAATATGAGCCATACGGCAACACAATCATGCAAGAAAATAGTTTTTGAAATTGTTATAAGTTATTTAAAAAGTACTACAGCAATGGCGTGATAAAGTACAAGACGAATTTAACTTTTATTAAAATCAATAAATTCTTTTACAGTGTAGAAGCACTGGTACAGGAGGTAGTTTTTAACCGCGGATTTGCAGAGATTCAATTTCATAATATCTTTTATATTCTTGGGCAGGGAATTATATAGAACGATTCCCGAATGATAAGGTCCTTTTTGGCAAAGAGTGATTGACACTCTAGGGCGATGAATATTACTACTATTGCGAGTATTGTGTTCGTGAACGAGACTGTTTCGTATGAAGCAAGGGTGACACTTCAGTAATTCGGTCTTAACAAACACGACCGTTTCATAAATATAAATGCAGGGAAGTGTTAAGATATTTAATTCCTTGAATAAAGATTTAAAATAATAATTACAAGGGTGGCATTGTCTTCAGTCACGTGTTGCGGCTTATATTTGCTTTAGAACAGTCCTTTAGAACTTTACACAGTTTTTAGTGAATTTTTCTTGTAAATGCAGCGTTAGGTATGGAAATATTATCGTCAGTGCATTTCTGTCCATTTGCTTTGCAAGACATCAAATAAACTGAAACCCGCGAAAGTTTGTCCGTAGTAATTTAAAGGCAAATAATTTTCCCCCCAGGGGATTTACATCTAGTAAGTACGTGTTTGGCAAACACGGGGCCCCGAGCAGAGTCTGGCATTACTTCCACTTAATTGTGCAGGGCTCCTTCCTTTCTCTTTCCTGACCTTCCTTGGTCACCTCTTGTTCTTTTCGATCCCGACGCCATTGGGGCTAGGGTATCTTTCATTTTCCTCTTTCTTCTTCTTTTTTGTTTTAAATAATATATGTAATGTTTTGAGATATGTTGATATTTGAGTTTTTATTGTAATTCAGGAGGGTTTTTAGTGTGTATGGCTGCGTTATTCGGCGAGTCCCACACGCGGGGAGAGTCATGTTGACTCTCCCTAGTGCGTAACTGCATTTTCCCTATCTGTACAGAATTTTAAGGCTCTAATGACCTAGATGTTGACGAGCCCTGTGAAAACAAAGCTTCCAAAGAAGACTGGAAAAAAAATTAGGGACTTGATCGGAATTGATGGGATGGTTCCTTGCTTTTTCCGGAGAGTAAATTAGTTTATTGTCCACCACTTAGTCGTAAGCAGTTTGTAACTTCTTTTTTGACAATGAAGTTTATTATAAATGTAGATACCTATGGACCATTTGCAATCCGTAGGGAATTTTGGTAATTCGAAGAAAAATCTGGACATGAATTGCAATTTTTTTAATACCAGAATTATATTTTAAGATATTATTCTTTTGATATATCTTTGAAGAAACATTAGAATGTTAAATTGTTTCTCTTAATAATGGAAAAACGTGAAACGAATTAAAAAGACTTCTGTTGTAATTGATGCACAGTCAGTTCTTGGACAAAGAACGTATCTTGGAGACGGTGCAATCCTCGGAACTTTGTTACTATAAAATAGGCATTTACTTTTCTTTGTGATTAATCAGCATGTATATATTTGTTTTATTACACTCATTGGCGTAACTAGGAGCATTTTCAGAGATGGGGTCGAAACCGAAAAAAAGGAGATTTTGGAATTTTTTATTTTTATCTGAGTTCTAGCAAACTCCACGCATAATACGATTTAATAAATGAAATAATACGAAAATAAAATACAAATTTCAATGTTAACCTTTCCTCAACATCCAGTTTGCAGAGTTTAGGCTGCGGTACGATATTGATGTGAGTGCGTTGTTAATACATAAATAAATTAATACACTACATATA